>CM063502.1:119805614-119838114 GCA_032207245.1 Pardosa pseudoannulata | reverse complement strand
AAATTTAGGAGAAAGAAGCAAAACCTTAATAAATAGATAGTCTTATTTGACATGTATTTTTATATCATTTCTACTTATATGTTATAATTATTATTACAGTAAAGCATAGTAATCATTTATTAAACTCTAAAACAATTGTATGTATTCAACCTAGAGACCTCTCTTAAAATTTCGTGCTTTTTTTAACTTTATATTGCCAGATTTATAGAATGGGAATTTTTTTTAATATTATGTTATCTTTAGTTTTTTAAGCATAGTTTAATTAATCTGTTTAATTAAAGTTACGTTAAAGAAATTTAAAAATCACTGTGATAAGGAAATAAAAATTTCAAACAGCGTGTACATAGAATTTACTTTTGAGCAAATCAAATTTAGGAGAAAGAAGCAAAACCTTAAATAGATAGTTTTATTTGACATGTATTCTGATATGTATTGTATTTATATGGTATGTTTATTATTGCAATAAGGCATAGTAATCATTTATTAAACTCTAAAAAATGTACTCGACCTAGAAACCTCTCTTAAAATTTCGTGTTTTTTATAACTTTATATTGTCAAATTTATAGATTGCGAATTTTTCTAATATTATGTTATCTTTAGTTTTTTCAAGCTTAGTTTTTTTATTAAAATGACTGTTTAATTAATATTAAATTTTTTCGGGGTTTTAATTAGTTTCGTACTCAGTAATAAAATATTATTTTATTTCTAAAGTGTTTTATTAAAGCAAATATTTTCTTTTAAGTTAATCAGTTGATCGAAAGTTAGAATATAACGAATAATAATATTTTTCATATGACAGTGTCACAGTGAGGCAAGTAGAGTATTTATTACACACTAATATTTTTGTAAATCACTGAACTACAAACCTGTTTTAAAATTCATCGTATTAATCAAAACTTTACAGAGCCAAGTTTATAAGTTTCATATCTTTTTTTCTTCTAATATTAAGTGAATTTTAGATACTTCAAGTATGCCAATTCATTAAAATAACTTCTTAATTAATATGAAATTTATATGATTTTTTAATTTCTTAACAACTCAAGAATATTTTTTTTATTTACAAAGATCTTTATCAAGTCAAACATCTCAACTTCAAGATAAACGTTGAATTAAAGAGGTGAATCAAAGAATAGTGTAAAGAAAAATAATAAGACATTCATGTTTTTTTTATGAAATTTCTATGCAGTAAATTAAAATTGCTAAAATATATTAATATGGAATATAGAATTTATATCTGTCTATGTTTCTGTATATTATCGTATTAATGAAAGGGTATGTGTAGAAAACTCTACTTTCCCAGTATTAAAAAGAGTGTATTTTATTCATTTTTGTATATTTAACCTTTCGCATACGTTGGTTTGAAGAAGTACTTATCCTCCCAGATAAATTTTTAAAATTTCAGTAAAATTATATACAACTCGGTAAAATCATTAATTGCATCCGTCCTTCAGCGACGAAAAAACATTTTCCCAATCCTAAGAAAAATTGCTTTTAAACTAAAGTTGCTTCATGGTTCTAAAAAGATTGAGTAACATCTTTTTATATTATTTATAGTCTTTTTAAATAATCTTTTTTAAATATAAAAATGAATTAAATTTTAAAAAATAAATTTTAAAAATAAATCAAAAAATAAAAATTACAGATAAGTTTAAAAACACCCGATATATTTCACTAATTATATATTCATTTGTTTATACGCATATAAAAGAATTTTACTCAAGTTTTAAAATATCTAAAAATTAAAGATACTTCTTTCAAGGTTAATTTCTTTTAAACTAAAATTGCTTCATGTTTCTAAAAAGATTGAGTAACATCTTTTTAAATAATTTTTTAAATATCAAAAAAGTTAAATTTTCAAAAATAAATCAAAAAATGAAAATCACAGATACGTTTAAAAACACGTGATATATTTCACTAATTATATATTCATTTGTTTATACACATATGAAACAAATTTACTAAAGTTTTAAAATATCTAAAAATTTAAAAATGATTTTATGGTTATTTCTTAGTATGAAATATAAATTATAATTATTCCGTATATGTATTTGAAACTTTATAAAATGCAAGACATTAGTAAATTATGTGAATAAAATCACAAATAAAAATATAGTCATTTTAAATATAAAAAAATTAATTTTTTAAAATAAATCAAAAAATGAAAATCATAGATACATTTAAAAACACGTGATATATTTCACTAATTATATATTCAGTTGTTTATACACGTACAAAAGAATTTTACTAAAGTTTTAAAATATCTAAAAATTAAAAATACTTTTAAGGTTAATTGCTTTTAAACTAAAGTTCCTTCATGTTTCTAAAAAGATTGAGTAACATCTTTTTATATTATAGTCTTTTTAAATAATCGTTTTTAAATATCAAAAAAATTAAATTTTTAAAATAAATCAAAAAATGAAAATCACAGATACGTTTAAAAACACGTGATATATTTCACTAATTATATATTCATTTTTTTATACACATATGAAACAATTTTACTAAAGTTTTAAAATATCTAAAAATTAAAAATACTTTTACGGTTATTTCTTAGTATGAAATATAAATTATAATTATTCGCTATATGTATTTGAAACTTTATAAAATGCAAGACATTAGTAAATCATACGAATAAAATCACAAATAAAAATATAGTCTTTTTAAATAATCTATTTTAAATATAAAAAATTAAATTTTTAATATAAATTTTTAAAATAGATCAAAAATGAAAATCACAGATACGTTTAAAAACACGTGATATATTTCACTAATTATACATTCATTAGTTTATACACATATAAAACAATTTTACTAAAGTTTTAAAATATCTAAAAATTAAAAATACTTTTACGGTTATTTCTTAGTATGAAATATAAATTATAATTATTCGCTATATGTATTTGAAACTTTATAAAATTCAAGACATTAATTAGTAACTCATACGAATAAAATCACAAATAAAAATATTCAAACATTCATGCTTTGCAAAAATATATTATTTAAAATATTAATCAAATATGGCATAAAGTTTATTAATCAAAACAGTAATTTTCTGTTTGCAGAAATCCTTTTCTGTAGATTATAAAGTTTTAAAATATCAAGTGTTGAAATTTACATTGCATTGTAATAGAATTTTCCATGATTTATAAGTTGTCCATTTACAGATATACATTTTCAAAACTTTTTTAATTATTCATTAAGAACTAATAATTAAATATTATTTAATATTTAATTATGGTTAACGGCATGAATGATAAAGTGGTGACATAAAAATAAACATAAAACTAATTAGTTTAAAATTCATATTTAACAATTTCCTTCTTAATATTTATTATTCTACCTCCCTTTTGAATTTTTGTTTTAGAAAAAATAGTGCGGTACTCATATAATACAGAATTACATATAAACAAGTTTTTATAGCAGCCAAATCTCTCATATATAAAAAGAAATCTATGCAAAAGTTTTCAACATTATAAAATAATAGGATTTTACAAGTATTTTCTAGAATAATAATTATTATTAAAAAAATATAATTAAAAAATAATTTGCATTTATTTTAATGAAAATATTAACAAACAGTAGAAAAAGAAATGTGTGTAGAGAGGTGTAGAGAATTTCTTCCCGGATTATATTTAGTTTTTGTACATAAGACCTCTGGACAACTAAAAGATGCAGTAAACCACAAAAATAAAAGTAACGAAACTTTCTTTTTAACTTACATAAAGTCAGATGATTACAGCGCACGTCTGATATCGCCTTGATTACTTTGTAAACAAACTTCTCGGCTTCAAGGTCCCAGAAAATTAAGGCTCTGATTGGAATAAAATTTACCAAGTAGAAATATTATTAATTCTTGAAAATTCAGAGAAAAGTTTTTCCCATCCTATAAAACACACAAAAGACTTTTAGTTGCCACCTGTCGAATTTCGTCGGCGGATCTGCCTTTCGGCCGAGAAGCCAAACCTCAGGGAGAAGAAGAGTTTGCACAAATTGCTTCGCTCTTGCGCGCGCATTTTAAGGGTGACGTCGATTCACATGGCATGTGACGTCACTTACAGTCCGCTTTTTCTCCGTTTTTAAGTTTTCTCCCTCCAAAGCATTAATTCAAAAATTTGACTGACAGCTAGGCCAATCAAAGAAAACGTTGCACGAATAAATTAGCATCTCGAATCTAGTGAAATTGTTACGAAATTATATTATATAGTCTTTCAGCACAAATATTAAGAATGACAAATAATTGTGAGGAAAAGTAAAAGTTAAAATATCGTTACGAGTTTCAAAGTTTTTTAGTTTTCTCGCTCGGAAGCATTAATTCAAAAATTTGATTGATAGCTAGATCAGTCAAAGAAAACGTGGCACTTATAAATTAACATCCCGAATATAGTAAGATTGTTACACAAATATACAATATGTGTATACAAATATACTTTCTTTCATCATAAATATTAAGAATAATAAGTAATTGGGAAATAAAATAAAAGATAAAATATTTCTACAGTTTCAAAGTTTTTAATGTCCACAAAATTAGTTCAAAAATGGGATTTATAGCTAGTTCAGTCAAAGAAAACCTTACACGAATAAATTAACATCTCAAATCTAATGAGATTGTTACACAAATATATTATATTTTCTTTCATCACAAATATTAAGACTAATAAATGATTGTGAAATAAAAGATAAAATATCGCTACAAGTTTCAGAGTTTTTCAGTTTTCTCTCTCTGCAGAATTCAAAAATTTGATTGACAAGTAGGTTAATAAAAGAAAATGTTGCACAAACAAATTAGTATATCGAATCTAGTGAGATTGTAGCAAAATTATATTACATTTTCTTTCAGTACAAATATTAAGAAGGATAAATAAATGTGAAGAAATATAAAAGTCATTATATTATTAGAAATATAAAAGTCATATCATTACAAGCTTCAAAAGTTTTTAAGTTTTCTCCCTCCAAAACAATAACTCGAAAATTTCATTGACAGCTAGGTCAATCAAAGAAATATTGCACAAATAAATTAGCATCTCTAATCTGATATTGTTACTCAATTATATATTTTTCATCCAAAAACTAATAATGATAAATACGTGTGAAGAAACAAAAAAAGTTAACACATCTCTACAAGCTTCATAAATGGGATTATAAGTTTTTAATATATTTTTCTGCAATAAAAGATTTTTAAACTATATTAACTTATAATGCAGTAATTGTTTGTAACTTATAAGACTTGTAATTATCTATTCACGTGTTGTCAGAACATTCCATTAGCTAATGAAGCATTTATCAAATTTATCAAAATATTGTATGTGATTATCACCTTCTGCAGAGACTAGTAATCAACCATAAAACTTGGATTTATGAGTTGGAATAATGTTGCAATGAATGAACAAGAAATTTCATAAAAACTTCTTGTTCCTTCATTGCAACATTATTTCTCCGCCACTTTTGTGTTCCTTGTATAATCTAAATTAATAGCCAAAATGTTTAGTTTCGTATCTTGATGTCACATGGAGTCATTCATTGTAGAAAGGTGTGCTCTAGACCAGTGACTGACAAACTACGACCTGCGGCCCACCTCGGGTTTCTATAATACATGCCACAGATTTTAAAACAAACTTAAGAGACTTTCAGTAGCAGTATTCACAAAAAAAAAAAAATCTTCAGCTTCTGCTCAATTTTTGCTTATGCTTAAATTTTCATAGAAATTGTGTAATATTTCCTCTATTTATTTTTGTATTGGCAAAATACAATTGTGAGTATTTTTATTGAAAATAGTTTTAAATTTTTGAATACGTGAAAAAAGGAATAAGCTGTAATAAATAATCATAAAATTATTAAAATATGCTTAATTTCTGCAAAAATACTGCTTTCTAAAGAATGTGAAAATACTTCTCGAGATTTTATATTACGTACAACTATTTTATATTACATAGTCACTCCTATTTTCCACTTCGTATAATAATCCAAAAGTGGAAGCTCAACCAATAGATATATAAACTTTTAAAAATTCAGTCTCAATTTCATTAATCACAAGTATATAATATTCAAATATACCGTTTCTTTTAGTGTTGAGTTTTATAATAAATAATTTTGCCTCACCAAAATTTTTTTCAGGGGGTTCACTGTTAAAAAAGTTCGCCATTCACTGCTTTAGACCATTCTGATGACATGGAGATAGAAAAATATCATCCCTCCCAATACGATTCCTGCTTCAAATTATATGGATATATTTATTCTTTGAGTTAATTTACAAATTATTTAGAAATTTAAAGTAGCTTCTTAATATATAGATAAGTAAGTCTTAATTATTAATAACAAAAAATAACCATTATGTAAGAGTCAGATAAAACAACAGATGAAAGTACAGTTTCTTTATCAATTTCCTATTAAATAAAAAATACACTCGATCAATGAAATCATTTATATTTAACTCGCTATTTTCTACTTATGAAGGCTACATCTGTAATACACACTGCAAGTTAATTAAATTTTTATTATTTATAGGAAACCCAAAGCTTCATTCTATTGTATTAGAAAACTTCTATAAATATTCTCGTCTGTGTTTAAAAAATTATTCAATAAACGCAGTTAACTCCTATTTTTTTCACATTCAACTATTCCACCGAGTACATGTTAGCTATTTTGTTGATAGAGTGCTATAAAAACAACTGTCATCCCTTCGTATGGAGGTTTTCTCAAACTCATCCAAGCTTAAATTCATAAATTGTTTATAAATTGAGTAATAACAGCGATTTTAAGAAACAACATACACCTAAACTAAAACAATCAACGTAAAAACAGTGAATGCTAAGAAGGTAGAAACATCTCTTGATCATTGATAGAGTGCTATAAAAACAACTGTCATCCCTTCGTATGGAGGATTTCTCAAACTCATCCAAGCTTAAATTCATAAATTGTTTATAAATTGAGTAATAACAGCGATTTTAAGAAACAACATACACCTAAACTAAAACAATCAACGTAAAAACAGTGAATGCTAAGAAAGTAGAAACACTTCTTGATCATGATTCCAAAAAACAACTGTCATCCCTTCGTATGGAGGATTTTCAAACTCATCCAAGCTTATTATTGTTTATAAATTGAGTAATAATCGATTTTAAGAAACAACATACACCTAACTAAAACAATCAACGTACAGTGAATGAGGAATAAACTTTTTATTTGATAGAGTGCTATAAAAACAACTGTCATCCCTTCGTATGGAGTTTCTCAACTCATCCAAGCTTATTCATAAATTGTTTATAAATTGAGTAATAACAGCGATTTTAAGAAAAAATACACCTAAACTAAAACAATCAACGTAAAAACAGAATGTCGAAGAAGTAGAAACATCTTGATTGATAGAGTGATACTGTTTTGTTGGAGTTTTATAGCTTCATTTGTTATAAATTGGTAATAACAGTTTTAAAAAACAAATAATAACTAAAACAATAACGTAAAAACAGTGAATGTTGGGTAGAAACATTCTTGCATTGTAGAGTGCAAAAAACAAAGTATTTTTTATGTTTCTCAATAAAGAAAATTCATAAATTGTTTATAAATGGTAAAACAGCGATTTTAAGAAAGCATACACCTAAACTAAAACAAAACTAAAAACAGTGAATGCTAAAATCAACTCTTTGATAAAAAATAAATTAAATCATTTTTAAAAGTATTTATTTTTTTATGGTTTCATTTACATTAGTCTAAAAAATATTCTAATAAATTCTTCTAACTTATCCTAAAATCATAAACTTTTTATTAGAAATATTATGCATACATCATATTTTTTTTAAAGATGGTAAAATTTTTTACAAATATAATGATATTATTAAAGATTTAAAAGAAAAAGAAAAAATGTATCGTAAATTTTTTAAAGTATTTTATTTTGCACTTTTTTTTTTTTCTTATAACAGCAATATTATGAAAAATTAGACCTTTATTTAAAATTTCCGAATTTTAAAAGAACGTGAACAATATTTGCAAAAATGTATTTAGTTTAGTTCATTATGTTTCTTTGAAAAAGAAAAAATAGAAGTTGAAATCAATAAAACTTTTATACTATTTTATTTTAGCATTTGAACTTTGAAGAAAAACAACTGAATTAATCAAAAGTTTTACGAGTTCTAATTAGATCAATTTTATACACATGAGAAAATATCTTCTTAAAGAATCTAAAAATTTAAAATTATTAAAAATATTTTTTATGTATGTTGAATTAAAATTTTAATTAAAGATATATATTTATTGTAATCTGAATTACTCAAAAGAAAAATAACTTAAAATAGATTTTTATATTTAATGTTAGTATTTAGTAATAATAAGATTTCTTATGACAAATAACTTTTTTAAAATGTATCGTAAATTTTATAACGAAGAGAAAATTTATCTTACTTATGTTTGTTTCACTATTTTTTTTATTTTCTTCATCGTTAACAGCAGTAATTAAACGGTATATTTATGAAGACCTCCGGATTTGTTATCTATGTAAAATTTTAGAACTTTTGAGGCAACGCAATGCAAAATTAGGCACAGACTTGCTGATTTAGTTATGTTCCATTCTATGTACGAGTTTAATGAAATTTAAGAATTAAAGAAAAATAGATTTAGTTGAGATTCATAATAAAACTGTTTGTAACTTTCGGTATTTTCATTGCTGATCTTTGAAGAAAAAACAGACACCTTATATATCTATTTATGTTTGCATGATGCCAAGGCTAACTTTAAGTTTATGCAATTGTATACACAAGTTGAACACTAGAAATGCACAGAGCACAGTCTACATTTTATAGATACATAAGTATTAAATTAATTTTTAATGTTGAATTTGATATTAAAGATTTCACTTATAATTTAATTTATTTTAAATGTATGTACTTAAAAGAAATCTTTTGGTGCTTGTAAAATATTTTCTTATTCTCTAGTATTTAAGAACCTCAATTTATGTGCTCAAGGAGAAATCTTTTATCGTGCATTAAAATATCTAAAATTCATAGGAAATTTTTATAATGCATCTATAACTTTGAATGTAAATTTATAATGGAATAGTGCATTCTACATCGTTCTGAGGTTAATAGATGAGAGAAATAAAATACTGAAAAGTAAATACTTATTTATTATTCTACGTGTCATTTTAGTGAGGATATAAAGGATGCCCTTAAAAAATGTATTGCTTTTACTTTTCAGTTTTTATTTCTAAACTTTTTTTACTTCCTTCTACTCTGACATTTGAAAGTCAAATGAAGTAACAGTATATTATGTCGATTTTGTAAAGTGTCTCTTTAACTATAATTCAAGTTATTATTTAAGTACTATTTTCATGTACTTTTCTGCGATCTTATATATTAAAGTAGTTTTAAACTGTTTACATCTTATATATTTACCTAATAGTTTTCTCTCTAAAACATTTAATGTTTTATGCAATGTGCAAATATATATTGATTATCTATATTACAACATATTTTAATATATTATTACAATATTATAAGATGTTAAATTATATTATTATAATTTATTATATAAGAAACTAAAGACTTTAATCAAATTTAGTAAATTTTGTATTATCTATATAAACATACTGCGTAAAAAAACTACACATTGTAAGTATCAGTAGTTAATATAATTCCAAACCATGCTGTCCGTTTTAAATTTGAATCCACCCTGCTTCATGTGACTTCACCATTTCAAGTACTAACTCTTTTATCATAATATCCAATAATTCTATACTTCATGAACTTTAATTTCCTTCTACTATTAAAGTGCATAGTTGTGTGCCCATATAAATCACAATGATTCTGTCATTTTTTAGTTCTAAATCGATGTTAAAACATTGTTTCGCCGTAGCTCAGAAGGTTAAGAAACTGCTTTTCAATGCAGGAGATCAGTTTGCTTGATCATGGATTGGATTCAGTAATGTACGTGAGGTTTTCCTAGTTAACCTCAGATGTAACAGAAACATGAACTTGCTGCCTAGGGCCACGGTAGCCTGGTTGGTAGAGCGTCAGTCTCGTAACCGAAAGGTGACGAGTTCTGTCCTCGTCTTGGCCAAAGACCACCGTGTTGCTAATGGCAGTTGGAGCACGATAAATATGTCGTGACTGCAAAGTCCTCCAAGTTCCCATAACAAATTATACCTCTGGGGATACGGAATCAGGGATGAGTAGATCTCTGGTTTGGATCTAAATTCTGACTTGCAGATGGAAAATGAGTGTATGAATGAGTTCGAACGGCCCCTAAAAAGGTTGTGTAGTGTGTGTTCGAGATAAGTCTTTCTTTCACCTTACCGGTGCTCGTTAACAACGAAAGACGCACACTTCTGACTTAACTTGAAAGAAGAGCACTCATTCGGGATTGGTATAACCAAGTTGCATTAGACCCCCACCACCACCCACCACTTGCTGCCTATAGCTAACAACCATTTCATTAAAATGGCTGCTGTATGAAATAACACCCAATAGTGCCCCACAGACTATGACAAGCTGGCAAAATAAGCCAATACCCTAGCTTTTAAGGGATGTGTCCTTCAACTCTAGCAATTAGGCTTAGCTTGGAACACTATTATCAGTTTCATACGCTATGGCTAATTAGACTGGGACCTACCATTTAGAGCTGGTTCAGTATGGATACAAATATAAATGGCAGCAGCAGAAATCCATTCAAAACCTTTTACTCATTTATTTCTTTATTTTATCATAAAGATTCGAAATCGTTTTGATATGACGTTAAAATATTGTGATAATTTTATCCTTAGGTAGTCTGGCCTTTTAAAATAAAAACAAAACAGTTGTTTCATTTCTACATCAAGCTTAACACTAGACTCGTAAATAACTATTGCTATTTTCATTTCAGCTAAATTTTGAAGAAAATAACAGTTAGTTTTATAAAATAAAACAATGTCAATTTGTTCAGTAATAGCATCTAACACCGATGCCCATTTCAGCTAAGGTTTGAAGAACACAGTTTTATAAAACACAGTAATGTCAACTTTTTCTGTAATAGTATCTAACACCCAGAGCACTGACTTAAAATATTCCAAAAATTTTAACATATTTAACTTTTATAGATACTTTAGCTTATCGTAAAAATATAAGTGCAAAAAAAATTCAAAATTTGTGAAGAAGTTAAGTAAACCAGTTAAATTGTATAAATAATTCAAATTTTCACAAATGATTATTTTGCTAATTTTGTAAAAGTCCCGAAATATTAAAAAGGATTAGAAGAATTCTAATCATACAAAAAAGTTAACTTCTATTTTAAAAAAGTCCTATTGATTCCACAAAAAAAAGACAGCACTGTGTTTAAAATTATGGGCTTCTGTTAAGCTTCGCTTATCCTCAAGGATGATCTCCATCTTGATGCATTGCACAATTAGTTAAGGAACATTTAAAAATTCATTTTCTTTATCAGTCATGACTGCAATGATTAATTAAAGGAAGTTGGTAGTTCATTTCTAGGGTTATTAAAAGTTTCATAAATCACTCGTCAAACACTTTTAACTCAAAATTTATTTACCTCAAGTAGAATTTGTGAAATAAAAAAAAGGCACACAAAACTACTGTCATGTAAAAAAGCAATCTCATCACTGTTAATTGAATTTATAGTGATTACCCGAATAATTATAATATGAATAAAAAATATCTTCAATTATTATTACACAATTTTCTTTTGGGTGGTCAAATTCTAAATTTACGTGCATAGCCCTTTTATTGTTCAAAATTTAGGTGTAAGAAAATTACAAAAAAGTATTAAAAACATTACAAGTAGTTTTTATTCTTATGAATAAATAATCTCGGTGTACAAATTTTGATAACAAAAGTTAGTTTTAAAGTTATTTTTCATTATATGACCCATGAATTTAAAGAATGAGCTGTTTGTAAGGGGTATTTAGCTGTTCAGAATACTTTATCTGTTTTCCTTTATTAATTTCGTTTTAGACATTAAAATGGCAGAGCGAAGTAGTAGTTAAAGTGGGTTTTTTATTTCGTTGATATTAATTTCGATTTTTCACCTCCGTAGCTATCGGAATTTTCTTTTCTGTCTTACTAATGAACTGAAAACTCTGCCCCTCACTTTATACGGCTTCGATAAATTGCTTTTTACCTTGTAGACACATGTAATTTGTAATCATCTTTAAGGAAAGGCTGCACCAGTGTTACAACTACTGTGCAATTTTAATCACCTCTTTCGTATTTTTTAAATATACACTTTGTTTGTAAATACAGTCTTGAAAGTGACTAGAATTAATTATCAGTCTTTCTTCAGGTTTAAAAAATTTCTGGATTTTTTTGTAAAATGCATGCTGTGATAATTTCCCTAAAATTAAATTATTCTTTTCATGGTTTGAATAATGCATATGTCATAGGAAACACGTCTTTGTGTCTTCGTTAATCTTTTTTCTTTCTAGATATCCCGTGTATAAAAAAAATTTTTTTAGTTTCAAATAAAAAAATTTGCTTAAATCTATGGTGAATATTTAACTGAATAAAATTGTTCTGGACGGGGAAAATATATCGTTCTAATTTTAACATTTATCCACTGGAAATGAATCTCTAGCCACCTCTCAAATTTTTGACATTCCATTTTATAAACCAGGTTTCTGATGTTTGGTTTTCTTCTGTTTGTTCCATTTATTCTGCTTATTTTTAAGTACTATCACTAGATTCTTTTTTTCCTACAACTTTGCAAATTTTTATTATTTGTTTATTTTATAGTTTTAAACAAATATAGGTATTATAAACTCATATTTAATTTTTCTCTCTTGCAAAGTATAACTGATAGATTAATAGCTCTTTTTCTGTGCAGTTGAATGGATAGCAAGTTCTGTCTATATGTTGAGATAACCTCCTTGCTTTTGTCATCGTACCATAGTAAAACTATGACGATGTCGTTCGATGCCAAAGTCTGTATAGTCGAGTCTCACTGTTGACATCCCTGTTCGTCGTCGATCGTAACTGACTTTAAGAAGTAGGTCCTCGGAAGATTATCAAAGCGTTTTCATATAACCAACCTGGGTTTCTTCGTGTGTCAAATAAATTGGACTTTTTAATCCTTCAAGTTCTCCCTTCCGTTAATTAGAGAAATGACAGCAGGACTACAGTAATAATGACTCAACTGAACTACCTGGGTTTAGTAGTTCAATTCTGAGACTCTTTCTAGTGCTGAAATGGAATAAATGAAAGTGAGACGAAAAGATAGGAATGTAGAAATAAGAATGACTAGATCCAAGAGTTTTTGGCAAAACCTTAAAATAAAAAAGTTTGTAGATAGCAGAAAAACATCGAGTCGTAAAGAGAAATTACACAATGTTTTTAAGTTTTAAAGTTTTATTTTCTCCTTAATCAATGATACCTTTAAGCACTAATCGGGAAGAGTCGAACTTGATATTACGTCGGGATTGGTAGCCTAAAGGAAAGGTACCAGTTAACTAATGGGAAGAAACGTACAAATAACAACAGTGATCGGAACCGATTCTCAATAAAGCACTCCAAGTATTGCCAAGTAAGGTGAAGTGTTTTATAAACTAATAGAGAGATTTCATTATCTCTCAATAACTAGTTGACTGGAAGTACCATAGTCAGCTTCTTTCTACACCTGCTGCTTTAAGCAACATCGTTGAGTACTATTTCTTGAAATTCCTAATCAACTGCTTTCCTTCGATCAAATGCCACTAGAGTCATTAACTATGATCTTATACCTTGAATAATCGTTCAGGAGAAGAACGAATATAATCCTCAGCCTAGCGATTTCTGTAGATTTCTTGTAGGTATCACCATTGAATAATCGTAGAATGAAATCAAACTGCTCAATAAAAACAAAAATTAATTGGAATATATTTCGTTGTCTTTACGCAGATGGGTAATGATCATTTTTTGAACAGTCCTTCTTAATTTCTGAGCTCAAATAAATGGTCTTTTTTGGCTGTTTTCATTCCCTATGTATGGAGAAGTATTCCGTCGTCTTCCATCTCTTCAATCAAAAAACATTTATTTAATAATCTTTTACGTCTACTCAACTTTAAATTCTTCTATTAAGCAGAACCTTCCTCTAAAACGATGTTACTGCAAATGAAAACATGTTATTAGTGAAAAATCAACATATCGCAAGCAATCAAGTAATGATCATTTTTTGAACAGTCCTTCTTAATTTCTGAGCTCAAATAAATGGTCTTTTTTGGCTGTTTTCATTCCCTATGTATGGAGAAGTATTCCGTCGTCTTCCATCTCTTCAATCAAAAAACATTTATTTAATAATCTTTTACGTCTACTCAACTTTAAATTCTTCTATTAAGCAGAACCTTCCTCTAAAACGATGTTACTGCAAATGAAAACATGTTATTAGTGAAAAATCAACATATCGCAAGCAATCAACAAAATGGTAGCCAACAATTAGTGCCCAACGTTTAATTGTTCAATTATAACAATTTAGTTATCATGGCGATAGGCGAATGGAGAAAACACATCTCAAATCTTCCTCCGTATAGACTACAATTACCTATATCAATTCTCTTATTCGAACCGACGGACTCTAATACCGAAAGGCAGTGCCTTAAGTGCCCATTCATCGTCGGGTGCCATCTATTGTGAAAATATTGCTTTCCCCTAGTTGGACATCCCTGTAATTAATAACAATTCACTAGAATGGGATTCTTAAATGGAAGATGAAATGGATAAGAAAATGGGATTTATGGTCAGGGGAACTAGGATTCTCGGGCTTCCAGTGAAACAAAAAGGGATTCGTAAAAACCACTCTTTTCTAACTGCAACCCCTCGAAAAGAGCAGAATTCCTTATACTGAAAGATATGGAGTGTTTGATGGATAATTACCATCCATGACCCAAAAACTAAACTTAGTAAGTTTGAAAACAATTTCAATTCAGTGTTAGTTTCTTTTTCGTGTACGTTTTGTGCCAAATAATTCCCGATTCTTTTAATGAAATTCTTTATACAATACTGCTTTTCAATTTTTCGCTTTGTTTTAACCTAACTTGTTGCATATCTGCCTTTTATCAATTCATGACATATTATTTATACATCTTACATGAGTATTTTCATTTCCAAAAAAGAGACTTATCGCAGAAGATATTTCAAATGCTGCTTTTTGTAGCCCATTATTAATATCCATCGTACCTCGGGCTGGATAAATAAATATGGCGTAAATCTCTATGGTCTGTGTTATGCAAAACTTCGTAAATATTGTATTTATATGTTTCTGACTAAGAAGTGAGCTCTCCCAAAAGGGTGAATGGAAATTTTATGAATGCTTGAATACCATTTTATGAAATAAAATGACATTTTCGAAACATCTTCCGGCATTCGAAGATATTGGATATGTTTTGAATTTAAAGGCATTATTTATGTTTTAAACTAGAACTTCATTGCAAAATATTCTATAAAAAATATTGAAATTTCTACTATTTTCTATCTTTGTTGGCTTTGATGTGTATCTGATCGATTTCACATCAGATTAAATGGCTGTTCTTTTACCCATAAATTTATATTTTTTAGTAAACAGACTACGAGTTTACAGTTAATAGCGCTGTTTTTTAATCATTTCGCTTAGCTACGAGTTCAGTTGATTGACTGACTTGCAGAGTTTAACTGGCTTTCTTTATTAGCAGCAGAAATGCGTTATAACTATAACAGATCTCCAGAATAATATAGGTCCTGTATACCTGTACAGGACCTCCAGAAAAATAATTCAACTTCTTAAGCAAATTCAAACCGGCATCTTCGTATAAAACATATGGATAGAAATCAATTATAGAGATGAAATCATAGCAAAATTTTTAAAAAGTATGACTTACTCTCAAATATAAAAATAAAAAAATCGTAGTTCCTTAAAACCTCTTTTAAGAAGAAAAAGTTGTGGTATTTAGACTGGAAGCTCTGTTTCACGTATAATACCAGTATTGTTATATAAATTTTTAAACTATTAGTGTATGTATAAGCACAAAAATGAGTACATAACTTCATAATAAATCAAGAACATCTCTAAAATTACCATTAACCGAAAATTCTTATGTCACGCGAGAGTGCTATTAAATCACTTGAAATTATATGCAACAAAGATCTATAATGAAGAATTACACTGATACGAATATTATATACTTATTGCACTTCCAAATTTGGTGCCAAATTTTCGGATTCCTTATGAAATATTCGTTAACAATCAAATACTCAATGCCATTAAAGTAAAAAAAAAATAGAAAAAATTGAGTTTGTTGATTCTATTTTCAATTTGGAAACATAAAGTCCTGAATAAATTGATCTACTGACATCTATGAAGTATATATCAACTTCAAAATTTGCAGCAATACAAAGAGGTTCTGAAACTTTAAAACACCAAAACCTCACTTTCAGCTTCGTGCCATCTGTTAGCTTTCTCTTACATATAAGCAATATGGATTATGATCTTTGTATTTTCTTCAATCTATTATTTTAGGCAACATTTTATTGTACATAAATAATGCTGAACTTAATTACACATTGGTAAAAAGACATCTGATTAGTATAAAACATCTATATTTAACACTATTGTGGTATTTAAGGATAAAATTTCAGTTTCAAATAGTACAGAGTGATCCAAAGTTTAGTGAGGGCTTTAAAAATTGACGATTCATCAATATAAAGTTATATAAGATGCGGTAAGCACCAATCAAAGTGAAGACGGGTTTTTGTGAAGAAAGCAAATTAATGCTTAATTCTGTTAGCATCCGGTGCTATATTTCTTTATTTGATCAACAGATGGCTTTCAAGTTGAAAGTTGCTTGCTAGTTATCTTACAAGTGTTCACTGTGCTTCTAGTCGTTCAGTAACTAATCTGTAAGACGAAGAACCGTTCACAGCAGTTAACAACATTTCTTTAGGTGTGAGAGACGCATCTTGTTGAATGGCGTCTTCATCTTATAAAACCTGACCTCAAAAAACCTGTAGCTTCCTTCTTTTTTTTTTTTGGTGGGGGGGGCAGTGAAGAACACATCAATAATTCTTTACCCCTTAGCATACTGTATATGAAATGATATCTCCATAATGTGTTAGTGGTACATATTGGTAAAAAGGCATCTGATTAGTATAAAAACTTAGAAGCATTATGGTTTATGTTCTTTGTATTTTCTTCAATCCATTATTTTTAGGCAACAGTTTATTGTACATAAACAATGTTGAACTTAATTACATATTGGTAAAAAGGCATCTGATTAGTATAAAACTTCTATATTAAACACTGTACTGTTGAGGTATTTAAAGGTAAAATTTCAGTTTCAAACAGTACAGGGTGATCCGAAGTTTGGTGAGGGCTTTGAAAATTGACGATTCATAATTATAAAGTTCTAAAAAGATGTGATAAGCACCAAGGTGAGGCCCGTATCACATTAGATGAAAATACACAATGACAACTGTTTTGAGTGGTTGTTTAGTGCTGCAGTCGGGCGAAAATACTCGAACTCTTCAGATGATCACACTTAAGTTTTCACCCGACTGCAGCACGAAAGAGTCTCGTGAAACAGTTGTCAATGCGCACCATTGTCTCATGTGGTAGGCTTAATTAAGAGTGTTTCCTTCGCTAAGGGCAGTGTTACTATGTTTTCAAATTCGACCTCTATGAACTAATGAAAATGGTTTGTTATGGTATAGAGCTCTACGGCCCACTATTTTGCTATACAAGGGCTAAAGAAACTGGAACTTACATTCATGTCTGTCTAAGAACATTAACGTCTTCAACGAGACTCGAACCTACGAACCTACGAACCATACGATACCAAAGAAAAGTGCTCTAACCATTAGCCCATTGTTCGGTTTTAAGCAGATGCTCTTTTAAACTGTGTATTGCTTTACTTGCTCCAATTTCAGAAACCTAGAAATTTGATCAAATTGAAAAGAAAGACATACTGAGGACTTTTTGATTACGCCATAAAACACTCGGCTTCATTTCCATCCATTTGGTGTAAACTGTATCTTTTTATCCATATTCGATATCTAATAATTAATTTTTAAACATTTTCGTAACATTCGGATCATCTAGTAGTTCAATTCCTTATATTAATTCCTTTTCAAAAACTGTTAGATATTAACTGTTTACTAACCTCTTAAATTTTGTTTGACATCTAAATGTGCTCTAACTGTTTTATCTTTTATCAATGCTTTATTATTTTTTTCTGTTTTCTGCTGCTAGTTCCCCTTTTAACTCTTTCTCCATTTCGAAAAAGAAAACAGCACTTTTTTCTGGGGCACTTTTGTCTTCTATTTCTCCCTTGTTTACGATCTATTTTTCAATTCTTGGGTTAAGACTTTTACCTTTTTTATAAATTGGCTAACCTGCATTTATTTTAAATGATTAGTATAATTAATATGTTGAATATTTTCTACCTGTATAAAAGCGTATTATTAAAGTAGAAACAAATACAGTTTCAACAACTTGATATACTTCCGATTACTTTATAATTAGATAGATTAAATCTCAAATTCTAATGCTAATTCATGAAAAATAGGCAATATCCTTCTATATTTTACAACCAAAAATACTGGCATTTAATCATAGTAACATTAAAGATATTTTCTGCTAAGTCCTAATCCCAGCCTTTTTCAAAAGAAAAATATTTAAAAATTGTTCTAAGAATAAACCAAAAGTTCTGTAATTTACCACAAGTTATAAAAACTGCTTTTAAAAAACATTGTGCAAATACTAATATGTTTCTGAAACCATGAATACTTCTATACCATAATTGTAACTGTTGTATTCAGTACACATTATTGTACCTCAAGTTAAAATGCATTTACTACTTCTTTGGTGGTAATAATGTTATTTTTAAGTAACTTAAAATGCTACCATTTAAGAGTTTTATAGAATTCATTAATAATAAATTATTTTAAATAAATTGGTGATGACAGCCGTATGATGGCCGACTGATGGTTAGGGTGCTGGCCTTCGGTACCGGAGTTCGTGGGTTCGAATCCCACTATGACATGGATGTTCGTAGTCGTTCGGAATCGGCTTTAAGCAGTAGGTCCCGGTCTCATTAACCCTCGTGTTGTAAAAAGTAGATCGTAGCGCTCCAAACCAAAAATAAATTGGTGATGTATATAGACATTTGTTGAATTCCAGTAACTAAGTTTCTGATGCTGGCAAATGGTAAATTTTGTTACTAATTTTTAAGTTTTAATATTAAAACTTTAAAAGTTATCCAGAACTTGAAATTTAAAAATGATTTATTGGCAAATAATTTGGGTATCAAATTTAAAGATCTATTCCCAAAAACATTTAAATTTAATTTCTTAAATCCAGTTTAACATTACCTTCACCTCTGTTTTTTAATCCTATTATAATAATCTAGTTCACTTTTCTCTAATAAATAGATCATTGTTTTTAATTATTAGTTATAAAGTACACGTTATGATTTTATTTTAGAAAATACAATTTGTTATTCGATTTCTGCTAACATCTCTTTTCAACAGTTTATGAGACTGAAAATATTCTACAGATTCTTTCTTGGTTAGTTTAAACATAAATTAATACAGATTTCTTTACTGACTTCAACAGCAGTCAATAGAATAAAATAATAATAAAAGAAATAGATAAATACAAACAATAATAACGAAGAAAAAAGTATGGATTTTTATCTTAGATTTTACAGTTGAGTATAAATAATTAATTCATAAGTGACAATTTTTAATAAAATGTTTCGGTAGGAAAAATTTCTGAAGTAAAAAAAACTAAATCAAATTACTTTTAAAGAATATGAATAAAAATTTTCGTTTAAAAAGTAATACAGTTATTATAAATCGGAGTGCATTTTTTCATTTATTTACAAACATTGTTTTAAATGCATCACTTAGAATTTGAGGTATGATTCTTTGCTTAAACAGATGTAACATAAATTAATGCTGATTTCCTCACTAACTTCAGCAGAAAATAATAAACAATAACAACATAAATACAAATACTTAGGAGTCGTATAATGTCAGCAAAAAGTTTTATAAAATCCTTGCTAAGAAAGAATTTCTGGAGTCGAAAATTCTAATGAAGTTACTTTTAAAGAGAATGAACACAAAATATCTTTTAAAAAGTAATACAGTTATTACTAATGGGAGTACATTTTCTTTCTTTACTTAAAAACATTGTTTTAAATGCATAACTTAGAATATGGATGGATAATTCTTGACATCAAACAACAGTAATTACCTTAGTTTAAACTAGTAAAGGCTTCTTGTGTCAATAAATTTTTTTTATTAAAATTAGACTCGGTTTTCTCTAGATGAATAGCCTATTTTCTATGTTCATTTTGATTCACTATTGTAGCATAGCTTAATTTTTACAACTATTAATTTACAAAGAGCTTCTGAATTATCTCTCTTTTCTATAAAAATATTTTCATACAATATTGTTTCTTATATAGTGGATAATATGGTATCAAACTCTTCAAAGTTTCAATCATTCTGTAATGTAAACATAATACTAAAAAAGGATAAACAAAAGGAATAGCTTCTATGTTCTCTTACTAGGGAGTCTCTGGCGCTCAAAGAAAGAACATTTACAGGAAGGGGAAGCAATGTGTTCAACATCTAAATCTTGAAAGTACAATGTTATCTCGTTTTCTTTTGTGGGATGTAGATTCTTCTTGTGGTAGCCATATTGAAATAAATGCCTGGATTCTAAATCAACTCAACTGCGATTTGAAGAGTGTAATCCAGTAGCATTATTCCAATTTCATCCAGTGATACAGACCAAAAGAAGGTTCATGCTAAGGAAGAAAATGTGTCTGATGTCTGGCAATGCTAGTCCTTACAGCCAACGTCATAAAGCGACTCTTGGATCATCAGCCACCTGCCTCATGATACTAATCAGACACCTACAGAATTTTATCTTACACTTTTCTCTAGTCATTTATGAATGGAAAAAGTTTTTTGGCTGAAGATAAGGTCCACAATAGCTTCCATCAGCCTATAAGACAGTGGAAAAATTTTGGACGAAATTGTAAGAAAGGTCATACCTCGACTCACAAAGTACATCAAGAAGGTAGACGACTACATTAGAAATTACTGATTGATGTATGTATTTGAATTTAGAAATTTTTACAATATGTAATGTCTATTCGACTTTTAAAAAATTTAACATTCATATCTTTTTACCATGCTTCGTACGCACTTGGTATGACATATATTACCATATTCAAGTAATAAACATTCTAGATGTCACGTCAAGGAAGAAACCCTGTTTCCTTAATAGTTAACAGTATATGTCACTGACTAAAAAACTGCCATTCTTCTACAGCAATTATTTTAGCATAAGGCATAATAAAAGAACTATTCTTACCCGATATGCAAAATAATCTGATGGGTAAAATACATGTAATGGTTGCTATGGATTTTTCACCGTTGCAAATGAACAATTTATTGAATAAACTTTTCTTTTAAGCCTTTTATGCTCAGATATTGACAAGAAACATACAGGCATTAGTGAGGGGAAAAGTAAGTTTTCATCAACACTATACCAAATGTATTTTACTGTAAATAAAAAAAAGCTTTTTTTATCTTCCGAGGATTGCAAGAAGATAGTAATATTGATTGCAGAAAATAGCTAGGCTCTTTTCAAGCTGCCAACTTTTCTGCTCAGTTTATTAGAGCCCAAATAAATAGCAGGTAAAGTACTTGGTATAGGAAATAATTCCAACAACATTTCTGAAAGACTGCGGGTCTTTTATTGAAGAAATTAGGATGATATAAAAATAAAGTTGTTCTTGAATGGAATGTTATTCAATATAGAAAATTTTGTAATCTATAAATTGATCATAGAACATTTTGTGTGATATACTAATTTATTTCATGGTAATGTGTAAAGCATAAACAAGCACAAGTAGGAGGAAAAAATAACTAAAGAGTCATTTTGTTTAAAAGCATTTTTAAATGTCATTTGTAAAACTTCATATTTACACTTTAATCCTTAAAACTATTTACTTTTTTTCTAATTCAGTTAGAACTAAAAGCTACCATTATAGTCCGCAAAACAGTAATAATATAATACAAGTATTTATTAGTTTTGGGTTACTTAAATGGTCTTTAGTGACTCTAAGGTCACTCTATAATTGTGAGTTAACACACTTATATATAAATCATTAAGAAACATTTTACAAACTAACCAAAAATTGTAAATAGGAATCTAAGCAATCTCTTCTTTCTTTTATGTTATTTTTTTTCAAAACTGGTTTTATAGTATCATTGAGAAATTATTGTAACTTTGTTTTAACTGAACACAACAGAAAAATTTGTACAGAAAAGTTTAACCATACATAGCCCTCTCGAGTGTAAACATGTTTTTATATTTCATTTATTCATAAATAAATAGTTGAAACTATAACCAATTCTAACTGTGGAGCTATTAATCCGTTTATAGCTCTTTAAAATTTTATCTGATCACATAAAACCCATTAATGTTTCAAGCAATTAACAGTTTAACACTTTCTCATCACAGTATCTTTTCGAGAGTATCTAACACTCGCTGGTAATTTTGGCATAGTGGGGATATAAATGTCTCCTTAGTAAGATCTATAACTAGTCTGGAAGACCTCGCATATCAGTCAAAACGTTTAGTGGGTATTTTGGAAGATTCTTACAGAAAGATTAATTCACTAAGATTTCATTTTCACAAATGCTTTTCTGGATCCTCGAATGAAGTTTTGAATATAAGATTTATTAGTTTGACATTACAGAATATTTACATGGTTACATTTCCTGTAATATCCTGAAGGAAAAAAAGATATATATGTTATTATAATAAAGTTGTTTAAAAAGTGAAAAATATTCAATTTGTTTTAAAATTAATGTTTAAAGTATCTCATGATTATTAAAATTCCAACACTTTATAGTTCTAACTTTTGATATAGTTGAACTGCAAACTCTTCTGTACATTTCGGTACCATTTATTTTTCCATATCTCATATTGAACGAAAATCAAAGTGAATTAACTTTAAAGTGGTTTTTCTCATTTTTATATATTTTAGTTCCTGCTTACAATATCTTACATATTATTCCTAATATGTCTGTGAAATTTTATAGAATGATGTTCGTACATGGATATTAGGTCAAATAATTTTATTGTTTCATTATATTTTTAAATTTTTAATTTTTAATATTAGAAATTTAAACCATTTCAATAATAATTAATTTTCAACCTGATTTATATATAAATAATTTATATAAGGATTTTAAATGCAATAATTTTGAGTCATGTGTGGTTTAAAGATATAATGTTATCATATATATTTGGGAAATGATTTGCATTGTGAATGCAAAATATTTTCTGGCCTCTTGCAAGCAAGATTCTCTCTGTCTTTCTGTGATATTTACATTCTAACTCGAAGGAAAAAAATAATGTTTCAGTTAGCGAATACTAAAAATTCTAATGTAAATAATATGATCTATGAGAATAATAGATAATTTGTATATGGTTTTAAATTATGTTTACTTGTAAGAAAGTGTTTTCAATATATTTGGGAAATAATACGTATTGTGAAGGATTAATACTTTCTGGTATTTTACATCCAAAACTACTACGCTCTCTCTCCCACTCACTCTCTCTCTCTCTCTCTCTCTCTCTCTCTCTCTCTCTCTCTCTCTCTCTCTCTCTCTCTCTCTCTCTCTCTCTCTCTCTCTCTCATGTTTCATTTCTAATGCAGAGGGTTAAAAAAATCCTTATCAATTACTATTTCAATTGATAATTTGATGTGATTGACTCTCTCTCTCTCTCTCTCTCTCTCTCTCTCTCTCTCTCTCTCTCTCTTATGTTTCCTTTCTAATGCAGAGGGTTAAAAAAATCCTTATCAATTACTATTTCAATTGATAATTTGATGTGATTGACTCTCTCTCTCTTATGTTTCCTTTCTAATGCAGAGGGTTAAAAAAATCCTTATCAATTACTATTTCAATTGATAAATATTATACATTTTTTATGAAAGTGATATTGTATATGAGACAAACATTCCAGTATTTTCAATTGCTAAAAATGTTCATATTAGTTACTTTTTCGACTCATCGATTATCCTATGCCATTAAAAGGAGTATGATAAACATTAAGAAAACGTATTAAAATATCTTTTAATTTTTTCTTTGAAAATTTAAGCAAGTTAAAAAATACTTTTATAAGACTAAACGAATTCAGTTCGTGTACTGGAATTTAACACACATACATCATTATCAACTTAAAACAAAACTGTAGATTTTTAACTCGAAGTGTTCCAGTGCTGTTATTGTCCAGTGCAGTTCCAGTATCACTTTGAGGGATATAAAAGACGCAAAAAATGACTCAATTAAAATAATAACGGATTTAAAAGCTGCTTATACCTGAGACAACGTTATTTTACCAACGATGTGATTTAATAAATATCAAGAGTTAATTTTTTTAAAGAGAATTTTAATACCGTTTTTTATTAAAGAGATAGCTCGAGAGAAATTATTTTCAGATTTATTATATATTCAAACACTGCATAAAATTTTATAAATAGGTTTTCAATATTTATTAAAATAGTTTTCAGTGACAAATTTTCAATTCCAATAAGCGAACGCCTATGTACAATACGACCTAGAGAGCAATATCCTCTCATAGCTGCATGAATTATCCCAAGAAAGTCCTCTCGACGGTTTTGAGTGCATCGAACTAATAAATAATGGAGGAAGTGCGTGTGGAGAAATCCATCATCTTACGATAGATGATCGGTGGAAAGCATAACAATGGCTTATTTCTAAAATGCTTATCAAATCTATAAAAGATTCAATCCTAATTTTATTTAAAACTCTCCTACAACTTCCTGTTAAACGTTTTAACACTTCCAAATTTCTAAAAAAACTTCAATAATAAAAACACCTCATATACGAATAATTTAAACATTTTAATATAAGCAGTATCGGATATATTAATGGAAAAAGGACATAACCATTAACACATTTTACATAACGATTGATATGTTAAAAATATTAAATATTTTGATGTGTTGATGTGTGTCGTTTAAAAATAAATTTATAAATATTTGAATTTTTTAGTGTTCATTTTTTTCATCTATTGGGATTCAATGAGACTTTCGTTACGTTTCAGGTTATGACATCAGTTATTAAAAATTAAATAAAATAGACACTTTAAATTCACAACCAAGATTCCTAATTGAGTTTTAAAATATTGATATTTCAATACGGTAACTTGCTAATCACACGCTCACAATAAATATAAATACAAAATGTGAATTTAAAGACATATATAATTATTGATGCTGAGTTTGTCTTAAAGAATATAGCATTACTTTCATAAATTGTTTAATCTGCTTTCAAAAGCATTTTATGTGCGTTTTTTTCTCTTAAAACATTAATTTAGAAAAAAGTATGCAAAGTAAGTCAGACTCAAATTATGTAATGATATAATAATGAAGTACAATAAAAATTGAATTATAGTAACTTAATAAATGAAAAACCTCAAATCTTCAATTAAATTTACAACATACGCCTAAACTAGTCCTGTTCAATTCAATAAACTCTGCGGGCAGCATTAGAAATTGTTTTTATGTCAATGGGCCGCAATATATGCATATATGTATATAAACACACGCGCGCACACACACATATATATACACATACACATATATATATGAAGAAAGGTTGAAAACAGTACACTAGTATTACAGTTTTTGTTATTACAATACATAAATTAAAAACAGAACAGCTAAAACTTTATAAATGCATATAAATAGTTATATTTACTACAGTGGTATTTGTTTCAAATATAAATATCAGAAATTCTACTACTTGCCGAAATATTTTACTAACCGGCTGTCATTTGGCTACTCCTGACCAAAACTTATGTCTCTACCTAAATTATAATTACGTAGAAATAAGAATTACAAGGATTATTAATCTAAAATGATATCTTTATATACAAGAAAGTGGAGTTCATATGATTCGGGGTTATATGCACTAATGGGATTATAAAGACATATCTATTTCATAAGAGTTGGTTTACAAATACATACGAAATAAGAGTATTATAAAAAGTAAACCATAATTCATGCTTCTGAATCGAAAGCAGAATAACATTTATCAAAATATCTATATTTCTCACCAAAAACAAATATGGAGTGTTTAATTACAAAATACTGAACAGCATTTTGAAAATATAAAATCCTGTTTTCCTTTGCGAGTTTCGAATGTGCAGAGAATACATTTATTCATTCCCATTTGACAAACAATTTCACTTCAGGCTCAAAATATGCATATTTTAAATAAGTAAATTAAACTCACTTCTGAAATATGAGGTACAAAATTATAATACATATGATAATGCAAACGAAGTTCAATTAAGGAAAACAGAATCATTTAAATACTTTTTCGATAACTTTCAGACAGTTACTACAAAATGAATTCAAGTATTTAGCGTAATAGCATGATATTATTTTAAGATAATTTGTAATATATAATCAATGATTTTACCTGTTTGAAAATATATACATGTATAACCTGCTTATTAGCCACCATACATTTAGTAACACATTTTTTCAATTTTCTGAAAAAAAGACAAAGAACTTTAGGGAGCATTTTAAAATGGGTATTGTGCAAAAACCATGCATTTTCCCTACACTATACTAAAGACAATACAAAAATCTGATAGCGAAAATCATAATTTCATGTACCGTATCTGAAATCCCGTTGAAATATTCTATAACTTTGACGAAATACTGGCACTCATATCCACAATCCCTGCATGAATTTTTGAGAAAAAAGAAGCATTTTAATCACTTTGAAATAGTCTATTAACTTTAATAAGTCTATTAACTTTAATTTTTTTAACTGTTGTTGCTTACTAGATACACAATTTCTATCAATCCCGGAGGAATTACCATAAAGGATCAGAAATATTACACTAAGCATTTAAATAAATCCGATAAGTATTCGAAGAGAAATCATCTATAAAAATAAATAATTTTTATATTTGCATAATTTTATAGCCTTACATTTTGAGCAACCTTACAAGTCTCCAGACATTAAGGAATCTTCCACAAAGTTTTCTGTTTGGAAACACGTACCTTAATTAATGCATAAATTAAACACTTTTTAAGTACAGCAAATTTTTAAACTGTATCAACTATCTAATACTGCTAATACTGAAATAGTTCACATTCAGTAAAAACAAGTGATACGCTTAATACAAATGCACTTTGTGAAAAATCCTTAATCGTCTGGAGACTTTCATGAACTTACTGAAAATTGCTCAAAAAATACTTTATATCTTCAGCATATTTAAATTTATTCAACTAAGATTTTTAAATAAGTTGTCCTAAATATTAAAATTATAGTATTCTTATAAGTTTTAGAGACACAGTGAACTAAATTCTGATTTCTCTCCTAAGATTTTTGCTTGGCCCCCTAAATGTTCTCATGTATCACATTTTTTTTCTTTTAGTAAATTCCTAATCGAGAGATAAAAATTTCTAAACTGCAAAATTCACTGTACTGATCTAAATTGCACTAATTAAATGTTCAAAAAATCACATGATCCTTTAAGTTTTCTATCCTATTTCAAACTTATTGATGGATACATCTTGCACCATTGGCAGATTTTGATTCCAATGTGAGGGCTACTTTTGGATTTTATCTCTCCGATTTTAAACTTTATTTCCAATGTAATGCATGTTCTATATTTAAAGCCTACCATCTTTCAATTTTTTTTATTGAGATAATAGTGATACAAAAAAATTGGATTTCGATTAATGGCTACAGCATTTTGTAAATTTTGGTGTTACACTTTCAGTCCTCTCCAATTTTAGGACATAGCTGGAAAAATTAGCATAGATCTTTGATAATAATTATATAGAACAAAAAGTGTTTTTACTTTTACCTTCTGCCACACACAATTATGCGTTAAAAAATTAAGTCAAAATATTAAACAATTTTTTTTAATATTTCTTTTAATGCATTAAGAGTCTATGATTTTTTTGCTAAAGAAAACAGTAGTCGAACATATATCGAAGGTTAAATGTGTTCCTCCAGCAAATAGAAAATATTCATCTGTTTTATTTCTGCTGTTCATCAATGGAATGAATTGAAGTGAGCCTCATGCATAAAGACCCATTCACAGGGCTAATAATCCAATTTGGAGTACATATTAGGTTATTTCTTGCTCTGGGAAACATATAGTAGAAGGGCATTCAACTTCTAGGCTTCGTAAAACTCAGTAATACGTGAAAATGGTGTAGATTTTACTAGCCTGCAATAAACAGTGGAAAAATATATGATCAGCTATATTTTTTTTCATTTAAAAAAGAAATATGTTATCAATAAAAAATAGCTTATAAAACAAATTCAGGATATGAAATATTAAAATCTATCTTCTGAGAACCGATTAATAAAACCATTATTAACAACATTCCATTCCTGAATAATATATGTATGTATGTATGTCTACATATATATGTAATCCAATAATTGTAAAATTACTGGACATTATAGCCCTTATTATTTTTACTTTCCCGGGGTACAGGGAAAGGAGAAGCCTAATCAGCTAGCAGTAATAACGAGCGAGGCAGTCTGGCCACATTGAAGAGAATGGCATAAGTTTAATTAAAACTTTATTTTAGAGTTGCTAAAACGGACATCTTTACTAGTCAACGACAGAAAAAGAAAGATACAAAAATTACTCTGCTCGAACAGAGGTGCACTCAAGAGCGAAGAGAGAAAGAATTTTCCCAAGATAGAAGAAACTTACTCAGCGAATTAAGTGTTAAAATCAGCAAAAAACGTGAATATTTGCCGAATACAGCTATATATATTGAAAGATATTTATATATATCGAAAATATTAAGACATTTATATATAGATTTTAAGGAATTTGGGATATTGTATTAAAGAAATAATTTATATATTACATATATATATACCTATATATATATAATATCCGCATTTAATATATTTCCGTCTAATTTATATATATATATATATATATATATATATATATATATATATATATATATATATATATATATTATATATATATATATATATATATATATATATATATATATATACATATATATATATATATATATATATATATATATATATATATATATATCCTTACTTCGGAAAATAAAGGCTGAAACTTTCATCTTCTAAAAGTTGTATAGGATAAATTAATGGAATACTTTCAGCTATTCCTTTTTTCTCGACCTCATTTCAGGAGTTATATCTCTTCAAAAATGCAAAACAACACCCAACTTACTATTTGGAAGAAAATTTTATTAGATTTAGCTCCCTACTAGAAAAGTCAGTATTCTCACCGTCTGGACTATTAAACGTTAAAGGGGTAGTCAAGCCGCATCTTTAATTTTTTTTCGCTCAACATTTGATAGGTTTGGAATGCATATCGCAGCCATTCCTTCATTTTCAGGTAATTCACACAAGATTTAAAGCATTCTGTCGTTAAAATTTATAATTCTCATATCCTCTTCTTAGGGTATCATTATTTATTTCTAAAACAGAAGAAAACTTTTTGGTTCTGTAAAAACTATTATTATTCATATTTTGTGCAAAAGTACGAAATTTAAAATATTGAAAGCCACAAACACGGATTACTAAGAAAGACACTGTCGTGTACAGAAAAGTTCCTATGTAATATAAGTGTGTTTTGTGTACATACAGTTGATTCGCTTTATCTTGAAGTCATAAAAACAAACAAAAATATTCGAGATAATGGATGTTCAATATGTCAAAAAAACTCACAAATTATATTATTCTAAGGTATTACAAATTATATTATTCTATTTTAGCAAGTATATGAATGTAATATAAAAATCCCCTATTTACATATTTTAATATTAATTTAATAACTTTTGTTCCTAAAGTACGTTGGGGGTTTGCGCGGTAATTCTGATATTTCCCTCCAGACACGCTATAGACTTAATTCAGCCTCTGTCTGTACTACTTTAGCCAATAGTTAGTGCGTTCTGTTTAAACGTGGGTATTTTTTATCACGTGATCAATTGTGCTTAGGGATTATTCGTAGTCTTTTTACCTGAGAAATCCCTACTTGAAAAGTGTGTGTGTGCAGGATCACATGTATCTCACCAGAAATAAAGTGTGTTGTGCTTTTGAATGAGTCTTGCCCATATTACATGCATATATTTTCTTTAATGGTTTTTTACTTTTATGTTCATTCTGATAATCACAATTAATTATTAAAAATAGTAATAGAAGTGGTATATTATCAATGTTTAGTACATGATGTGAATCAAAACATACTTTTACTATTCTTTTATTGGGAATGAGGTACTACATAATTTGTATACTGTTTTTAAATATATTTTACCTTATACTTAATACAATATTTATGCAAACATATTTTCTTGGCTTTTAGTTCAACGATAAATTCCGACATTTAGTAATCTACATCAGCAGTCTCTAGCACAATATTATTTATAAAATTTGAATGTCCACATCCAAATCTGTACCTTCTTGAGCTGTTAGTTTTGAAATCCTGTTTTTTTTTTCTTATAGTTCTTACAGATGACATAATTTTTAATCTACACTCATGTCCATAAATTAAGGATAATGAAGTTCAGGCAATGAAAGAGACAAAAGCAAAACAAATTTGACTTATTTGTAAAGTCTATTTATTAAACAAAAGGTAAAGAGCAAAAAAGATGCTATATGTTTGACATAATTAATAAAAATTGCGATTTTTACTCCCTGGAGCAAATTTCAAAAAAGAACCAATTTACAGAAAACAGTATAACATGGTTAGTATGATGGTTAATACGGAGTATGTCTCCCGGACGATGCAATACAAGCGTTACAACGCCTACGCATGCTGAGTATCAGATTATCAATCTGATCTTGGGGAAAATTACACCACTCATCAAGCAATGCCCTCCGAAGTTCCGATAGACAGTTGGGAGGGGGTTGACGGGCTGCAATTCGTCGGCCAAGCATGTCCCACACATGCTCTATTGGATTCAAGTCCGGTGAGTATGCTGGCCAATCCATACGGGTGATATCTTCCGATTGAAGGCATTCGTCTACAATGTTTGCACGGTGAGGTCGGGCGTTGTCATCCATATACAGAAATTCAAGACCCATGGCGCCCCGAAACAAACGTACATGTTGTTCCAGAATGACATCCCGATAGATGTGGCCTGTCATCGTTACACTCTGAACATGCAGGTCAGTTCTGGAACCAAGAATAATTCCTCCCCAAACGAGCCATCTTGCACCACCGTAACGGTGTCGTTCAATGGTGTTCTCTTGGTGGTAACGGGTACCTGGCGCTCTCCATATGAAAGTCCGGCGAGAATCAGAATGTAAACTGAACCTGGACTCGTCGGAAAACATCACACAAGACCACTGTTGCGGTGTCCACAATGCATGCTCTCTAACCCAGCATAATCGCAGGCGACAGTGAGTTCCGGTAAGGGGAACACATCTGACAGGCCTACGAGCATATAGACCAATGTTCCCTAAGTGTCTGTACACGGTCTGCCTTGAAACTGTCGTACCGGTAGCTGAAGAGAGCTGACGAGACAGGTCTGATGCTATGCTCCGTCTGTTTCTTTTGGCAGTAACTGCCAAATACCGATCATCATTCGGCGTAGTAACTCGGGGGCGACCTGTGCTGTAACATCTACTCACATTACCATCATGTTTGAATCGTTGCCAAAGCCTGGAGATGACACTCTGGGCGATTCCAAGTTCCTCGGATACTTCCAGCTGGGTACGTCCACATTCCAGTCGTCCGATAATTCTACCACGTAAAAAATCATCCAAATGCTTCCTTTGTGCCATAACTATGCGGTTATTGCACTGAAAGGCTTTTAAAGTGCTTGTGAACAATTTTACTTCTTTGCTACCATTCCTTATATACCCCTTTCATACACTCTCGTCATTGTGACGTACTATCCGCGCCATCTGGTGGTTTCCTGCAATTTGCATATTCTTCTTCAAGATGTGTGTGATAATTCTACAGGTGAAATTTTTATTTTAGAGCTCAATTTCTGCGTGATTCTGAATTATCCTTAATTTATGGACATGAGTGTAAATCTACGAAGTTAGAAATTTATGCAGATTATTTCTCAGACATTTGACATAAAACACAGAATTCATTTTTCAAATATTCATTAAAAGATCAGCACAAGATATAAAAAAATTGCATTTTGCAAATCTATTGAAAATTAAAAGTAATTTCTAAGAAAGTGCCTTTTATTTAAGCATTAAAATCTTAAAATATAATATCCTAAAAGAAACCTAAGCAATAGAAAATTTACTATCCTAACTTAAATAGGAAAATGAAGAAATAATTAATGATAAACAAAAAAAAGAGAAAGGAAACAAAACAAGTGTAAGAAAATGTTTAAAGAAAAAATATAACAGTATAGCGAAGAAATGATAAGGATTGAGGAGATTTTGGACTCAGATACAGATTCAGAAACAGGGGAGTAGTTTTGTTTAGCTTCGAGAGATGAATAAGAATGAATAGGAATGAGTTC
>CM063502.1:119695614-119798114 GCA_032207245.1 Pardosa pseudoannulata | reverse complement strand
AGCACACAGAATAACTTACATATGAGAACATATTTCAAGGGCTTTTAATACCCTGAAGAGGAAGTAGTGTACAATAACATAAAATAATAAATAATTTACACCCATTATATGTAATTATAGTAAAAGTATTTGGTCTGTTTCATTTGATTTACAATAGCCTGTGGTAATTTTTATGAATAAAAAGGCTATTTATTCGAGATTTATGTGTCCAGGACCCCATTATATGTCGCCTTTCCCTATTCGATCATAGCCCGCTGCTTCAACTCTTACTGCAGCACGGGTATTCGTAAGCATTTAGAACTGGTTTAAAGCAGTAGATTTCGGTCTCATAATCCCTTATGTATAAAAATCTCCTATATAATAAAAGCCTAAGTTATCTATCCATCTGTCCTGGAATTTATGAAGCAGTTGGACCTGGAATGAATAAATGAATCCATATTGGATTCTTGATGAGTTAGAGAGACCAAAATTCATTATCTAACCAGACCCCTTCTCCCCTTCTCAAGCAATTGATGGTATTATTTTAAACCCTTTTTTCGCCGGTTATATTTATCAATTTATCGCATAATAAATAGGTAAAAATAACATTTTTTTCTAGCATTATGACGTCATTTCCTTAACCCTCTCAATTAATAATTTCTTATTTTAAATTATTTAAATATCGGCTGCATGATTTTCATACGTTTTATCACTGAACTTAGATATTAAGTAAATAACTTTCTTTTATATTCGGCTTAAATAATAGATTAGGTACATATGTGATAATTTTAAATTTAATCATGGATTACTTTTTGTTGCAATAAAAATTTTATCACTGGTATTAACAACAAATTCTTTTCATAAAAGGAGTCTATTTCACTGACTTATAAATATCTAGCGTTTAAGTTAATCTTAAACGCTATCTTTGAAATCTAAGATTTTCTTAATATGATATCTTTGAAAATTAAGAAGTTTGTTCGTTTGTGTGTTTGTTTTTTATACATAATCATAAGGTTTGGCTAAGTGAATTAATTCAACGGGATTCTAAACTGCATTCACAGTATCGAGAGACTTTAAAGGACTATGAAGATAAACAATTTATTGAGCGTGTACCGGATAACTCTCAGCCATAAAACCTGCCTCATAGAGTACTTTACAATTCTGGAAAATTAAAAATTTTACTGATTCCGTCATATGACGGGCTATATGCTAGTGTAGACTTAGCCCCGTTTACATGTGCCAGTCATGTACCCTTCTTTTTACCCGGGTAAAGGGATTTTGCTTGGAGGGTCGGAGAAACCCGTTTACATGGTCAATTATTTCTACCCTCCATTTCGCCGGGATCTTCGCTAGAAGTCACGTGATCATACGGGACGGCAATCATCTGTAAGCGCAAAGGATGATGGGAAAGGAGAGTAAACTCTGCTATTACCCGGGTAGAAAGGTGGGTTCTTTCTACCCCTCAATTTTTTCCCTAGCTAGGGATAATTCTTGAAAGGGGAGTACAATTCGCGTATCTACCCTGCATTTTACGCTGCTTTTGGCACATGTAAACGGGGCATATAACGTTCTAAAACTTTTGCTTTTAGAGCCATCAATCTTGTGGCAAAGCCTTCTATAAAAATTATAAAACAATTTAAAGTGAGTTTTAAAAGTTATAATTTATTCAAAACATTGCTTTTAAAATCTTTAATATCAGTACAGGAATAAACGGTAGAAACTATTTAGGAAACCATTCCCTGAAATAGTAACAAATAATCATATTTCTTGATTCTTTTCTCTTTTCCATAAAAAGCGAAACATTACAAAGAAAACTTTTAATCATGGTAACACTAAAAAACTATTCTCTCTATTAATGAAAAGCTTACGATATTAGAAACACAGCCCGAAACATATTTATTCGTCATCGGAATCAAATATAGTTTAATGAACATCTAGAAATCTTTTCGCCTATCTTATTGTGAGCCCCCCTCTAGCTTCTCTTCATACAAGACATCAACTTTGCGTGATACCTCAACTTGAATACGGTTAATGGCCCTTGATAATGAAATTTTAATGGCTTCTCTAAGCTTACGCAATCCAAATTAATAATTTTCTTAAATAGAATTTGAAAGATACTTTGTAATATCTCACACTCGTAAGAATATTTCTCAATGTAAATCTTCTCGAGATTTTGAATGGGAAAAAATGCTTTCCTTCAACAACAAAAATATGGACAAAAGCATTTATCTTTAAGTAATATCAGAATTAAATAATTTGAGTTTCTATTTGTAAACAGACAGGAAGTTTCAGTCTCAGCATCAGTAAATCATATAAAAAAATTATATTTATATATGTATAGAGAGATAAATAGATAAATAGATAAACAGATAGATAGAGATGTAGATATAGATAGATATATAGATATATATGTATATACGTATATATGTGTATATAACTATGTATTTTATATATACTTATAAACCTAGTGATATTTTAACAATACAAATATAATAATACAAATCTATACAATCTAATTTTTACAACTAATCTATACAAATGAGGACATATTCAACACGTTTTACATGAAAGGCAATATTCTGCGACTGTCACAATATTTGGAAGAGATTGAGCACTATATCTAAAGTTTCATGGAGAAAATTTTATTTGTGAGAAACAAATTATAGTAAATTTTCAAAATAGAAACATGTTATTAGAAATTGAAATATATAATGGGTATTACAGTACATCATATATAATTTCTCTTAATCAGCACAAGGCTATTATACTTAGTTATACTCTATTGCTGGACTTAATAGCATGCAAAATTGTTAGAATTTTCAATAGGTTTGTTTCCTTCGTAAGATTAAAGATGCATGCCAAAATTTGGATACATGTGACTTTTCGAACTTTATTGGAGGATAAAAGTCAGCGACTTGCATGAAAGGAAGAAGAAATTCAAGAGTATGCATTCGTCTGCCTGTTTGGGACATGTGGCTACAACAAGATCCAAAAATCTTGTAACCCATTTTTGGTTTGTTTAGGGAAAGAAGTTCAACCACTGCACAGAATAGTTTTTCCGGATGATTCATTTGAGCACTGGATAGTTAATTTTTAACTATAAATTTAAAAATGTTTTTATGTATATATGTATGTGTATACTTGTCCAGAAATCAAAGCTTAAAAATATTAGTTGCCACCTAATGTTGTTTTGCATCAACATATAATGCACATCTCGTGAATTATAAATCAAAAGTAAACTCGTGTAGACGTATAACGGAGATCTCGTGAGTTATGAGTAAACATAAAACTCATAAATCATCAGTGTAGTTTGTTACTTTCGTTGTAGTTTCGATATTTTATTACACCTCTGATGTCCATTATTAATTCCGACAGTGAAGAAATAAAATCAATACATAAAAGTTTATGATAAGAGCTTTTACTTGTTTCATCACATATGAAGATTTACAAATCAGCACACGAGCATAGCTTTTAGAAAGCAACCTACTTCTAAGCAATAAAATCGCCTCATATTTATGTCTGTTCTAAATTTACACCGATCTAGCTTGAAAATACTTTATTTTCTTAGAAAGAAATTGTTATATATTTGAGAGATAAATATTTCTAGCTGAGCAAGAAAAGCACAAGGAAGGAGGCGGAATCAAAATTTCATCCCAACGTGTGAATAGTACTTACAGTGTTGTACACTTACTTGCTTGAATTTATTTCTAGGCTTAGGTTCTTGGTATTAGCTAATTTTCAACTTAATGTAATATCGTGTCTATCAGTTAAGTAAATGACAACACGTATGCAATGTCCATAATGGCTGAAACTTAGTACTTGCTTCCTTATCTCAGTAATAAACCATAGTTGTGAATTACTTCACATTACTTCCTATTTTTTCGAGTACACTTACAGGGGTTAAATTTTTGTTGCATTTGTCAGGGATAAGTGTTAACCGTTTTTAAGAGTAGAGAGTCACACTGATGTTGTGCTTGAAGACATATCTAGAAAGGCTGGTATAGAACTTTCTTACCTTGTTTAAATCTATGCCTTTAAACACACGATCTTGGTAAATCATGATGGATTTAGGGTAGTTTCATTTCATACTGAGTCCTATAAGCTAGATTGTATTCATTGTTATTCCACCATGAACTTCATTGATGAAATTTATAGGCGTTAGTATCTAGTTATTCCTTGATACAACCTGATGTCACAGATCATTAGTATTGTACTACATAAATATATTAATAAATATGTTATTTTAGACTCACCTTCATTAGAAGAATTATGGCGAAAAGAAGTGATATTGGGAAATTGTAGAGTAAAGAAATTCTTACTATTGCCTTTTAACTACTACTTTATTAGTATGAAGCACTGAGTATGTATGTATGTATATGTGTGTTTTTCGAGAGTTCTTGTAGTTAAAATTTGTGTGGGAGATAAATTATTAAGAACAGTTATTCTTGGAAATTTTACTGTAAACATTTCACTTTAAAAAGCTACAATACTAAATAAGTTTCTCAAAAATAAATTCTTATTTAACAAGATTAAAAGTAGAGGACACAAAAGAAGATACTACACAATTAATTCAGTTTTTACAAGAAAGATTGTTAAAATAAAATTGAAACATTGTAAATCTTCTTTTTGTACCACAATTAAGTGGCAAATAGCCACTTAAGTCTTTTTGCCGTTGTGGACGCATATTGGAGTATAGTCGCTGAATTTAGTTTACAACTGCAGAGAAGTATTATAAATCAGCTCGCTCATGTCTACCTTTCTGAACGATAAGATACGCATGGGTATAGTAAACTAAGGGCCAAGGTGCCTTTGAAAGAAATTAAATAAGAAATTATTTAGAGATGCAGTCTTATCTTCAGTATAATATAAACTCAAAGTATGGGATGCAGGCCAAGTCAAAACGAATTTCAATCTCTCGGTGTCGCTACCAGATGAACCAGAGAGCTTTATGTGTATTTTATACGTTAAGCATCATACACTGGGTATACAAGTATATACTGTTTTATGTAGAAGTCCCAAAAATGGTGGTTAAGATTATTTTGTAGACTTGGAAATTTCAGCCATAAATTCTTATATATTATATCAAAACCCTAGGAGATACACTACCAAAAAGTTAACCCATTTGTAATTTGTGAACATCTTGGTCGCCCAATTGATAGAAGATTTTCATGACACTAGTCTCAAGAATCCTCCAACTTGTGGAACAGAAGAAAGGTTAAACAACATTTTACATATTACTTTACTAAATGATGCAAGAAGGAGTAAAGACAATGTAGTATGTTCAAATCGAAAAATGAAAGGTAGAACTATTGTACTACTTGCTTAACTAAACTGGCTTTACACATAGGTGTTTGTTTTGAAAGGGCCAACACCATGCACAAATGTAAAACGTATCATACATAAACATATATATCGTATAACCAAATTTATTTTTGTTGTTTATTTCTAGTTTCTTTTGATTCCGTCAAAAAGCTTTCTGTCTTTAAAGCTTTAGTTTTCATAACGCAAGCATTTAAAGTGTATATTTTCTCTTGTGTACTCACCAATAATTCTCTTCCACAGCGATATTTCGTCCTCAATGGGTTAAAATTGCCAAATTGCATACCCTATCGATGACACCTCATGACACATAATACAATATGTCAGTTAGTAAAATTTTCATAATTGTAAATAAAATACCAATCATTCTGTATGTATTTACAAGTTAGTTTTAACCACATTGTTTCATAATCAACGCTATTCTCTTCCTTTATGTCTTGGCACATATATTACATTTACATACACTGTGTGTAAAATTATTTTAATGACTACCATAAAACAGAATTCTTATGCATTGACTATAAAAGTTTTCAGTTCTTACGCGTGGTCACCATTCACCTACTACAAGTAGTTGCTGCACCCCCAGCATGATTGCTTTTAGGTTGGTTGGTTGGGAGCTCTACGGTCTACTTTTTGCAACACGAGGGCTAATGAGACCGGGACCTACTGTTTAAAGCCGATTCAGCTTTTAGTTTTATATTTTATTTTACAAAACAATTAACTGAACTGAACAGAAAATTACGGATTAATGAAACGTTACCATTATCAGTCATCAGATATATTGTTAAATGTTCACCGTGACGTCTATACGAGGGGTTGTCAGTGGATTTTTGTATGAAGGCGTAAGTCCCTGGAGATTGACAGTAAACTTTCAGTTCAAAAATCTATTGACAGTCCCCAGAGACATAAGCCGCGATTAACATGTCAAGAGATAGAAGAATATCAGGCAAAAAAATCATAACCGATGCGGAATTCTCCATAAGACTTTCTAAAGCTTCACGACTAAAAAATATTAATATTCCACATGTAACAGTAATTGCTACGTAATTAACCAAGTCGAGAAAACAGGATAAATGCTAAATTATTCAATTTTACATTTTTGTGCATTTAAATAATTTGATACGTACAATTACTATTTGGTCATTGCAACTTTTGCCATTTGGAGTGTAGAAATATCGTTGATTTTGGTGCTCCCAACCTAAGCTTTTTATATATAAATAAATAACTGCGGATTGGAGATTTTTAGCGTGATTTATGAATAATTGATTCGGGGGAGTAATTGTTAATAGATCCCTTTAGAAAATAAAATGTTTTTGTCTGCATTACATAAAAAATAGGTTGATTTAAAAAACACATTGATAAATGTTTTTACTTAAAAAAAAATAGCTACCACTAAAAATTCAATAAATTGTACCGAAAGAAGCTCAAAATACACATACTTAAATTGTTACATAATGATTACAAATGATTAATTAGACATCTTTACAAACTCAAAAATTCTGTAAATTTGTCGTATAAAAATAAACTCTGGGCATAATTAAGAATATTTCCCCAGTTATACGAAATAGCGTAATTATTCTTAGGGTGTTTGCAAATAAATTATTATAACGAACCTAAATAAAATATACTGAGAAACTAATATTAATTAATATTTAATCAAAGAGTACTGTATTAACTAATAGAAATAAAATAAAGTAAAAAGTATTGTAACAGAAAATAAAAGGAAATGTTTTATTTAGATTGTTAAAAACTTTTTTCAACTCCGTTATTCAGCACTAGATAACAAAATACGACAAGAAACTGCTGTAGCCTTCTGTTCCCCAAAATTCCAAAATTATCCATTTTCCACTGAAACTATATCTATTTCCTTCAACAGGTGTTAATGACGTGAACGGATGATGATACACAGTTTGGGAAAAAATGATTTGAACACATATTGTCCTCGAAAAGGGAATAAAATTCTCGTAAAATTGCTTCTCGTAGCCGAATTCTTTTACATCCAGCGAAGGATTTTTCAAGCAATCAAGCTAAGGAGTAGGAAATGGCTATATCTAAGTTATCGAAATGGGGGCTTTGTCATATGGATTGAAGGAAATCCTACGTGGTGCGAGGAAAATTAAATTTTTGCTACGCTTGCGAATAAACTTCTCTGGAAATGGTCGCTTTATAATGGAGTATATTCTGATAGGGAATATTATTCAAAACGGAAAGAATAGAAAACTCACAGTAATCTTTTAAAGTATAAAAACTAGGCTGGAATTGATTTACATATAAAGTATAAATCAGATATGAAATCGTTGACATCAGAAGGAACCTTTCTGAGTGGTATTTCTTTTATTGAACAATTCAATACAAGCGTTGCAAAACTGTTCAACAATTCAAAAAGATTTAGAATTTTATGTAAATAAATATATTTGCTTTTCAAAATTATTCTCAGCTTCTGGGTATTAATATTTTGTTAATAATAAGAGTCTTAAAAGGGAATAGGAAAATTCTATAGAAATGCATTTAGTCGAAATGATGGACAAATTTCAGGCTATAATATTGACGTGTAGGAGTAAAGTTATACAACGTTAAAAAAATACTTTTAATAAACTTTAAAATACTGAATCTTTAAACAAGTTCTAATCATTTAAATAAAGTATTTTGAGAATAGTTGTATCATTTGCTTCATATGAAAAGTAAATAGTGTCTATGACATTTACATGGAAAGTAAACAATTTCATAGTGCATTTCATATATACCTGGAGTGTTTAAGTACCTAAAATTCTTATATAAGCATGAAACAGGTTTTAAAAAACTCAATTTTTTTCTTTCAAATCGTATTAAAAATTGTCGTCTAAAAACAATCTGATAAATTCCATAACATTACGAAATATTATGAAAATAAATTATTTCTTGAAAAAAGCATACCCGTAATATTACGGATGGGGCTTATTGTCACTAATGATAATCTACGTAATATTACGTGCTTCAGACTTCTAAAAAAAGTCTATACAATTCTAATGGATTAGAAACCGGGTGACTGACCTTTATTTTACACGAGCCAAGAAAGCTTTTATGTAACAAGTAAAGTTTAATTAAACTCTTCAGTGAAATGGTTATTAAATTTATGCATTGATTATCTATAAGATGAATTTGAGAAATGCAATGAACTGTAATTAAGATACATATTAACAGCAATATTACATATAACAGCCAATGCAATAGTGTTGAGTTGATAAACAAAATCTTTCTATTTTTAACACTTTATGGTTAAACTATTATCCATTATGTTAGAAGCACTTTACCTGTGTCCTTAGAATCAACTTAGTTCGTATAATATCCAATCATTTTTAACTTTTTCATTTAAATTTCAATAGAAATCAACCAAAATAAGGTTTCGGAAATTACTTGAATGTTTTAAAATTCTGAAAGTTTAAAGGCTTAATTAATAAAAATGCTTTAATAAGAACCAATATTTGAGCTGCTTACTTTTATTATTTTTAATTTTATGTCTTTTAAAATATGTATATGATGCAATGTTATGAAGTGGTGAGTAATAAGTTTTAAGTTCAAAAGGACTTATCAAGGTTTAAATTTTTATTTCTTTCAGAGAAAAAAAGTAGTCGTGTCGGTATAAATTTATTTGTAAAGACTTACATTTTCGGGTCTATCTTCCTTTTATTAGCACTTCAAATTTGATCTCACTCTATTAAATAAAAAGAAAAAATTACAAAATGTTCACCGAGATCCTCCTGTTCTAATAAAATGACTTGTATTTAAAATATGTTTTTCATTTTTTTTTCCAGATGACGGCTATACTTGTCTAAAAATACTCATTCAAGATGGATTCCTCTTTCATGTAAGATTTTCAACATCCAACATAGAGCGTTCGCGTCCAACAGGAAAGTCACTTTTGTTTACTCTGACTTTTATATTAGAAACGATTTGGATGTTATTTAAAATATTGACTTTAAGAACATTACTTTGTATAATATTTGATGTAGTTTTTATCTTAAATAATTATATTTAGGATTTAAGATATTTGAATATGTGTCCTAATCCAAATTATTTGTTGAAATTAAATAAAACTTTGTGTAAGCATCATTACAAAAAATACATCATTACAAAAAATATCATTAATCGTCATTATTTACATTGTATTTTTCAATGGAATTACCGTGAGACGCAATGTATTTGTCCAACGTTCTATTCACTTCTTAAATACATATAAAAGTCCATGTTTTCAGAATTGTTTCAAAACCACCTCTTTAGTTTTTCTACAGGCTTTGTCTCCAAAACGGCTGTTTATGAGTGGTTTCTTGAGCTGAGTAAAAAGCCAGAAATCGCACGTTGCAAGATCAGAACTTTATGAAAAACTATTAAGTACCAATGACTTATACCAGACCTGTTGAGATAACACAAAGAATCAAGATACCTGATACAAATGAGCGAAGACTTACCCTTTTGCAGACCTTTTAATTTACAAATCTGTTTTTGAATAATCTGGTGATGCAAATAAAATATATTCAATCTCAATATGGAGAGGCTGTAAACTGCTGAAATATTGGAGCAACTCCCGCTGATGACACTATCTTCAGATGAACAAAATGGTTGAGCATTCCCTGCCTCAGCTGAAGTTCTCCGTTCGCTCCGTCTTGGCCTGTTTTTCCTCTAAAGGGGCCTTCAAATCTGCCGAGCACAATCCAAAGACTGCTGTTGCCAGGGCCAAAGATGACTGGCCCGTGTGTAGTAGGATATTTACGTTATTATTCAGTAAGACGTCTAGTATGTAACCATCAATATGTGGCTTTCCATTATCATAACTATTGTCTTCGGGTGGTAAGCGTCGCTATACACGCTTGTGTTTAGTTTGTGTGACACTCTAGCATATAGCCAGTACTTGCCATCCATAGACTACTGTTGTCAATACAAACACCAAAATTTATTTTATTCCCCAAAAATTATTATTTCAATAACTAGTTTCTTGAGAGTAAAATGACTCTCATTACTTAACACTTCGCTTGCGGGCAACGTATTTTTACGTTTTTTGCAGTCTGTCACTGGAGCGCGGGTCACGTAAAAATACGTATTTAGTAGATTTGTGGTGGATACCCGCTAACCACCACAAGTCTTCTAAATAGGTATAATTATATGTATGTGTGACATTATATACGTGTTGTTTGCGCTGCTATACAAAGCTTTGAATTTTTTCTTTCCACAAGTTATGATTGTCGAGTTACTCGGTCTTTTGTTGAGTTATTTCGTCTTCAATCGAATTCCTAACTCCAGAAAGTACAAGTCGTGTTTTGTCAATTTCAAGCTTGGTTTTTGTTGTTGAATACAAAATTGATAAAATGAACCGTTGTGACAAAGATAGTGATGAAAAAATATGCGCTGACAGATTATCGAACTTTAATTTTAAAATTCATTTATTTTTGTAATTTCGTAAAAATATTGTTTTTTTTTTGTTAAATAATCATACAGTATATATTAAAGTGTAAAATAAAAAAAAGTTTCGTTCATAAAAACAAAGTAGTTTTCGATTTACTGCAATTTTAACTAAACTTTCATGCGATTCACGACAAAATGCCCGCTGCGCGAGTAAGTTATCGGGGAAGTATACCCGCATGCTAAGTGTTAATGATCAGCCTTCGTATATATGGGTTGTAATGGGCCATCAACATTTTTAACTAAAAACAAAATTAGGTACTGAAAGGTTTAATATAAATATTATAGATTAAATTTTGCATTAAATACTTGGGTAATTTACATTTTCTGTAGGAAGAATATTCAAAGCAGAAAGATGAATAATATTTTTTAATACAAAAAGCAATTTTAAACTACAAAATTTTATTTATTTGAAAATTTTTTCTCTTGTTTATCATGAAATAAAAAAACACCAAAAGACAAAATGACAGTAAAATAATATCCTTTTAGTTTGTAAAATCGAGCTAATGCCAGTGTAGATTGGAACTTTTGGTGTAACAGAAATTATATCTAAGAAATCTTTTTAAACTGTAGATTTTTATAAGAAGGATGAAAATAATTCTCACTTTACAATTTTTCTTTTATTATTCGTTGTTACGCGGTTGTTGAGAAATAAACTTTTTGCAGAACATTTGCTATATAGAATCGTATTTGAAAAGATTCTCAGTTTGAAGAACTTGAGAGTGAAAATATTTTTAACGGCCTCTTACTTTGACAGAAGAGAATAAATCCTTCTCTAAAATGCTAGAAATGAAGCAGTTTTGAAAATAAGAAAAAAAATCTTTCTTTTTCTTGCACTAGGAACTTGAAGACATAAAAGATTTATCGACTTATATTTTTATCAACTTCGACTTCCTTTAGTGGGCAGGTTTTTGAATTACTTTGAATTATATTTAAAATTTATATTACGCTTATGCAAAAAAAAAGTTTCTTTAAATGTCTTTATAAAAATTGTTATGTGACTCATTACCTTGGTAAAAGAATTAGTGAACGAAATCTAGGTATGTTTTATCTTAAGTGAAATAAAAGAAAAACTCACCATTTTAAATATTTAATAGAGCGAATAATTCTGCTTTCCTTAACTATTCAGATTTAAAAGAATAAAAGTAAAAGTGAAGAGGATTCCTTGAAAATAGGGGTAAAAATATAGTACTAGCTTAATGTCTAGTACTACTAAATCAATATTAAGAATCTTTCAATAAAACAAATTTATTACAACGGAAATTATAACGAAATAACCTATATATGCTCTAAATTCAATAATTCATTATCCCGTAAATAATCTAAAATATAGAAAATGTGATAAGTACTGGCAGAAAATTTAACGTCTTTTACCACTATAGATTAAGTTCACTTGATAATGAATCCTATCCTCAACTGAACCAATCGAGCAAAGTACACATATTTTCCACAAATTACCCATATTGAAAACAAGTATGAAGTAGTTTTTTCTATAAACCCTTCTGGTAACCATTTAACCCTCTAAGCGGTTCGAACGTACAATTCCGCCAAACCGATGATGTCTTCAAAGCGGTTGTCAACTACAATTTTCGGCGTCCAAAAACGATCCGAAAATGGATGTAATGTACATTTCTGCCAGTGTTTGAGGTAGGAGGGTCAGGTCGATTGTTTAAAAATTGCATCCCTCTTTGACTGACATTTATTGAGGGATGCACCCCTACTCCCTGAGGCACAAAGACGCTGATAGCTTTTCATGGCTTTGTAAATCTCTATTTCGAAGTATTTCGTTTGCGGTAACATATGTATCTCTAATTGCACCACTTAAATATCTTGGATAACTTTCGTAAAAAAATTAAATAATTCTCTTAAAGAATATGTATATTTGTACTTTTAGAATACATTATTTCTTATGGGATGATCTTCGAGACTTGACGAGATTTATGTGTATTAAATATTAATAATCTATAATATCTATTTGTATATCTATTTATAACCAGAATTAAAGGGACAATAACGAGGGTGGGTTTCCCGTATTCCATTCTAGTCGACAAGGGGTGAAGTAAAAAATCATAGAACGCTTTGGACATTGACACAATAAACCTATAGCGTATAATTTGGAGACTTTTCTTAATCGGTCTGTTCCACTCGGAGGGTTAAACAATACAATTAGAAAATTTTTGGGATTTAAGGATATTAGTTTATAAACAAGATCTATGACATGAGGAGAGACAAAGCGAAGAGAACTTCAGAGGCAGGGAACGCTCAACTTTTTTTTTTGTCCATCTGAAGATAGCGACATCAGCGGGAGTTGCTTCCATATTTCAGCAGTTTACGGCGTCTCCATATTGAAACTGAATATATTTTATTTGCTTCACCAGATTGTGCAAGATTAAATTTGTAAATAAAAAAGTCTTCAAAATGGTAAGTCTTCGCTAATTGTATCTGGTGTCTTAACTCTTTGTGTTATCTCAACATGGCCAGGTATAAGTCATCGGTACGTAATAATATCATAGTTTATTGCTTCGAAAAGATGATTAATTTATCAATAGAAACCAATCGATAGTCATAGGAATGTAAATTGTCATTTCATATTCGGGAGTCAATTAAGGTATCCCGAATGCTGTAGAACCTAATTTAATCAAGCATATTTTTAAATATAAAAGGAAGGAGTATTGTGTCCTATGAAAGCTTGATTACTTTAAAAAAATTAATTTATAGCCCGTTTTACACAACATTCTTGTAATTTATGCTTAGTTTCTTTTTCTCTTAAATGCTGTACCAATAAATAATTGAGAATTATATGTCGAATTATTAAATGACAAATTGAATTATTAAATCATAAATTGCTCTACCTAATTGAAATTTTTGAGGCATTCAATTTTTAAACAGAACCCGAAGATTTTATTTTACTTTACAAAGATTAAATTACTCCTTTAAATTAATGAATTACTCTGTTCAAAAGTATTTGAAAAACAAAACTTAGATATGTCTTTTAATGGAGTTTATGCCTTCATTAGGTGGGAAATAGTTTAAAAACTTCTCTTAAGGTATTTCCTCTCAAAACACTCCTAATAGAGAAAATACTCTACATTACTTCTTTTAATTAATAGAAAAACAATTTCTTCATATTTTTTATTTTATTACAATTTACATTTTCCTTTTATTCAGCAATCAAATACAGTATTTCCATCTTATATCAAAATAATGCCTATTAAAAATTCTGAAGTCATAACTTTTCTGTAATCAAACTGCCGTACGATGGCCGAATGAGTAAAGTACTGTTCTTTAGTAAGGGTGTTCGTAGGTTCGAATCCTATGGCGGGCATGGATATTCGTAATATATGTTTATTCAGCAATCAAATACAGTATTTCCATCTTATATCAAAATAATGCCTATTAAAAATTCTGAAGTCATAACTTTTCTGTAATCAAACTGCCGTACGATTGCCGAATGAGTAAAGTACTGTTCTTTAGTAAGGGTGTTCGTAGGTTCGAATCCTATGGCGGGCATGGATATTCGTAATCGTCCGGAATCCACTTTAGTACGTTCCGGTCTCATTATCCCTCATATAAAAAAGCAGAGCGTAGTTCTTCCCACTTAAAAAATCTTCTTATTAATACGCTATTGGTAAATATTAATATGTTGTTAAAATTATTTATAACACAAATTAAGTCAATTGTAAATATTGCTTTTCAAGTTTCATAGTTTTCATGATTACTTTTTACATTTGTTTTCCATAGAAATTATTAGTAAAATTATCTCACTTCTTGTATAAAATTACTTATGACTTATGGGAGAACTGAATGCATAAAAATGTATAACTTATGAAAGAATTTTTGCTATAATGAAAAACATTCCATTCTTCTATTCCTCACAAATGTTTTGAATGACTCTTCTTAGAATTCCTTCAAAGAAACAAGGAAAAGTTCTAAACATAGGTATGTTACATTATCTCGGTATCTTTATTTCTTAAGCTTCAGCGCAATATTTAATCTAAGCTAAAAAATAAAACATTTCCTTTTTGGTTATATGTACTCATGTACAGAATTGTTTTAGTTACCTAATTTTAATAGTATCCTGTGTCATAGTAAAAGCTACATAATTTATGTCTTTAGAAAACTATCAACAGTAATTTCACTTTTTTTTCTAATCAAGATCTTATATTTTCTGACACGAATATCGAATTTAAACGCATGGATAAAAATACTTATATTAATATATTGCAGTATTGCAACAAGCAATCAAAGGATCGGTATTTTTTGTTGCAAAATTAGTTTTCTAGCAATAATATTATCTAATAAAATTATGTAATTCTAGTTTTTTAGGACCAGTTTCCTTCATATCCATTAAACATCCTGTGGGCATCCTGAAAATCATTTAGACCTTCATTCATGCAAAATTTCTGGACTTGGTATTGCCACTAAGGTCTTCTATGTTGGTTCTCAGTGGTAGAGAGTCAATGGCAGGTATTTTAACCACTTATAGCCCACAGTGGCCCACAGTGGTCCACAGTGTATCGAACATCCTTTAAAGTTTTCTGGCGAGTGAACGTCACGCTGCATGAGAAGGTAAAGCTTGAGGACGATCACCAGAGAAGAGCGTCTAGAGTGTATTTAGAGGACGTCCGAATGCATTGATTCTCAACGGGGCAATACTGCCCCCCGGGGGCGGTGAGACGATGTTGAAGGGCAGTGAACGTGTTTCAGGAGGTAGGGAGGCTATGTAATCATATTTTGATTTTTATACTTAATTTAAAAATACCAAATAAATTTATTGTATTATCTAATTTTAATTTTTTATTCTATTTCATTTTTGTGCTGTAATTTTTTCAATTTTTCACTTTCTGTTTTACATTTTTAATCATTAATTTTTAATCAAACTTTGCTGATTATCGTGTTAGTTTTTTTCTTTCTAAATTTTCTACCTATTTATTTGTTTTTAAATGTTTTTCTATTGGTTTTGGGCATCTTTCTTTTTTAACGTTTCATCAAAATTGTTTCAAAATTGTGTTGTTCTATTGGGTTTTTCGTCTTGTTTGGAGCAATTTGTCCCATGAGGAATTAGTGCCACTAAATTTCAACCAACCAATCAACAATTATCTAATTTACAGTATTTTTACCAGTAATAAAACGAATTTACGGGACTGTACCAGAAAAAGTAATTTTTATCCCTTATGTTTTAATGTGTGAAATTAGGCTGATATTCAGAAAAATTTATTTAATCAAAAACATTCGTTTAGCATTGCTAAAGCGTGTCTCAGTAACAAAAATTTGGTGTGTAACTCTATTGAAGAAAATTACTTAAACATTTTGCCTCTTATATTTGAGTACGTCTCCTTTCCTATGCTTTAAATTTCGGGATTTTTACAAAGGTGTCATGGAACAAATTTCGGCTTCGCAAGGGAAGTGGGCGTGGCAGCTTAAAAAAGGTTGAGAATCACGGTCCTAGTGGTTCACGTGCCCTTGAAGACGAAATTAGCATGCAGGGAGAGAACCTCACAGACCTAAAGAGTACTTAAAGAGATAATCATGAGAAATTTTGAGCGAAGCATCGTTAAACTTTCAAACTGTTTGGCATATTAGAGAGCTGTAAATTTTAAGAATTGACGACCTTAGACTGTGATCCCGGCACTTAAAATCCTTGCGAGGGGTCACTGGCCTACTCATAAGATTTCATCATGGTTCAACACGCTAAAAAATGCCCTTAAAATCCTAGGGGCTAAACAGTTCTGATCACAAAAAAAAAAGTTTCAAAGCAAAGCAAAAAGAAAAATTTCTAAAAGTAGAAGGTGGTAATGCTAAAGGTACCTCTTAAAAAAAATCAGTTGTGACTTTCTGGGCTATGTCATTTAGACGTCAAATGGATATTGTGGATGCCGAATAATTGTTAGTTGAAAAGTTTCTGCTGGTAGAGAAAAACTACTGTTCAGCCATTTTTTTGTTAGTCAATCCTTTATGATTTATATGTTTTAGAAACTTATGTCATATATAATAGTTTGACACTCTTTATATAACCACCCACCCCAACATCTTATGCAATTAATAATTCCAAACTTTTTGTTATACCAAAATAACTCCTAGAATGTTTGATAAAATTGAATTTCTTACAGTTAAAAAACAATTGTTTTTTAGAACTTATCTATTGCATTCTTACTTATCAACTGATCATTTGCCACATAAAAAATGTGTTTTGCTCTTATTTTAGTGAAATTCATATGCTATTGTTTTCACAAAGTTTTAATAAAAGATTTTCATTCAGATTTTTATATTCATTTTAGCTACATTTATTTAGTCTTTTAACACCTATGTAAATTGCAAAACTGTTTTATAATATGTTTACTGCAGATAATTTCTATTTCCTCAGTTATTTGCTGTTTATTCGCCGAAAAATGTAATTCAGCGCTTTCAACAATATTTTTCTTAAAACATTTTTATTGGATGAGTGTAAATACCAAAGCAAGAGTCCATGCCCAAACTCTTGTTATTTTATACATTTATTTCAAGGTATAGTACAATATGTTTCAGGGAGTTCAAAACTCATACATTTTTATTAAGTGAACTAGCAGATCGACAGTAAATAATAGATAGTTTTATTACATTGTTACTTTTATGACCTTGAGTACTACATACTCATGTTTATATGACATCAGAAACATACTCTCGTGTCCAAAAGTTAAACATAATTGCAATCTATGTGAATATTTAAATCAAAATGGCAGAAAAGTCGTATGCTAGTGTAATATAGTTGTGTCAGAAGAATATAATGCAAAAGAAGGGTATTCTTTACCTTTATTGTCCAAAGAATATATTTGAAAGAAAATGCACAGACGAAACATTTACATGTTAGTTAAAGAAATTAAAATAAAAAGGTGTTTTGGCAGTTTAATATTGTGTATAGTTTTCCCTGGAAACCACTCATTCAGCACAACGTTTATCCCCATTTTCCATGAGATTTCGGACGAGTTAAAGAGTTCAAAGCGTTAGGAAGAACTCGTTTTAGTTCCGGAAAGGAAGTTTGGTGGGCGCAGAAAAGATTCAAGTTGTCTTCCGATCATATCCCACACATACTCGATGGAATTATTATCAAAAGAGTAAGCTGAAAATCTTCATTTTCAAGACAGTCGTTCACCAGGACCACACGGTGACAAGGCACGTAATATTAATCCAGGACTAGCAGCATCTCTTAACAAGCGAACATCTGAACAAGACTTAAGTACTTCGTCTCTGTATCTTGTATCAGTAACAAATCCTGGTTAAAATATCTGAAGTTCTATCCGGCTATCCAGCCTATTACCTGTCTCCACTATGACCACCTATGAAAACTTATACCTTTCCGGTTTGCATCCTGAGTGAAAATGTGTTCCACGTTCTTTCCGTTTCATTATCAGATGAGCATCCATGTTCAGACTAAAGTAGAACCCTTCACTTTGTCCATTGTACCAAACTCCAGTGATGTTTCAAACTCCAGTTTAAAAGAGCGCGTTTATGCGAGGCCGTAGGTAAAATGCAAACTGCTGATCGTCTAGCATACAGACCAAAATAAAATCTCCAGTTTCCAAAACAGTTTCTCTCAAAACTCCTAATTCTGTGATGGCTGTGAGTGCTGAACACAGTTTTCTAGCACACCTGTGCTTCTAACGGTTTCTTCGGTTTTGTGAAATTGTTGTTATTCGTAGCCAGCATTGTATTGTTTGTCTGGTAACATCTCCCATACTTTGAAACCTCTACCAGAGTCTTCAGATTGCACACTGATGCACAACCAGAATTCGAGTCACTTCGGTTTGAGATCCTTTAAATTCCATCTTTTCGATGATACTTCCTTTCAGAAATATGTCCTGTTGGCGTCCTTGAGCCAACACTTAAGCTTTTTGATTGTTTAACTCAGCGTTTAGCAGAGCAATTACAGAGCACCTGACACTTCTCTCTATGCCGAGCTACTCCATTTTACATTCATTCTGACATGCGCAGATGTTTTGCACATCTCAAAGTGGACCTCAAAGCATATGCACAATTTTCACCATAGTTTTCCACAAGATAGATTTTTCACAAGTAATTTTGATCCATTTAACTAATATTTACTCATATTATATTAATTATGCTTAACTTTTGGACAACAGTGTATGTGATTCCATCATATAAATAAATTTTGATTATATGTCTTCTGGATTTTAATCAGCTTATGAATGCAATATTTCACTAAATAAACACCCATACAGAATATCTTGGAAGCAATTTGTTCTTTGCAAGAAACTACTTCCAACATTCATTTTACAATATTTATTGTCATACAAGCATCAAAATATTTTATACATTCGGAATATCTGAAAATTCCTTGATAAAATAAAAAAAAACTTGTATATGGGGGAACTAAATTGCTTTCAAATGTTTAACGTTAATGGAAAAACCGCTGCCAGTGGAGCGAAGAGAAATTTATCTTGGGCTGAATTAAGTATCTCTAGGGATCCAAATACCCTTGCAAGTAGGCACTGCTTCTTTCGAAAATAGTAAGTCCATTAATATTCATAGAATCTCACAAGAATGAGGTAAAGCATGAGCCGAACTAACAGTACAGGTTCAAGGGGGATGGGGGGTTAAATCTTGAAGTGAGAAAGATAAATAATTACTTTATAAATAGAAGTTGTTGACCACTGTAGAAGTGTGAAATATTTTTTACGCTAATCATGATATAGATGCTTTGCTATCATTGATTCTAGAGCGTGTATACAAGTGGCGTTGCTACATTTTAAGGTTGTTTTTTTTCCTTCCGTGTGTCTATATTTGTGTAATGTTTTTCCATGTATTTATATTTACACTTTCATCAATGCAGTTGACATTAAACACAACACTTCCCTTACTTTTCCCTTTTACTTTTTATTTTCTTTTACAAAGTAAAGGACATATTGTATTCTCGAAAAATTTCAGTACTCAGGTTACAATAAAAATTCATTTTGAACATGCCTGAATCAATTTTGACAGATTTCAGTGTTATGTCTGTACGTTCGTACGAGAAAACTTTAATTTTAAAACTTTAAATATTCGTTTAGACTATTCCAGAGAGCGTTTTGACATTTTCGTTGTGACATTTGTATGTATGTATATATCTCGGCGCTTGGATAAATCAAAAAAACATAACATTAGAAGAATTTTCATATTTTGTATTTAATACTTACTATAACTCCAACCCCACATGGCTTATGGATGCCAAGGCTAATGACGAGTGGGAAAAATCGAAATCCACTTACATACCTTTATTAATTTTCAAAAGAAATTTGCATAGTTCAGTTCTCTTAACACTTCAGTTTATGCATTGTTTTCCGAGCTGATACATAATTTTGAAGTTTTTGTAACAGAATCGTTATTTTGGTACAACAGACATCTTTGTTTCAGAATTTTATAATATGATGTATCCCAAAGCACCATCAAGTACAAAATATGTGTATAATACTTTTTTTACCAGATGATTAAGAGCAATAGGCTTCACGAAGTGCGGGGGTTTTTTTTATTGTATTTAGGAGTTCTATAACGCCTAGTTTAACAAGTTCCCTTTTGATCGCAATCAATAATCTGTGTAACGAGAAATGTCAGTATAAAGAATATTAATGCTTAACTGAAACGAGATTTTCGTAGAATATTGTATTTTTTTTTTTTTTTTAATTCAAGACAGTTGTAACATCTAGTTGTGCAGCTCCATTTTTTATCTCAATGCGCACTCTGTATAACGAAATATCGTAATATGACGAGAATAATATCGATCTACAACATTGCAAAACAAATATAGTGACGTATTCATACGTAGTTGTAACAATTCTTTGGAAGCAGTTGAAACAAAACTTTTGAAATCTATTTTTAGAAAATAAATAAAAAATTTATTATTCACAGAGAATAATTTTGAATTCTTCCTGTTTATTACTTCTTGGTAAAGGGAGTATTGTAAGGGAGAAAGATTTTGGTTGAAAGAAATGTTGATGCAACGAAAAATCTCAACGTAAGTCAACGCTCTGGATTTCCACCAGATGGCAGTACTTGAGATTTACTTAACACGTTGACTGCCACCTACGAGATAACTCTAGATTGGTTTCTTTTCTAGGACGTCAACTGCGCGTTATCTCGTATTGTTTACTCGCCATTTTTGTGCAACTACGAATAAACTCGTAGTATATCAGTGCTAATATCGATAGCTGGCTTCTGGGAAAAGAACAGAAAATCAATGCTGACTTCCATAAACAGAAAATTTATTTAAAAAAATGAACAAAAAATATAATTATTCCAAGACTAATATAATGTGATTAAATCAAATTGTCATTTTAGGACAGATTTCTGAAAATTGCCATGGCATTCAACGTGTTAAATAACACCATTATCATGAAAAGTTAAAGTAACTCTGAACGAAATGGGCAAATTATAATTCTGATGACACATCATACAATGTGTTTAATGTAACAAACGTACAAGGAAATCATAGGGTTTCACATCCTAATTTTACATTAATACCTTCATACATTTAAGTTTATAGAATATATTTCATGTAAGAAAGATAGAAATAAATAGAACGGTGGTAGAAAGAAACAGCAAAAAAAAAATCCCGAGTCAATAATTATTCTACAGAAATAATATAATATGAATTCGTGTTATATATCTTTGATATTTTTTTCAAGTATAATATCTCGGTTTTAAGTAGTAGGTCCGGGTCTCATTAGTCCTAGTGTTGCAAAGGAGTAGACCGTTGCGCTTGAAACGAAACCAAGTAGAACAGTTATTTATCCCCGAACGTCTTATTTTATCTAAAAGTTCTTATTTTATTTTTTGATTTTAGAAGCATCGGTAAATCCTTTTATCATTTTTAACCGTTTATATCAATAGATGTCTGCATAGATTGCCGCTTTTTTTTAACAGAAAAGAGAAATAGAAAGGGAAGTAGACAATGCATTAGGTATATACTCTGTGATAGTCACAATTATAGATTCTTGAAAAATATCAGTTCTATTGAATCTCCAAAATTTTCAATCTCTGAATTTTTTTTATAAATGAAACTGTAAACGTTTATGCATATTTTCATACAATTACTTTCGCCATATCTCAAATAGAACGAAATTTTACCGAAATGAAATGTTAATATATCATTCAAAATGGGTTTTTTCTCAGATTTCACACATTTTCATTTGTATGTCATGTTATCTCAAAAACCATTCCTAATAGCTTTATAAAATTCCGTGTAATGGTGCAAGTACATATATATATATATATATATATATATATATATATATATATATATATATATATATATATATATATATATATATATATATATATATATATATATATATATATATATATATATATATATATATATATATATATATATATATATATATATATATATATATATATATATATATATATATATATATATATATATATATATATATACATATATATATATATATATACATATATATATATACATATATATACATATATATATAATATATATATACATATATATACATATATACATATATATACATATATATATATATATATATATATATATATCCATATATATATACATATATATATATATATATATATATATATATATATACACATATATATATATATACATACATATACACACATATACATATACATATACACACATACATATATACATATATACACATATACACATATACATATATATATATATACATATATATATGTGTGTGTGTATGTGGGTGTAATCCAGGAGTTATACAACTGCTGGACACGGTGCAGCCTAATCAGCTTAGCAGTAATAAAAATCTCGACCCTCATTGAAGAAAACTGCCCAAGTCTAATTAAAACTTTATTTTAGAGCTACTAAAAATGGACATCTTTACTAGTAAACGACAGACAAGAAAAAGATACAAAAATCACCCTGCTCGAACAGAGGTGCAAGACAGAAAGAATTTTCACTAGGGACAAGACACTTAGTGAATTAAACTATTGAGATCAGAAAAAACGTGAAGCTCTTTGCCGGCGACAGCTGGAAAACGTGTTGAATAGACAGAAAATTTACATCTATAGGACAGAAAGCTTTGGGAAATGTATGGAAAGAATTTTAAGTCAAGGACACTCCTTTGATTAACACGTTTAGAGACTAGGGAAAAGATTTTAAGGAATTAGAATGGGAGAGAGGAGGTTTTTAAGGAAACATTAAAGTTAAATAATATTTATATATTACATATGTATATATATAGTTTCTAGTAATTTCTAGATTTTAAATAATGTGTACTGTATAACAGTGTTTGTGAAAGAATTTTTATTCTTAAGTAAAATATATTCTGATATCTTGCAGAAGACTCACTCTAATTTTTCCATCCTAACAGCGAAGGTAAAAACACTTTTTTAAAAAATTATGGACATTACTTGCTTTTAATGAAAACTAGATATCTCAATCAGAAGCAAAAGTTCTAGTTGAAAAAGCAGTCTTATTTCCTTTTTATAGAACAATTGTTTAAAAAGTTCACTTCTGTTCATGTTATATCAAAGTACTTTGTCCTACACCTTAATTAGTCAGTATTTTGTAAAAAATAATTATAAAGAATAAAGATGAAATTAGGAAATTTTATATAAATACAAACTTATCTATAAAAAACTGAGTTTCAGTAATATGGATCAATACATAGTATATATGAGTCCTTAAATTTTACTTTTGATCGTGACCGATCTCCCTAGAAAATAGCGTCACCTAAAATCTCGTGTTTGATCTATACTAAGGTTATTAAAGATTCTTGTCGTATCTAGGCCTCAAAGTGTCGCTTGACTTAGGATGATTTTCTCTTTGACTTCCGTTTCCTGTCTCCTTCCGCATTGCTAAAATCTCAGAATAAAAATGGCGAAGGTACTGGATAAGCGGCTAATTGCGCAAAACATTAAAGAAAATGTGATCAAAAACTCTTATAGTTTTATTTTTAGACTGCTAATATGAAATATTTTTGTAAGATAAGCTTCTTAGCTTTTAACTCTTTTCATATATTTTTAGAACGAAACTGATAAATAAAATCTACCATTGAAGCTGTTCCTACTTTTATGTTTTCATTTTAAAAGTAAGTTGAAGATTAAAAAATTAACTACTGCTCATTATTAGTGATTACAGAAAATACTATTTTGAGTAATAAAACAGTCATTACTCATTTGTCAGTAAATACCATTGAATAAAGTTCTGAAAACTTTTTCAAAAAGTCACAGATACTTATATTTCCTAACACAAAGTATGTAAAACATTTTAGTTATTGCACTGTTAATATGAAATATTTTAGAAATATAAGCTTCTTACATTTTTACACTTTACAAATTTGACAAGACTGTAGTGCTGATATATAAAATCTATAAACCGAACTCTTCTTATTTTTATGTTTTCGTTTTCAAAGTAAATTAAGGATAAAAAAAACTAATCACTAGTTATTATTAGTAGTTGCAAAGCATATAGCTTAAGTAATAAAGCAATCATTACTTATTTGTCAGTAAATACTATTAAATAAAGGTGATGAAAGCATATTCCCTGCAAGAAGTAAGACATTCTAATTTTTAAACAATTAATAAGAAAAATTTTTGTAAGATACGCTTCTTAGCTTCTAACTCTTCTTAACCCCTTCCGGTAAAATGACGAGTCTAGCTCGTCATTAGTTTTTCATTCCATACCGCACAATGACAAGCTACACTCGTCATGCGATTAAAGTTACTGTTAAATAGGATAATTAATTTAGTTTAAAATTTCTAGTGTACTGAATTTGGCAACACTTTTATCACTTGTGAAAATCACAAGTCACTATTGCATATTGTTTACTTAGAATTTCTTGGTACAAGTCACTGCCAAATTAATGAGTCAGAATAAAAGGAAACCTACTAAGAAATGCCGTGTGTGTTACAAGAATCAAATTAAAAGTGAGACTACTTGGCGGTGTAAACAATTAAGAATTCCTTTGCACTTTGTTTTGAAAAGTACCACTAGCTTGAAGACTATTATCTGTATACCTTATTAATGTTTTGCTTTGATATTTTCTTAATTTTACTGTTTCTGGTATTATTTAACACTATGTAAAAAGTGGATTTTAATTAAGAATATGTAAGAATTGTAAAATGAAAAAAGTTTTTTAAATAAAAATTAAATGGTTATTTCATGCACAGTTTTTCATTATTAAATCATACCGGAAGGGGTTAAATATTTTAGAGCAAAACTGAAGTGTTTTTAAGTAATATCTATAACCCGGACTGTTCTTAATTTAATGTTTTCATTTTCAAAGTAGGTTAAGGATTAAAAAATTGACTATTGATCATTATCATTAACTTCAAACTGTACCATTATGAGTAATATAACAACCATTACACATTTGTTAAGTACTAGTAAAGGAAGTTGTGAAAACTTATTCTCTATCTATAAATGCTCATATACCCCGACAAGGAAAACGTAAAATTAATAATGCTTGGGATACTTTTTGGATATAACAACTAAAACACCCTAATATACACAAAAAAACCTATTTGGGATATTTTCCTATTCTCTTTAGGCATCTGCCAATTTTATCTTTGAAAATGAAAATATTTTAGCAAAATTTAATGCGCAATCTTCTGCATCACATTTTGTCATACAATATCATATTTGAAACAAAAACTAGTAGATAGGAAAGTTGCATTTTTAATAGCATTTTCAAAAATGGCAAGCATAAAGCAATTTAGGTTATCCCCAAAAAATATTAATTTCAAAACCATTACACATTTGTTAAGTACTAGTAAAGGAAGTTGTGAAAACTTATTCTCTATCTATAAATGCTCATATACCCCGACAAGGAAAACGTAAAATTAATAATGCTTCAGATACTTTTTGGATATAACAACTAAAACACCCTAATATACACAAAAAAAACCTATTTGGGATATTTTCCTATTCTCTTTAGGCATCTGCCAATTTTATCTTTGAAAATAAAAATATTTTAGCAAAATTTAATGCGCAATCTTCTGCATCACATTTTGTCATACAATATCATATTTGAAACAAAAACTAGTAGATAGGAAAGTTGCATTTTTAATAGCATTTTCAAAAATGGCAAGCATAAAGCAATTTAGGTTATCCCCAAAAAATATTAATTTCAAAACCATTACACATTTGTTAAGTACTAGTAAAGGAAGTTGTGAAAACTTATTCTCTATCTATAAATGCTCATATACCCCGACAAGGAAAACGTAAAATTAATAATGCTTCAGATACTTTTTGGATATAACAACTAAAACACCCTAATATACACAAAAAAAAAACCTATTTGGGATATTTTCCTATTCTCTTTAGGCATCTGCCAATTTTATCTTTGAAAATAAAAATATTTTAGCAAAATTTAATGCGCAATCTTCTGCATCACATTTTGTCATACAATATCATATTTGAAACAAAAACTAGTAGATAGGAAAGTTGCATTTTTAATAGCATTTTCAAAAATGATAAGCATAAAGCAATTTAGGTTATCCCCCAAAAATATTAATTTCAAAACCATTACACATTTGTTAAGTACTAGTAAAGGAAGTTGTGAAAACTTATTCTCTATCTATAAATGCTCATATAACAAGGAAAACGTAAAATTAATAATGCTTCAGATACTTTTGGATATAACAACTAAAACACCCTAATATACACAAAAAAAACCTATTTGGGACATTTTCCTATTCTCTTTAGGCATCTGCCAATTTTATCTTTGAAAATAAAAATATTTAGCAAAATTTAATGCGCAATCTTCTGCATCACATTTTGTCATACAATACCATATTTGAAACAAAAACTAGTAGATAGGAATAGCATTTTCAAAAATGGCAAGCATAAAGCAATTTAGGTTATCCCCCAAAAATATTAATTTCAAAATGGAAAGCAAAATAAGTTTTAATCCAAATTATGACAAAAAAAAAAAAAAAAAAAACGTAAAGATTAACGAATCACCACTGAAATGGTTTTTAGCAAGATATAACTTTTTGGGGCTCTTTGGTTTGAAATTAGAAAGCTGGGCTCTAAGTACTCATATTTCACATCCAAACTAGATGATAGCAAGTTTAAAAGACTATGTTTGAAAAATCAATTCGTAACATGTTCAGAACTTAAAAAATATTTATAAAATCTGTCTGGTAAAATGATTTCTTCAAAAACAGCACAGTGACTATTAAAGGAAGCGGATTTAAAGGCCAGAAGATCAGAAAAAAACCATTATTAACAAAAATTTTAACAATACAGGACTTTAGTGGTTCAAAAAAAATTATAAAAATTTTCAATTAAAGATGAATAAGCTACAGTGCTTTTTTTCTGATCAGAAGAAGTTCAATCTCTTTGAACTCGGCTAAAACAAGATAGTCCAATGAGGAAAAGTTGAGCGACCTAATGAAATTACACTCTTAAAATAGTGAAATACTTTACTAACATTATGATATATGATATGAAGGGTGCATATATTTTCAAGGAGTTGAACAAATTAAAATTCTCAAGGGAACTATTAACGTGAAAATAAATACACAGGTATTACAAAAGAGGGTGCATATTTTGGAAGTTTCTCAAACTTTTCCACAACCAATATTTCACGATAATAATGCACCTTGTTATACGACGTCTGTGGTAAGTTAAATTTGATTTCCGTTGTTAAATTTACATACCCATGCGTATGAGCATCTATAAATTAGTAAGTAATCATTCGCATTTTCTCTTTTGATTAAATATTATAAATACCATCTTGGGATTTCTCCATTACCCTGCCCTGGAAATATTCTAGATCTTAATTCCATACAAAATCTATGATCTTTATTGAGGAAAACATTCAAAATTTAAATTTCATATATAACTTTTCCAAAACTAGAAAAAAATTATTTATTCAGTTTGACACAAATTTATGACAATCGTGTTTAAAAAACTGTACAATACTATGCCTTAATTCTGTAGTTAAGAAAAAAGTTGAAATACCGAGTACTGAATGGTTTTTATATGAAATAAAAACTTTTTTAATTGCTTTAATTAAATCATAAGAGAATACTAAGTTATGTTTATTATATAATATTTTTAAAAAGAACATATTTACTACATTATTGTTTAGTAAAATGTAATGAAGAGAATTGCGAATGGTCATAAGCATTATTTTTCTTTTTTGGTATTATACAAATTAATTAACTGTAAAGTACCAACAATTATTCTTACAAGTATAGCACACCCCTATATTTATAAGAATAATTATTAGTTTAATTTTAATTGCAATGTTTTACTTTGAAATTATGAAAATAAAAAAAAACTGTAAGTCAATTTTCCTGCTGTGTGGCTGTTTTTTTCCCTCAATATACACGGTTTAGCTAATCCCTTTACAATGTTCATAATATCAGTTTAAAGGAAACTTACTGAAAACTATCATGAAGTAGTTATTGTCTGGCAGAAGGGTAGGGCTCTGCTTTTTGTAACCAGAGTTCGTGGGTGCCGCTGCATCCATGGATGTTCCGTTCGAAATCAGTTTTAAGCAGTAGGTTCTAGTCTCATTTGCCCTCGTGGGCAAAACAATAGACTGTAGTGCTCCAAACAAAAATCAGTTTAAATTACATAGAAACTAAAGTCTTTCGCAGATTTATTACTAAATTGATGTAAACTTATTCTCAAACCACAAATACTTATATTTACCAAGTGAATTAAGCCTAGGTTAAGTTACGTCATATATATATATATATATATATATATATATATATATATATATATATATATGTGTGTGTGTGTGTGTGTGTGTGTGTGTATGTATGTATATGTATATATATATATATATATATATATATATATATATATATATATATATATATATATATATATATATATATATATATATATATATATATATATATATATATATATATATATATGTATGTATGTATATATATATATATATATGTGTGTGTGTGTGTGTGTGTGTGTATGTATGTAATATATATACAGTCAAACCTGTCTATCTCGAATCTCTTGGGAGTAAAAAAAAATTCGAGATAAACAGGTTTCGAGATACGCAGGTTTTATGAAAATAGACTAAGAAAATTTCTTTACACAATACAAAAGATTGAAAATTTGAAGTACTTTCAGTTTTATTTACATACCTTACAGAAATTAATCCATTAGGAGTTTTTGATGCAAAACCTTTTCAGACTGGACAGTTTTTTTGTAGTTTTGACACAGTGGCAAACAATTTGATCAATATTTTCTTGGGATTGAAGAAAAATTCTTAGTGTTTCAATATTGTTTTTTCGTAACAACTTTCTCTACATCGATGTTATCCTCTTTGCCATGATGCTCTTCATTCTCAGAATTTCCACGAACGTTTTTCTAAAATTTCGGAATCAGTTAATAATGTTCCGCTTGTTACCACTGATTCATCTACTTCTATAAAGTCTTTAAATAAAGTTTCAGCATTCAGTTCCTGTCTGATAATCATTAATTACTTTGGGTTTTCATCAGTTTCCTCGGCCTGTTGGTTGCTCTTCGGTTTCCTTCTATTGCTCCTCCTCAACATTCGTCCCTTATTATTCCAGAGCAGAGAACCCATTTTTAGAACAATTCCCACCCAGTCCCTGACCAAATAACCCCCCTAGAAAGAAAATTAGAATTGTATTTCCGGGAAATGGGACTTGTGCGGTTGTCAACACAATAAGGCTCTAAACTGGAATGTTGTGTTTCTTACGAAAATTCGAGATAGACAGGTTTGGGGAAAAAATAATTTGAGATAGGTTTGGAAAATACGTTAAATTTTTATTGAAAATGTAGGGAAATTGAAAAAATTCGACATAGACAGGTTTTCGAGATAAGCAGGTTTCGAGATATACAGGTCTGACTGTATGTATGTATATATGTATATATATAATAATTATTCAGTACTGATAAACATACCGATGGATATAATTTACTTTATTATCACCTTTATAAATGTATTATCCCTTCTCAAGTTCAGATCAAGAGAAAATTATTTTTTTAAAGCAATACCTTAAATATTGACATTCACTTAAATATCAAAGCTATGAAAATGTTATATAAGAAAGAAATCAAAAAAGCAATTTTTTGTTCGCCCTTTTTCATAGATTCAGTTGTAAAGGATAAAAATATCTTGAAAATCAAGAAACGTATGAATGACCATAAAATAAATTTTATTACTACTCTAAATTACCAGCATGAAAAATTTAAGAAATTGACATTAAAAAAATCGTACCCCTTTTTAATGCGCTAATATAAACCAAATAAAATATTCATTCCCGAATATTAAAAATTCTTTACGTCCTATTTAATGTTATAATTATACAATGATATCTACCTAATATATATATATATATATATATATATATATATATATATATATATATATATATACATATATATATATATATATATCCCTAATGATAGTTTTTTTATTTTTTTGTAATGTGGATTTAATTGTGTAGTACAATTTCTAATTCAATATTGAGATTAGTTACTGATAAGCAGAATATACGATTAACAAAGTGATTGATGAAAACTGAATAACTTTTTCGCACCTTGTGTCAACTCAAGTGTTATTAACTAACTCTACAGTCTGTTTATATTTACTTTTTATAGTGTCCGGCCATATGAAGAATTTTCAATAATTTTTCATATATGAAGAATATATGAATAATCAAAAATGGAGAATTGACATATATAGAATTTTCAATATTTCTTCATGTGAGCATGTCTGATACTAAAATATCTTCTTTTTACTTTATATTCTGTATACGAGTAAGGATTCGTAGTAAGGAATAGCTCCTCTAAAGAGATTCCCAGAAGTATATTTTATGTTAAAACTCCACAATGACATAATTTTCCTTTTCCAAAAATTTACAAATGCAAGTTTCTACAACATTAAATCAAATTCCGCATACACCATCGACTTTGGTTTTACTTCATAATCACTACATGTTTTTCCGCATAGTACTATCATATTGGAGACTTTGAAAATTGCAGTGCGAAAATAAAGGTATATGTACTTAACAGATCTGCTGGATATAAGTAAATTTCCAAATGATGCGAAAGAATTCAAAATATGAAAGTAAATTTCTTTTTTAAAATCCGAATTAATTTTTAAACCACTAATATATTTACATTTTATTCGAATTTTTTAGTTAAAATAATATCTATGGTAAAAGAAATATTTTTCTAGAAATTTCTTTAATATACCATTTAAATACCAAATGAATGAAAAATAGCTTCTTATATTGGAATATATGTATATAAAGTAAACATATTAAGGCTATGATAGGTCTACCAACTTAATATAATATATAATTTCAAAAATGTATATTACTTTAAGCTTAAAAATTCAGATTATAATGAAACAAGAGTTATTAGCTGAAAAGAGGGCAAACGTTTGGGTAAATTCATATAAACCAAAATTCTGTATGTTAATTAAAAACTCTTTAAACATGTGTATTCCCTGTGTATCTATTGTAAACAAAGATTCATTGAAAGTTCTTAAAGTTCTTACGCTCTTTATGAATTCTAATCTAAAATAGAATCTGAAGAATTAAATTCGAAAGTCTCAACTGCTCGGAGCAAAGTATGGATAATCCAACATTCTACTATCCCTTCTCAAGGCAAGGAAAAGCGTCAGTAGGCTGAATTCGAAAAGAGTGGCTTTATTCATAATAGAAAGTTATGGTGACATAAAATTTTAGAAGCGGTTTTATTCCTACGAAAACCCTCAAGTTAATTCTTATAGTTAATTCGTCATAAAAGTTAAAGTGAGAGTTTTAGAATATGTACTAAATAACCACAGTATTTTCTAAGAGAGATTTAGAACAGCTTTAGGAACATATTTTCAAGCAATTTACATAAAAATTTTAAATGGTTTCCTAAGCATCTATGTTGTATATTAAGAATTAGTTTAATTAAACATAGGAAAACTTTTCAAGCAAGTAAAAATACTTATTTAACTCGCGAAAAAAAAAATACCTTCACTGATAGATAAAATTCGACTAAAATTTTGTGATCTTTGATTATTTTTAAATGTTTTTATGGGTATTCACTAAATGTATCACGGCAAAAAATAAACTCAATAAATCATTTATAAATTTCATAGAAAGGAAGTTTAGTATTACTCGATCCAATATTTTATTGTTGTATAATACAAAGGTGATAGTTTAGAAAATCAATTACATTACTATTATATAGAAAATCCCTGTGAACCATAGTGGAAATAAAACAGAATTTATTAGTCTACTATTTAGTCATATAAACAGCGGAGTTGGGGAAAACTTATAACATTCTTGCAAGAACACAGCTCACTTACTCCGCTGATAATTTTCTCTTGCAATTCCACAGCATTAAAAGGAGAAGATATTTATGATCATTTCTGTAAGTTATTATTGCTTGTGAATATTGACATCTCAGAGCAAACCAAATGCAATTTCAAGTTTCGTATTATTAATTATTTTAATTTTATTTAGTAATAATCCTTATACACCATAGTGGGATGGAAATGGAGCACAACAGCCAACATGTTATTTCGTCATGCATGGGCGTAATTTAGGGGGAGCAGGGGGGGGGGCAATTCCCCCCCCAGAATATTTAGAGGAGGGGCAAACTTGTAGTTTTGCCCCTCCAGAATTTTAGGGTTTAATTCATAAATGGAACTTTTCATTCAACGCTTTAATGAATTTGGAAATTATTTTGGTTTTTTTCAGTGTGCTTAAGATGTATTCTAATTACAGTTATCATCCTTTTCTGTGAATTTTTCAAAGGAAGATAGGTAGTTGAACTTGTAGTTTTACCCCTATAGAATTTTAGGCTATATTAAATTTTTGATTCGATGTTTTATTAATGAAGTTTGAAATTATTTTGGTTTTTTTCAGTATGCTTAAGATGTATTCTAATTACAGTTATCCTTTCCTGTGAATTTTTCAAAGGAAGATAGGTACTTGAACTTGTAGTTTTGCCCCTCTAGATTTTTCGGGTACATTAAATTTTTGATTCGACATTTTAATGAATTTTGAAATTATTCTGTTTTTATTAGTATGGTTAATATTTATATTAATTACGGTTATCGTCCTTCACTGCGATTTTTTTAAAGCAGGTATAGGTAATTGTATTTTATTTACAATACAGGAAAGGCATACATAAACATGGACACCTCGAGTGTCGGAAATTACCCCTAAGGGAGATAAATGGAAACAATATGGTCTGGGGTGAGCATGGAATTCAGTCATTAGTCTCTAAATGAATTTTTTTTCTCTTGAAAAGGGGACTGAACATCTGGTCGGCATAAGTATCGCCCCTTAAACTCTAGTATTAGTGGAATCATTTGCATGACTGGGCTAGGTATTCTAACCAAGCCATTAAATAAGCGTCATACAATCTTAAACTGGAAAAGCCTAACAAAAGTTGTAAGCATAAGGAATCCATACAAATCTCTCACCATACCTAGTTCATTATCAGCCTAATGAACGATTTATATAACATAATTTTAAGTGACAAATTTAACTAGGCGGAAGGCCAGGGAATCCAGTTAAACCATCATTCGTGTAAGAGACTAAGTAGTTGCATATTGAAACGATACTGTCCGCCCTTGAATATTTCAGATTTCCATCTTGGATAGTATTTAAAATTGTTAGATTACAGTGTATAGAGTTCCGTTGGCAAATATCGTGTAAATTAGTAAGTACTTATAATATTTTTCCTTTAGTTTTACTTTTTGTGTGTCTGTATATACATAGAAAATTTTAAAACAAGTATAGCTACTCGAGTAAATGTATGCTTCTCGACTTCTTTAAAGACCTTTTTTCAGGAATAATCACATACCATCGAAAAAGGAATTAGCACGATTCCTCTTAAGAAACTTCAAGATTCTCCAACAGATTTCTTGTTTGAAGGACATAGTCAGGAGTATTTAGGGGATCCCCCCTATTGAAATTCCAAAATTTTAAAAGACTGTTTCATGGAGAGACAGATTCTATGTTAGAAAATAGTTTCAACTTATTACGTTAGACTAGATTTTTGTATATAGCTAAATGAGCAATTGCATGATTGTAAACAAACATTTTTTATTTTATATATGTATAAATTATTTTTGTAATAGGAAAATTTTAAATTCTACATAAAAGGAAGTATTAAATAGATATCCCGAATAGTTTTGGTTGGTTTGCTGATTCGTTTGGAGCACCATATTCCACTACTTCTTAATATGAGTATGTCCTAGTCCTGAGACCAGGACCTATTACTTATAGCCGATTCCGAACGGTTATGAACATCTATTACAGCAGTGAGATTCAAAACAACGAATATCGGTAACAAATAGCAGCAACCAACCCATTCGACCAAGAACAACTTCGAAAAACAAGTATTAAATTTGAAAGAAAGTTAATTTGCAATGAATTAAAAGTAATAAAAGGGTGCATGCATAATGTTGTGTGTGTAAACATCTTCCTGAAGTTACCTTTATAATTTTAATCAAAATATCTTACTCAGTATTAACTTTATACTATACTTAAAGATGGGTCATTAATAATCTTCTTGTGAAAAACTATTGTAGCACAGATAAACATCTTTATTTTTTGTAAATCTTTTAAAAGCCTTTCAACTGAAATTGAAATGAAATATCCCAATTGCATCAATATGAATAAATTATTGCTTCCCAAAAAAGTTCCTTTCAAGAATTTTAAAGGTATAAAAATTTTATTTATATTTTTACATATTTATTTAAGTCTTATGCGGGGATTTCATTTGGTTTGGAGGGCTACGGTATACTATTTCGTTACACAAGATCTGGTGTGACTGGAACATACTGCCTTCCAAACGGCTACGTAAATCCACGTCAGCAGTGGAATTTGAACCTACGAATTGCGGTACCTAAGATCAGCATCCTACCGATTCGGTCATCGTTCAGCCGTGATGATTTAAATATGTTTATTTAGTAATACTCAACAGTTTTAATAATTTAACAATATTAAATATTTAAAAATGTATTTACATTCTCTTATTTTTGTGGTGAAGCGTTAGAAATAAAAAAAATACCAGTGCAGAAGCTGAAATCATTTAGATATCTAGCTGGGTAGTATAGTTAGCAAAGTATAGGGTTGGTATAGTCAGTCTTTCCAGATTTTACTATAGGTAAAAAGCAACAACCACCAGGACCTTCCTATATTAAGGAGTAAGAAATTGGTTTTAGGAACGCTTGCGGGTAAAAAGAGTGCTTCTTTGCGGTCATTTATTGTGCTATTCAGATATGAAGCTGGGGACTTTTTCTGACCAGAAAGTTGGCTTACATAAGGACTTTGATGAGTTAAACAGCATTCGAATAATGAGAGCAGATTGACTAGCACTCTAAGCAATTCATCGCTTTATGGATAGAGACAACCAGAGCATACTTACAATATAAAGTAAAAAAATTTGAACTTGTTCATTTTCTGTCAAACTTAGGCTTTTTCTTCAGTTATACTTCTGTTTTTAAAATTAGAATTTAATGTCATGTATAGTTTATACCTTTTCAATGTTTATTTTATTATTAAATAAATTGAGCAATTATTTAATTAAACATTTCAAGCCTTTAAAATTGTTCACTATATCATTTTTTTGTTATTGTTAAACTACATTTGTGTTAAGATTATCATTACTTATCAGGAGTATACATGCACAACAAAACCTGTAGTTTTACTGAAGTATTATTCAAAAATAACAGCGTCTTTCCCCTGGTCACCCTCTGAAAATAATTTCTGATTACAACCTTGTTTTGTTTTATCGTCTTATATGATTGTGAATCTATGTTATGTATTTTGCCATGTCCCTTGGATAGTTGTTTATTAAAACCCATCCTGAAAGTATGGCTATGCAAGGGTTTAAAGTTCTCATTTAAATAAATGAGACCAAGTTTTCACCCAAGTTTCCTTCTTACATTGCAAGAAAGTTCTGTCTTTTAATTTTCAAATTTCAAAATGTTTTTAGTGTTTTTTGAAAAATATGTCTCTAATTTGTAGGTGTGTGTATGGGGGGGTTGCTCATTAAAATTATATAACATAAAAGTGCACTCTCGGGATTTTTTTTTTCTAAATTTTCATGTTTCAGAGTAAGTTTGTAGATACATCTGTTGACTATATAAATAATTTGCCCCCCCCCCTGCTTCTCCTAAATTATACCCATGATGCTAAATAAATTAAGGAGAAAAAGGCAAACAATTAGAAGTTTACTAAGGTTTGGTTTGGTTTTGGTTTGGTTTGGAGTGCTACGGTCTACTTTTCTGCAACACGAGGGTAATGAGACCGGGACCTACAGCTTAAAGCCGATTCCGAACGGCTACGAACATCCATGCCACTGTGGGATTCGAACCCACGAACTCCGGTACCGAAGGCCAGCACCCTAACCAATCGGCCATCGTTCGGCAAGTTTACAAAGGAAAATATAGAATAAGATAATGCAACATATTGAGTCAAAGGTTATAAATAATGCTTTAATAGAAGTTTCGGAACAACATAAAGAGTAATCAGATATTCAAATTATATATGGAAATTCGAAATACTATAACTAATTTAGATGTATTAGAAGAAGTACTTTTAACTCAGGATCTAACAGATAAATTATTGAGCTGTAAATCAAATAATAATAAATGCAGGAGTGAGTATGAAAATAATACTTTTTTGGGGAATTCAGTGATAGAAGAAGTTATACATGTTATAATAAAGTAAACATTCTTTTACCGAAATTGAAAACTGATTTTACTTTATTAAAAAAATCACAAATTTTGAGACTACTTTAACAGTTACATTTACAAAGTCGATAAATTTATTTAATTATCTATAAAATTTTTTGAAAGGTTTGACATTAATATCAATTTAAGGTTTAAATGTAACTGAAAATATACCCAAATAAAGTTATCTCCCCCACCCCCAAGACGGAAGCTAACATTTCAAAGTACTCATTAAATTGATCAGATTTGATCAACATATCAATGATCAGTTAAAAGAAATGATTAAAAAAACTGTAGGAGGGGAGGATAACTTTATGGATTTTTTTAAATGATCTTATAAACATGAAAGATATATCATTCGAATAAGCGTCGTTAGATGAGATTCGATCAACCATTTTTGAAGTTTAATCAACACAAAAAATGCACCAAAATCAGCCTCAAATGTGTCCAAAATCATAAAATTACCTCCCCCCCCCACAGATAATACACACACATTGGAATATTGGGACAATTTAAGTATCCTTCCAAAGAGTATCGTTAGATCTGATTTAAACAACAATTTTTGGAGCTTTATATGAACCAGAAGTGGCTAAAATTGTACCCAAAGATACCACAAAACAATAAATTATCGCCCACCCAAATAGGGACAATTATTCCGATAATGGGGAACTCCCATGTCGGAATTATGGGACAATTTTACTGTCAACCGAATGAGCATCGTTATTCATTAAATACCAGAGTATTCCCAAATGAGCAGCCGGGCGGTAGAGTGCTGATCTTCGGTACAGCGGTTCGAATCCCGCTGATGGCATGGATGTTCGTAGCCGTTAGGAATCGGCTTTAAGCAGTAAGTACCGATCTCATTAGTCCTAAAGAAGCAAAACAGTAGACCGTAGTGCTTCAAAACCAAACCAAACCCCAAATGTGCGACAAAATATCCCTGTTGTAATTGCAAATACTCCAAACTATTAGTTTTATATTATTTAAAAACTTCACTGAAATCAAAATATACTGAAATCTAAATATTATTGTTACATTTATGAACGACTCACTGATATTTAAACGCATTTGAAAAGTAAAACAGTACTTACATTTTAATAATAATGTGTGTTTGATTGAAGAGGAGAGAAATGAAGACAAATTATTTGACATAAATATGTAGTATTATGCATTCAAATAAAAAATAAATCAATCAAAATAAATTATGTCTATATCTTTGGAAAAAATCAATTTGTGTTTAAATTGGATAAAACCAGCTTAATTTAATTTTACTTCGTTCAATTTTATTTTTACTTAGTTGATTTACTGGGTATATTACCGTTTAATCTTACCTCCCTTCGATGGCGACAGACATGTTTGCAAGCTTAAAGAAACAGAACATTTTTAGGCAGAATAAATGAAAAGAACCATCATGTTTTGTGATCTGCAACGATTTTGCACGTTTGTTAAGATTTTGTCATTATAACTAAATAAACAATAACAAAAATAATAGTTAAAAAAGGGTTAAATATTACCATATTTGGATTATCGAATATTCATTATTGAAAATTTTTGCCCCCCCCCCAGTTGAAACTGCCAAGTTACGCCTATGTCGTCATGTAAAACTTCGAAATCAGAGACAACTGCTGTATACTCATGAAAAATCATGACATTAACTGTTCAAATGACAATCATCTCTAGAAATTCCAAATTATTAAAATTGAATGATATTTAAAGCATTTTAAAATCCACTAGTCATTATTGCTAGAGAATATTGACATCTCAAAACCACTCTAATACAACTTTTTCTCTTCTCGTTTCCTCTGACGGGATTTCTCCTCCGTTGTGCAGTTTCTGGAAAGACATACTATTGATATGCATCTGATGAAGAAAGTATAATACAAAAGAAATTCCACTAAATATTTACACTGGCTGCTAAAGGTATGCATCTCACCGGTGCCAGGTGAAATTAATGTCTGTTATTAGCATGACAAAATATTAAGAGAAATGTAAGATTTAAATAAGTCATAGGTAATGAGTCTCATCTAGTAAAGAAATATCAATGTAAAATATTTACTTCTTTTAGTGTTTATGCTTTTTTTCCTAAATGACTTCCATTTTAAATAAATAAAGTACAAAAGGTGTCCAGAAAGTACTGAGTCTCTGACACTCAAAGAAAACCAAATGGACAGCACTGTGTTCTAGGTGAATATCTCGAGGGTAGGATGTACTCTTGCTATCTTAGTCTGTTTAAAATTCCTGTAGTAGTAGGGGTGTTGAAATAAGTTTCTAAATTCCAAATCCTACCAACTGTGAATCCAGTTTCTTCTCGTGCCAGAAAACACGCTGTTCCAGATTTTTATGAAACTAGAAACAAAAAATATTTATGGAAACGGTATCGTGGACTGTACTAAGGTGTGCACATATTCAATGAGTTCGAATTCTCCTTTCACATTTGTGAGATTTTCTAGAGCTCGTATCAGCTCCACATGTCTTGGATCTTTTTTATTGTTGTTGTTCGTCACCGATGTATAACGGATATAGCAATGATAACTTCCGATGACATATTGTCCTTCTCTTGGAATTGAAAGGCCCACTTTGCAAGTCTTTTTGGAGATCATTTTGACTAATTAATAAACACAGAAAGTTGGGATCTGTTACAATGAAAAAATATTTACCAAAAAGACATGGCTTAAACTTGTAAACATCCCATAGGCTGAAGGCTCTTTCAGTAGAATAGTTCTTCTCGGCTTTGGTCTCTGCTGTTTCTTTTCCATGCTGTATCTGAACCAGGACAGCTCCAATAACATAGCCACTGGTGTCCGTTCGTAACCCTATATAGGCGTCTTCATCACAAAGCCCCAATATAAGGTCAGATATAAGTGTTTTCTTCAATCAGTCGAAAGAATCAGCCTGTTTACTTCCCCAGAGGAATTTAGAGTCACCTTTCAGCAACACTTGCAATAACTGAGCATCATACAAAAATCTTTGAAGAAGTGGTGGTAATAAGAAGAGATTCTTGGGAAACATCTGAAGTCGTGTATATTTTGGAGGGTTAAAAAAATACTTAAATACTTTCGCTTTTTCTGGAACAGGGCGGACACCTCCCTATGACAATAGATATCCTAAGATTTTAATTTGTTGAGCTCCTAATAGACATTTTTGGGGTTTAGAAAAAGCCCTACTTCATGGAGTTAAGTACGACATTAAGACGTTGAAGATGGTCTTCAAATGTCTCAGTAAATACGACAATGTCATCTAGGTAACAAAGATATGTGGTCCATTTTAGATGTCATAGAAAGTTGACTCTCATTCTTTCAAAGGTCGCCGGAGACCGACTGGTATAACTATGAATTCGTAAAGTTCTTATGACGTAATAAAAGCAGTCCTTCCGTGGTCTTCCTCATCTATTTCCATCTGCCAGTAACAAACTTATAGATCTAATGACGAAAATAACTTATTTTCTATTAAGCAGTCAAAAGTGTCGTCAATACGTGGTAAAGAGTAGACACCTTTTTCCTGATTTTGTTGGAACGATGATAATCAACACAAAATCTCCAACTTTCACCCTTTACCGTTTCAAGAACAACTGGGAACAACCATGTGTTCTCGAATGGTTGAATAACTCCTTTGTCAAACATCTTTTTTACTTCTTCTTGTATATTTCGACGCTCAACAAGGAACAATCTATAAGCCCTTTGGTTCATCGGTAGGTGGTGAGCAATGATTAATCCTAAGTTTTACATTAAATTTTTCTGGATTTTCTCCCTTCATCAAAGACTTCGGGAAACTCCTAAAACAATTTCAAAAGCCACTGTCTTCGTTTAACCGTGAAATCTGGAAATAACATTTGGGAATAGTTGGGAAGAAGGGCTTACTTCGAGAGTGGCGATTGCATAGATTTGAGAACTCGAAATGCAGTTCAAATACCTCTCGGCATTAGACTCTACAAACCTTACACACATGCTTTTGGGAATGAATTTTGCTGCTGGTTCAGCATTCGTGAACCATAGTTCAGCTTTACAGACGTGAAACGTGAGGGTCATGGCGGAAATTATAACTTCTTTGTCTAGCCTCAACATTCGATTTCCCTCAACTACCAAGTCTGTAGTCGCATTAATCTTTGCATTCGTGAAAGTTATTTTAGCCACACAACGCGAAGATATGACGAAGTCTTAAAGGATATTAACCTGACACATCTCTGATAATTGAGAATCTTGCGTAATATCGTCAAAAGTTTCGGTTGACAACAATCGACGACTGCTCTTGACACTTCGAGAAAATCCCATCCCCACCTAAGTATGCCATCATAACTGCATTTTGGCGTGGTATAATTTGGCCTTCTTGTACTCTACTCTACACACCTACTAGCCCTGGCTTTGTATACATAAAAATACACACACAAACACATACAATACAAAAAAGAAACAAAAATTCAAAATAATTCTCTGAAAAAAATAAAATACAAGCAATTTTATTTTCATCTTTATTTTCTTGTTTAAAAAGGGACTTAACATACTTAACTACATGTGAATAAGTCTGATATTTATGTTTTCATTGTTATATAGTGTTTGAGATTGTATATTGAGATTTTTTGATAAACAGATTGGGAATTGCAATCAAAAATGGAGGTGCACAACTATATGTTTCAACAACCCTAAATAGATAATTTCAACATTTTTCAGCTTACTGTTTTTGAGTTATGCTCAGAAATAAGTCATTATAATTATTTGAGTCAATTACTGTTGCACTGTAACAAACACTGTTAAACACGGTTATTTTCTGGACTTTCGATAAAGATAAAAAGATTCGAAGATTTCAATTCTTCCTTTACTTTACACAGAGTAGAGAAATTCAAGTGGGCTCAAAACTGCCAAAACAAAAAGAGAAAAAATTGTAACAGATTTTTTTTAATTAATTAGAAAAATTCTCTGTAAAAGTTCTAAGATCAATAAAAACAATCACGTTTTTTTTTTTGCTCTAATGACCACAAAACTTTCAAGGAGCAAGTCCAGTAATTTCGTACAGTTGCAGAGATATAGAAATCATTTTAGCAGATGAATATAAACAGCCAGATGCTTTTTGAAGAAATATCAGTAGTGTATTTCATATTGAAAATATATTTGCCACCTTTGAAAGTTTTCAAATCGACAATAAAAATAATTTTTCTTCCAAACTTGAACATTGTACTAAGAATTTTACTAACTCTTCCAATAAATGTTGCATTCAGAAAACCGATTTTTTTTTAAACTGAAATTAATAAAGAGCTATTTATGAGCAATACCATCTTAAGCAAGATTCTCACCACCTTAGGAAATGATTTTGAACTCAGTAACAATTTAGAAACTTCTGAATTAATTAGAGAGTTCACTGAATCAAAAGTTCGCTGAAAAAATTATCTGAATTATACTCTTGTTAATTATTTTAAGTTAAGCATTTCAAGCAAAAAAATTATCATATTTGGACCAATTACTGAGTTACACTGCTGGTTTTTTGAAATACGTAAAAGAGACCATATACCTTTTTATTCTTATACAGTAATTCCATGGTGCGAATTTTTTTATTTTACTTTTCCTCGGGGTGATTTAAAAGATAAATTCGACCCTGTATTAAAGTATCTAAGATATGAATAACTTAGAAAAGGTTAGTTTAATTAATTTGTTTTCTGAATTCGTTGAATTATACTCATGTTAGCTTTTATATAAATTTAGTATTTTAAATAGAAAGTTGTAAGCATTTGGGTCAATTACTGACTTATGCTGGTGTTTTCTAGACGTTCACTTAAATATGTGAAAAGGCCATAGACATTTTCCACAAGGCTCACATTCCTTAGGGACATAATTTTTACTTTTGCAAGGATATTTTTGATATATGTTAAATCCAACCCTGATTCACTTCGTCTAAAGGCCTACTTCGTGTAACGGCGTCTGAAAAAGTCCTGAAAGAAAGAAAATGGTGGTCGAATGATGGTCGAATGGTGATCGATGGTCGTCGAATGGTGATCGAATGTTTTCAGATGGTATCAGAAAAATGTTGAGCACACGAAAATTGCTAAAAACTCACCCAGCTAGCACGGAAACGTTAGATTTTCGTTAGCTACAAGTTGGCTGTTGGTCTTTGGTTGGGTAAACATTGAAACGGGGAAATGAAATGATGGTATTTAGTTGGCAAAATGTTTGGTTGGCCATCGGTAATTCTGAAACGTTGGCCAACCGTTGGGCCAACGTTGGAGTTTTCTGTTTACTCCTCTTGCACAAATATCGGCATACCATTGGCTAAGAAATATAAAAGTAACCACCTATATTTACAAGCATGTGCAGAAGCTCCGCCAAAAGAGAAAGTTGTGTATAAACCGCCATCTTTAGGGTTACCGTGCCATCGCTGCAGGATTTCAAATTTGCAAGGTAAGTTCTCTTGATATTTTTGTGTTCCTTCAAATATGCCCTCATTATTATTAATTTATTCCTGAAGGAAACGATATTTGGCTATCTGAACTGTAGTTTCTCTTTAGTGTTTTTAATAGTAACGTACCATTTACAAAAGTATATACATGGTGTTTTAGTACACTTTGATCTTTAATACCTTTTAGTACACTTCTTTAATACAAATTTGAGAAAATTGCAAATTTTAAGTCAATTTTAGATAGTTGACTTGTTTTTTTTTTTTTTTTTTTTTTTTTTAAGCATGCTGATTTAAATTATCGTTAGGTTACTTTTTTGTGTCTTTTCTTAATAATAAAGTTGTATAATGATAATATGTAAATATTATGGATTTCACTTTATTATAGTTGTTATGAAACTTGTTTACTTTATAGCTTAATTTTATTTATTAGATGTAATTATGTTTGCCTTTATTTTTTTTTACATATTCAAATCATCTTTGAATCATTTTAAAAAGCTAAAAGGATAAAGGAAATGTCTGTAGTAACATTAAAACATTTTATATACTTTTCAAGTTACTTATTTGTGTTTCAGATGCCATGAAATTGAATCCAGAGAAAATGTAGAGAACTTTGGTAGATGGAAATGGTGGCCGAATTTAAATAAAAAAAATTGTAAATAAAAGAAAAATAACTAAATTTTTTTAACCTCTGTTGTATTGTGCTTTTCTTAGATTATCTATTTTTAGCTCTCAGAAGGGGAAATTTTCGTTTTTCTTATTTAAGAAACAGTTTGTATCATTAAAAAGAATTAATACAGATTTCAAAGGAATAAATGGATTGCCGCAGAGTAAGTATTATATGAAATGTGTGGTGTGGACTAAAATAACCTATCTCATTCTTTTTTTATATCTATTTTCTATTTTTCAACTCTTGCAAAATTTAAAAATGACTTATGTTATAAAAACATCAGCTTATTTCAAAGTAATAGCACATGCCCATTCTATATTATACACTATAGCAAAATAATAAACAGAAATAATAAACGTTGGCATTCAGTTGGCCCATCGTAGTATTGTGTTGGCATTATGTAAACAACAACCATTAGCCAACTGTAATGTATCTGGCAACAGCCAGAATAAAAGAACTCTGTATTAATTGGAATCTGGCAACACCCGATAGAAAAAAAAAAGGAGAATTCTGTTTTGTGTTAAGAACATCAGAACAATAACTTCAAGCTTAAAATGTACATATAACGTGATTTGTGATTTGTGAATAAATATGTTTTCGTGAACATCTGCATCTTATATTAAGGCTCCAAAAACACTACATTTTGGGGACGAGGATTAAAAAAGAACAGAAGTAAAGCATCATGTCAACAGAAACTAAAACAATTGATTTATCAAAGTTTAATTTCAACGAATTTTTGCCCAATTAAGGATGATATACGATATTATTTTAGACGTTCTGAACTTGAAATAAGAGTTTTTCGTATAACTGAAGATGCAGATAAACGAGATTTAATTTTACGTTGTATGGGACCTTCTTTATTTAAATTAGTGAATGATAATTTTGATCCTATTTCTCCTGACGAAAAAACTTATTCGAAAATCAAAGATTTTTTGGAACAGCATTTTAAACCGGCAACAAACATCCATGCCGAAAGAACAAAATTTTCCCAACGTTTTCGCCGTAACGGTGAATCAATAGCTGAATTTATTACTGCTTTACGAACTCTTGCTGTAAACTGTAAATTTAAGAATTCTTTAGATGAACGTTTAAGAAATCAATTAATACTGATTATCAATGATTCTCGAATACAAGAACATTTGTTTCGTCAGCATTCTGATGAAACAGCAACTTTTAATGAAATCGAGAAGTCGGCTTTAAATTATGAATCCGTGTATATCAATCGAGAAACTATTGAATCTGTTATACATTCCGAACATAAAAATTCCATTACAAGTGTGAATAAAATAGATACGCCAACTCAGAATGCAAAGAAAAACAATTTCAACGCCGGCTCCAAACCCACCACTTTCAAAACTAAACCAAAAGTTTATAGCGAGATGGAACGTAATAAATTCCGAATAGATAAACGAACTGTCTGCATTCGATGTGGGAAAAGTAAACATTCGAAGGGGGAGAAATGTAAAGCTGAATTAGCCACTTGCTGTAGTTGTCATACTAAAGGACATTTTGAAAAAGTATGTGTACGATCTGGGAAAGCAGAATTCGTTCATCATATTTTTCACATAAGCAATAATAACAAATATCAGGTTAGAGCTGTAATTAACAAGAAAGAAATTGATTTTCAGTACGATACTAGATCTGGGAAATCTATAATACCTGAAAGCTTTTATAAAATAATTGGGAAACAGAAACTTTTAAAATCTAAACAACTAATTGCCTATCTTGATAAACCGATTGCAACAATGGGAGACATTAAAGTGAAAATCAAAATCGGATCGAAATCGGAAGATTGTTTACTAACAGTAGTACCAGGTAACAGTGTACCTATATTAGGCAAGGATTTGATGGAAGTATTCCATTTAGAACCAAAATTTGAGGTAAAATATATTGATGAAATTGTTCGAACACTTGAATCACAACTTCTTGAAGATTATGCTGACATATTTGATCAAACTAAAATAGGTACAGTTCGAAGTTTTGAGGCGGTCATCAGGTTACATGATAACGCAAAACCAGTAATCTGTAAGGCTCGATCTGTTCCATATGCGCTTAAGCCTGATGCCGATAAAGAAATTGATCGTTTGATAGAAAATGGTACTTTAGAAAGTGTTAATATTAACGAGCAAACCGTACAATGGGCGTCACCAGTTGTTTACGTGACAAAGAAAAATGGTCAAATTAGATTATGTGGCGATTTTAAATCCACGATAAACAAACATATGATAACAGAACAATATCCGTATCCAACATTCGAAGACATTGTTTCTAAATTGAATGGTTGCACAATTTTTAGTGTAATTGATTTAAAGGATGCATTTTTGCAAGTTAAAGTTAGTGAAGAATCTCGGAAATATTTAATAATTGCTACACATAGAGGATATTATCGTTTTTGTCGAATGCCTTTTGGCATATCAGCAGCACCCATAATATTTCAAAAACTGATGGACCAGTTTCTTATTGGAATCGAAGGTGTTACATGGTTTCAAGATGACATTGCAGTCGGAGGTCGAAATATACAAGGACATGCTCAACGACTTCGACAGGTATTTGAAATTTTTCGTAAAGTCGGTTTAAAAACACAAATGTCAAAAATACAGTTGTTCAAAGAAGAAATTAAATTTCTTGGACATGTGATTAACAAAACAGGCATTTCGCCAGACATTGAACGAATACGCGCTTTGAGAGAACAACCACCTCCAAATAATGTTTCAGAACTCCGATCATTTATAGGATGTGTGAATTATTATAGCCGCTTTGGAAAGAATTTACAAATACTGTGCACACCCTTACACGAACTATTAACAAAAATTTCTTCTTGGGAATGGACAGAGCGTCATCAAAATGCATTCGAAAAAATTAGGGAAAGTATTTCATCTCCAGCTATACTGGTACATTTTGATCCAAAACAACCAATAATTTTTGTTTGTGATTCATCAATTCGAGGACTTGGTGCAGTTATACAACATCGCATAGAGGGGGAACTGAAGTTTATTGCTGCTGCTTCTAGAACTTTAACACCTGCTGAACGCAATTATTCAAACATAGATCGTGAGGCCTTAGCAATTATGTTTGGGTTACAAAAGTTCTATAAATACCTCATTGGACACCATTTCATTATTCAGAGTGATCATAAGCCATTAGAACGGATATAAAATCAACACAAAGAAGTTCCAAGTCTAGCAGCCTCAAGGTTAACAAGATGGGCTATAACTCTAGGTGCTTTCGATTACGAAATAGAGCATCGTCCTGGCCAACAAAGGGTGGTTCCAGATGCCTTGTCACGTTTGCCGTTACCAGATAAGAAAGTAAGTAAATTTGAAGTTTCTTCATTTGTTTACAGCATTGCCAATCACACAATACATGAACTTACGTTAACACGTCGCACATTAAGTAGATTTACGGAAAAGGATTCCGTCTTATCAAAAGTAATTTTATACATTGAGAAAGGCTGGCCCCCAAAACAAAATATTGAAGAAGCACTTATTCCTTTTTTCGAGAAAAGAAATGAGCTTACTTATGAACAAAGAATTTTGCTACTGAACAATCGTTTAGTGATTCCGGAGAAATTAAGATATTTAGTGATTGATAAACTCCACGAATCACATACAAGCATAGTTGCAATGAAATCTGTTGCCAAAATGTCAGTATGGTGGCCTGCCATTGATAGAGACATCGAACAAACAGTCATATATTGTAATGATTGCAATGAACATCATCCAAAAATTGCTGAGTCTCCATTATTGTTATGGAACAACACTGGTAAACCTTGGGATAGAGTTCACATTGATTTAGCTCAACTTAATGGTGAAAATTGGCTCTTCATCTTCGATTCTCATTCACGTTGGTTGGAAGTCTTTAAACTTAAAAATGTTACGTCATTAGATATCATAAAGTGTTTCAGAAAATTATTTAGCTCTTATAGAATATGTCGGATAATTGTGTCTGACGATGGTCCACAATTTACTTCCAACGAATTTCGAGAATTTTACGAGATGAATGTTGTAAAACATATTCGATCTACTCCTTATCATTCCAGGAGTAACGGACTATAGTCCGTTACTTCTGGAATGACTCTGGTCCGTTACTTCTAGAATGTGTGTATGACTCGTTCTGCTATAGCAGAACGAGTCATACACACATTTAAAATCCGCTTCAAGAAAACATCTAATCAGTTTTCCAATCAAGAGCACCAGCTACAAGTTTTTTTTATTTACCTATCGAACAACCATACATCGAGCAACGGGTTGCACACCGGCGAAGCTATTTCTCAACAGAGAACTTTCAACTCTATTTGATCGGCTGAAACCTGACCATATAAACGACGTGGAAAGCTTAAAATCAAAATTTTATCATGATAGATTTTCTAGACACAGAGACTTTGAAATTGGAGACAATGTGTGGATTAAACGAGGAATTGACCAAACGTGGAAACCAGGAACAATAGAGGATAAAACAAGTCCTTTATCTTATAGAACACAGCAAGATATGCGTGTCCATGCTGATCATTTACGGAACCGAGAACAAGAAAACAACGAACATTGTCAACAGTCACCAACACCTGTAGATAAATCCGATGAAAAATCTACGCTAGAGACTGTTTCAGATCTCCAATTACCAGAGTCAGAAGGTACTGATATCCATTTACCAGAAGTCCCTACTCCCGAACAAGGAACTTTTCTTCGACGTTCCAGTCGAATTAGACATGAACCTAAACGTTTCCATGAGGAATTTAACTATTGACTCTTTAATGTTAATTTGTTGTGTTTTAAATATTTGAAGTGTATTATCTGTTTAACAAATTTAATTTTAAAGGGGGAAAAGATGTAATGTATCTGGCAACAGCCAGAATAAAAGAACTCTGTATTAATTGGAATCTGGCAACACCAGATAGAGAAAAAAACAAGAGAATTCTGTTTTGGGTTAAGAACATCAGAACAATAACTTCAAGCTTAAAATGTACATATAACGTGATTTGTGAATAAATATGTTTTCGTGAATATCTGCATCTTATATTAAGACCCCAAAAACACTACACCAACCATTAACCAACCGTTGGCCAACATGCCATATCAACGTTTCCCCAACGTATGCAGTACAATGTTGGCCCAAAGTAACGTTGCTAGCTGGGCATGTAGGTTTCAACATAATTCTAGGATGACAAAAAGCAAAATACTAACATTTTTTTTCATTAATTATTACAGGTGTTATTAGAAATCTATAAGACTGAAGAATGATTCTGGAACATGCTCAGACATATGAGATATGCTTCAGATGTATGCTGCAGCTACGACAATGTGCGTCATTAGATACTCTGGTGTGTCCACAGGCGTCGCTTAAACGAGTTGTTTAAGCGCAGAAAAAAAAGGCAGCTTATGGGCCGATCCCATTAAAGTCGTTTAACGGCTAACTACGATTAGCCAAGATTAACCCTGGCGCCAACCAATACGGGAACGCAATTCTCCTTTTAAACGGAGATTAATCGTGGATAGCGTTAAACGACTTTGGTTGGATCGGCCGGGGCCATCGTGATCACGATCACCCCGGATCGGCCCTAAGACTTATGGTTCTGACAAATGTGGAAACGAAGCAATAGAGCTCTCTCTCTCACATTATCTTTCTCCCTCTCTCTCTTCCAAACTTACTACTGCAATGGCTCAAATTTTACCTAATTTCTTTCATCTTTTCGTGGCTTTTTTTTCTGTGATAAATCAAGAATTACTGTCTTCCTACAGTTTTTAAATTTCAAAAGAACAAACAGAGGGCAGAGTATGAGGTCTGAACCTGAAACTCTGCCCTCTGTCTGAGCTACAATTCCCACATTCAATAGAATTTCAATCAATCAATCAATTATTTTAAATATTTTAACTACTTCTGATTTTCAAACTTTCTTCGCTAATAATTTAATATTATACTTTTACACATTTATTTCACTTTCAAACTTCACTAACTTTGAAATAACTTCATTAATACTATACTTAGTATTATTATTCCACTTTGCTGAATTCTATTTTGTTGGGTTTTAATAATTGATAGGGAAGAGGGGAGATACTACAATAATTAAGTAATGGAGGCAAACACTGAATGAATTAATTGTTTAGGATCGCTGTTTAGGATATCTCTCTGGTCACGATGCTTTCAATTGGCCAGTAGAGGTTAAGTACAGTTTTACGTCACCATCTAGTTTCTTATTCGACAAACGCAACTAGTGGCTAAACATAGCGTTTGCCTATTTGCTATTAGTAGTATGTGTCGTTTCGTTATTTATTTCCACATGATGAACGACTTCATAACAATGTTTGTCTGCGCTTATAAATCACTTGAGTATCGTATCGATCCCTTTGAGTATCGAAATTAAGATTTTGGAGCCAGTTTAAAATTTCTTTTCAAAATTAAGGAAAAGATATATAATTGTATTTTATTAAGCATTGGTCAGTTTGGGAAAGATTCGTAAGTTGCTCTTACGGTAAAATACACCGATTACCAGATTTGAAAATTAAGTATTGTTGACTTGTCGTCGCCTGTTGCAAATTAGATTATGTATTTGTAATTACTTGTCACGGTTGTTTATTACCAAATATACCATAGTCTTATCAATGCCATATGATATAGAAACTGAAACAACACAAACAAAGTCAGGAAAACCGGTAAAGAGAGTGAGGTTTTCAGATGAAGTTCAAAATGTGTATGATTTTGGTGGATCTGAGGAGAATAGTAGGAGTGTTTCCGTGGAAGATGAAACCAATAAAACGCTTATAAATTCATCGGTAGGCTTTGTTAACAGTGAGTATTATATGAAAGAAACAATAAAGGATGATGATAGCACTGATGGAGAAACTGTCAGTGATGATATAAGATCAGTGTCAAGTAGAGTGAATGAGCTTTCTGGCTGCTACGGCGAAGAAGCCAACGAAATAGCCAACTCGTTTACAGATGATGTCATCTCACAAAATTCTGATAGTTCTGTTAGTGATGCTAAAGAAAGCAGCCCTTCTGCATCTAATCATGATGAAAATGATTTGGATGAACTTATAAATGATACAATGCATATGGCAATCTCTCCAACAGATTCTGCTTCCCCTCTAAGTCATATTCTTCCTACAGCAGAGGTAATTATCAAATACTCCATAATCTAAATGTTGTGTCGCAGTTCATCTTTCCCCTAGAACTCATTTATATTACACTTTAAAAATAAAAAATGTGTTCACAATGTTATTCATTTATTAATCTGAGGAGATCATTGATGAAAGTTCACGAAAAGGAAAATTCTGAAGCTGGAATGTTTTACTGTAAGTAAAGCATTGTAAGAAAAAGCCCACAGTCTCTTTTTCAGAATTTCCCTTTAAACTTTAACTTCATGTCGGATAAATTTCTAAGAATAGTAGGATACATATTTAAATACATTATTCTGAGCTAGTGCAAATGAGAACTATTAAATTTTTATAAATATGTATCATCAATATATAATGGTCATATCCTTTATATATAATTTATGTAGATATTAATTATAATTATAATCCTGATTAATCAAGTCATACAGGTAAGGTTAAACATTTTAGTACCAGAGTTCATGGGTTCGAATTTTCAACTGGTATTAATGAGTTTGTTACATTCAGAATGATTCTTTAAGCAGTAAATCCATTCTAATTAGTTATATAACAAAATAATTATCATAATGCCCCAGATAAATCAAACTAAACATGATTAATCATAATTAAATATATGATAATTGAAAATTTCTTTAGAGAAAAATTGTTTTATTTCTCGAGTAATATTAGATGTAATATCTCATAATAAAAATTTATAATTAGTTTTATTTCAAATGTTTATAAGTTCTTTAGTTCAAGATAATTGCTTCAGAATTGGATTGGAAAATTTTGTCTTCAGATAATTAGTTTGTAAAATCTTGTATTCCAAACTGACAATTATGTTTTTTTAATCTTTTTTCTCTTCCCTTCATGTTTTTAATGCTTAAATATGTTACTGAAAAAAAAATTTGTAGTCAACTAATAACTCAGTTATATTTTGCTAAAAAATACTGTAATCTAAAAAGTATCTCAGAATAGTTCCTTATACTTAGGAGAATATATCTACAGCTTTCATTATTGCTTAAGTATTTTATCTATCAGCTTAATAAAGTTTTTTTCCTTTCTTTAAATTTGAAGTAGGGTATATGTTATTCTTTAAGAATACTAATTAAACTTAAAATCTCTTTATATTTTATTTCTCATTTTTTAAATTTATTTGTATTATGAACTATTATAATTATTCTCATCTTCCATTATATTGTTATTATACATGTTATACTTACCTTCTTTTTACTTTTATAGTCTTCATTATATTCATCTTCACCTGAAGCTAATTTTGAAAGTATGTACACATTATTTAACTACCTATTACTTTTTAATGTTTAGTGTTACTTTAAATGGTATTTTTTGATGATATGATTTTATGATACATTGATGAGAATCTAAAATAAGTTATATACTCCTCTATTTCAAACTTCCAGATATGTAATTCTTTATATTTAAATATAAGTGATGGATAACTGTTACATGTTTTAACAATTACTTTATAAAAAATTTCTCTCACTGCATCTATTGATATTTTGTCTGGTATAAAATAATTGTTTTCATTATTTCATGGTGCATAGAACTATCCTGCCAGTAATAGACTATTTTTTGTAGGTTTCTACTATTTGAGAAAACCTACAAAATGCAATTTATATTTGATTGCATATTGCAGTAAGGCAGTATCAGCTGTATATTTTAAAGTACTAACTAGTTTATGACTACAAAGATGTAAACTTGATTACATTCAAGATTTTATCCATAATTCTTGTAATAACCCCATTCTATAAAAATCTGTATGTGACAATATGATTTCTGTTCAACCACACATTGCATCCATTTGATTGGGAGAATTTTACGAATAAGTTATTAAAGATTATTTCTGAAATGTGTGTAACTTATTCATAATGGAAAAGAATCTTTCTATGGTTGTATTAGTACCAGGCTCTTTAAGTGGATACTTAGTTTATAGATTAATTTTACAACTAAGTATTGTTAAAATGAAGAATTCACTTGTAAAAATCTTAATTAGCTAAAAATAATTCATGTTATTAAAAACAAATTAAGAAAAATGCTCAATCCATCTTGTACTCTAGGCCTTGAAATTGTTAATGTGGATTGCTATCTTTAAAAAAACATGGGATATTTTAAAATCCTGAAGCTCTGCTAGAAGACAGTAAGTCAGTCCTATTCTAAAATGGACATATGTAGTGTTCTCACTACAGTACAAGAGCTCAAGAAACTTGTGTATTTTCTTCTTTTCTCACATTAGAAAATTAGTACTGTGTAAACTTTATGCACTTTATAAACCAGTTTCATTATGCACAAAACACAGAAGTGTTTCACATATAGTTGAAATAAGCAGGACAATACCAACACCCCCTTGACAAGGGGAAGGTTGACATTATTCTGTAAATGTGACCTGTACCTTTTCTGTTAAACTTGGCAGTAAACATTAACACGCACTTCATATTAACATGTGTAGAAATTATTTCTGAGAAGGAACAAGTGTTACGCATTCCTCTGTAGAATAGCAACTACCTTAGCTAGGACAATCTTTTTAAATATAAACTTTTGCAACAATCAAATTTAGTATTTCATACATCAAAGAAATCTTGTTAATACTAGAATGTCCACCGTGTCAATTGGACACGAGCTTGTTTAGTTTGTTCTCATTTCTGCATCTTTGGAGGGAATTTGAAAAATCTTCTTAACATTTAATTATTTTCCATTGTGATTACACAGAAAAAGTTTTGTGGTTCTAGGTTAATTAGGAGAGATTTTACAACTAAATATACCAAGAATGTCAGCTGGTGTCATTTTGACACCATAGAAATTTTTCACTAGAAATAGCACATTCAGCAAAGGATTGTATTCTAAGTAAATACCATAAGTGAAACAAACTTCACAGTGTACTATTGCACATTTGTTTGACCTTGAGTACAGTGTTATTAGGTTTACAGCGGAAATTAATCAATTATAATAACATTGTTATGTCTAAGTGTTTTGTTACATAGAATTTGCAAATATAAGTATATTCCAGAAGTAATGCATATAGTTTAGAGGATGCAAGAATATTTAAGATTTACTGAGGCTATTTACAACATTATACATATTAATATCTATGCATAATGGCTCTTACTATTGTGATATAATTGAGATATAGAAAAAAAGAAATACCTTGTAGGCAGACTGAATGTAGATACATTACGAATGTCTGGAATAAGTTGATCTGTCTTTAGTCATATCAGCTGGATACGCTCACTTTGAACATTCCTTTGGACTACTGTATTTTCCTTTGTGTGTCATCTGATTTGTGTGTAGAAGGCATGTTTTTTTGTCCTATGTCTGAGTTGATGCAGGGACTGCCTTGAATGCCTTATGGCTATATTAGGCCTTTAGATGAATAGCCCAATATCCCTCTTTCAAATAGCTCCAGAACATTTACACTTATTTCTTTTCCTTCTGCCTCCTCTTAAATTAGCATATGATGTCTAAACTGATGGTCTATCGTTTAGTGTTTTCTCTACAATTTGATTTCCTTATTAAAGTTACTTGTTTTTAAAGTTATGCTCCTTGACTCATATAACCTGTAATATTCTGCCACACTGAGCTACAAATATACCTTTCTAGCTTATTACAATTCATATTAAAATAGTTAAATTCTTCATAAATTTTTTTGGTAGAATTTTCTGAATTTCACTGGTAAATTTTTCATACTTAAATATCTGTAATATAGTTTGTTAGTTTTTTCTCTGTTTCCTGAATCAAATCATTTTAAATAAATTTCCTGTTATATAAAAAACAAAATATTTTTCTTGTGAAATATTTATAATGCCTTTTCATCAGAACTAAGTTTTAAAGTAATGATGCATGCAAAAAGTGTTGTTATTACTTATGCCCCTTGAGTAGCCTATGGCTCACATCCTGGGCTTATAGGATGTGAGCCATAGGCTACTCAAATTAAGGCAAGGGGTGTGCCTTTTGGTTTTATAAAAAGTATTGCTAGAGTGAAAGAATGACTTTGCTCAAAGTGGCTCCTTGTAATTTAGAAGCGGGGACCAAACAGAAGAACCCCAGGCTTGGCCTGGCACCCCCAGAGGTATTGTTTGAAAACTTTAAGGACATTGTATCCACAAACATATTTTATGTGTCCCAGTCACCCTTAATGAACTCAGTGGATCTTAGGCCAGCTCGAGTCACAAACCTGCAACTTTTCAGTTACAAGATTGCTGCCTTTACCAATTGAGCTACTGCAGCTCTGTTAAAAGTGTTTTCCTCTGTATTAAAAACTAAAGTATTAAAAGAAAACTATATGTATTTTTTATGATTTTCATGTGTATATAAGGAAAGACAAGGGAAAAATTATAAGAAATGTTGATGTACACATCCAAGATAATTTATGGTGTTACTTATTGAATTGAAAATGACATATTTTATTATTAACTGTTTTTAAGAGGAAGCAATTTTTTTTTGTACCTATTAATTTTATAAAATTAATGTGTTGTAATTTATTTAAGATCCTAAAAAAATTAGAAAGAGATATATGGAACTATATTTAATATGTTATGCTGATATCATATTTTATAATTTAGAAAATACTGAAGCTATAATGTTAGATGGTGACCAGAAAAATGATGTGACCACTTCATCTCGTAAAAGGTACAGGTTTTATATACATTTATCTCTTTTGCTACTACTATGAACTGAATTCTTAAAAACTAAAAATGAGTTATCTATAAGAAGTATCCATAATATCCATGGATACTTTTATTTCACATCGCACAAATTATGTGGTGTAATAAAGATTATTATAAATTGTTTGATATGGCAATATATTACAGGAACATTTTTCAGAATGAAAATATTTCTTAATTTTTTTTGTTTTAAAAGATTAATAAAAATATATTAGCCATAGGCTGAACTGTTAGCTTCAAAGGAAAATGTATTTTTCTAATATTATTAGTTTAACAGAAGTTATTTATGATTCAGGTTCATAGCATAATCTGAATTCAAATTAATTTAGTTTGTGTACAATACAAAACATATATAATTAAAATAGTATTTAGAACTATTTTATTTTTATTTGTTATATTTATATATTCTTTTTATGCATTTCTATCATTCAGTTATTTTAAACATTTATTTAAAATTTTAGCCAATGGTTTATTCTTTATTATAGTTATTAGTATGTGCAGTAATGTATTCACATATGTTCAGCTACAAAGTTTAGTGATGAATATATTTGTATATCTAAATTAAAGGAAATTTTGTTATAAAAATTATGAATTAGGCATGTCAATACCAGTTAACATTATTCTCTACTACTGTTGAAGTGATAGTTCCTTTTTACATTGATTTAGTACATTATGAGTAGACTGTTTTCCATCCATTGTACCAGGGGTCAGAAAAGTTTTGAGAGAAAAGAGCCAAATTATTAGTTAAGCAAGATAACAAAAGTATGAGAGAGCCCCATGTATATATATATTTGTAGATAGAGGTATATATTAGATATAGTTATGCAGTATTCATAGAGGCAGAAGTCTAACCAACTAGCAAACATGTATGTAAAGGATCATGTTTTACCCATTACATTCGCATTACTGAAAGGAGAAAAAGATTCAACCAGTTCTTGACAGTTAAATTTATTTTAAAAAGAATAACTCTTTTCAAAAAATATTAGCAAAGAAAAAATAATGTTCAGAAATATATTTCAATTTTCTGATAGTCGTAGATTAAAAGAAGTTCATTGAAAATTTTGAAATACAGGTTGTTCATTGTAAATTCATTTGGTGATCTTTCACCTAAAAATTATTCATCTGCAGGTTTTTTTAACATTATATGAAAATTTATCAATAGCTTTCCAAAAAAATCGTATACCTCATTTAAAAGTTCATTCATATTTGATTGTTTTTAAATGTGAATGTGTACTTTACATTTCTATAACCGATTTGTTATGAAGAGATTCCACACTACAGTGTTACTTGTATGTTGCATTTATTGTATAAAGTTAAAATTCTGTCTAAAAAAATCTGAAATGAAATACTTTGTAATTGTTTAGGTGTAGATAGTAAATATCTATTTATAAACTATATAAAGAATGATACTACATCAAAATGACCACAATATTATGTACTGTACAGTCTGTGTTATCTAAATGTCTGGTATTAAAAATCAGAATGCATTTTTATACAGAACATGTTAAGAATTAGTAGTAGTTGAAATAATTATCTTTTGCCTGTTTATAAATTAATATATTTTAACTCCCTTCAATCGCATTACTTTTTATGTATGCAATTATTCTGTTTAGTTACAATATTAATTTAGAAAATAATTTAGCAGCAATTTTGTTAAACATTATCAGGTTTTCCATAGTCAAATGTACCTTTTAATTTGTATAAGTTCAGTAACATACTATTGAATGAATTAAAGGAAATTTAATAAAAATTACTGAAATTCTTAAAACTTATACAAATTTTATATCTTTATTTTATTTTATTAATTGCTTTACTTTTTTTTTAAATTTAGGTCAATAAATTTGTTACTTGAACTGTTCGTATTTTTAAAATAAAGTAATCAACAAAAATTTGATTTTTTTTTAAGCATATGGTTTACTAATGCCATTATTATTTTTTTCTAGGTCATTAGAAGGAATGATTAAAGGAAAACAAACTGCCAAACTGAATACTTGCTTAAGGAAGAATAAAATTTATTCTGAAATCAATTCAGCCAATGAATTGAAAACTGCAGTTTATGATGCATGGTATAAAGTTAAAAATGAAAAAACACCTGATCCTGGATCACAGTTCATTCCTGAGGTGAAAAAAATTGTAAGTATAAGAATTAAGTTTAAATTTTTAATTTATGCCTTCAAAAAGTTTTAACTTTAGCAAAGCTAAATTAATATACTTTTCTTTAACTTATAGGTCTTAAGCTTTTAAAAGTTCAGAATTCTCAATTTTATGGCTGTAAACGATGTTATGACTTGACCATTTGGGTTTATAATTTTTATTATGATTTATACCAAATGTATTTTTCATAAAATTATTTCTTGCCAGTTTATTTTTCACCAAAAAATTTACGTAATTTCACTGATCTGCAACAGCAGGTCATTTGACCTGTGTAACAGTAAAGTCTTGTAATTTTTGTAGATATCCCCTAAAATTATTCAAATATGTACTGATTCCCCATATTTGATATTACTGGTATAAAATATGTGATGAAATTATTTTTGCTATTACATCATAATTTTCCTGTTTTGCACTGCACATGTTAGTACTAATTGAATGTTAGATTTGACTTTTAATTTGACAATTTCAAGTTATTGTGATATTTTGAGTAAATAGTTATTTCATTATTGCATTGGTAATTCTCATGCAAAGAATGTCAAGAAATTCAAATTATTCTAAGTTATTAGAAAAAGCAAACAATATAGCCGAAAGAGTGTTTGGATCCATCTAAGAGAATCTGAAAGTAAGTATCAAAGAATAACATGATTACTCTCTTCAAAATTGCTGAATATTTTCAAGATGCACAACAGAAAAAATAAAATACATGCCTGCTAACTTGTATATATTTTACTTCCACTATAAAATTACATGAATGCTAAAGTTACACAATTTCAACTTATGAATTGTAAAAATATAGGGAAAATGTTTTTAAAAATATGGTAAATAAATATCTTGCAAACATTATGAATGTGAAATAAAAGTATTTTATAGTATTTTAATATAAAAAAAAAACCTCTCAGGATTGCTCATTTGTAAAATCATCTTAGTCTAAAATTAAATACAACTAGTGCATTTGTTCTTATAAGGGAGAAAATAATTCAAAAGTTAAGTATTTTTAATAACTCTGTAAGTCTTTAAATATATTTTTTCAGTTTAAAAATGCTCTATGTTCATTTAGTACATGGAATGATTTTCAAAAGGGCATATTGGCAGGTACGAAAGAAATGTACACTAAAGAACAAAACATTCAAGTTCAGTTTCATGTGTGAGGAAAAGAACACAAAACTATAAAAATCTGTTTCAAATATTTTTTTTTTAAATATTGTGTTGCAGTTTTACCATTAGGATTCGGATATTTATGAAACATGCACTACTAAATAAGTTTTATGTATTATTTCTAAATTCAGCAATAAATGCATATTTGGTTCTTTTATTTTCATCTTTTTTGATTTAATGAATAAACAAGTTAAAACCATTATTTAGACAATTGTTTAGTCACCTAAAAAATTGTTTTAAAATGGTTAGTTTTGCTGTTATATCATAAAATATAAGTATGAATATTTACTGCCTGAAGCATTGTAGTAGAAATAGGTATTAGGTTAAATATTGATAGGTTTAGTCATAATTTGTAGCAACCTTTTTGTAATATGAAATTTATAATGATTTTTCTCATGTCTCCTTTTGAAGTATTCCTAGTTTTATTAAATTTGTTTTAGTAAATCAAAGTAGAGGGTAAGGCTATGAAATATGTGTCTTTATATACATGTAGTAGAAATAGATAATGAGAAATTAAAACCAAAGCAACACCTTGAAACAAAAGGTTTAGTGATATTGTATTTCATCAGCAGTGCTTACAAACAACATAAAACAAAAGGATTTATTTAAAAGATGTATTCTAAACAATAAATAATATTGAGAGTTAAAATTTGAGGAATAACATCAATAGAATGAATATTAATACATAAGTAGTATTCTATTTTACTAATCTGTTATTCTAAAATCCAAATATAAAATAAGTTACATTCATTATAACATATTCTTAGTTATATTTCAAATATGTAAAAATTCTGCTCATTATTTAATTATTGATAAATTATTTGCTAAATCTATAACAACCAATTATGTGTTAGTGTGACCAACAGGATAATTATTTTTCTATATCACATCACTTATATTTTTACACATTTATCCTGATTAACTTTCAAGCATGGTCTATTTATTCCAATAACTTATTGGCAACTATGTTTTTAAAGATAGATTTGTGATAACAGGATCTGAAGTCCTGAAATTTAACAATTTTCAAAACTGACTGTACTGTTTTTTTACTAAGCAAATCTAAGTTTACATATAAAAGACAGTGTTACTACATGATAATACTAAAGTTTTAGGATAAAAGTTTGAATCTGTGATGTCATTGTTTTTATTGAATAATATTATGCCATCTATGTACTGGAATGGTCATTAGTAATGTTATTTAACTCAAATTAATAGAAATATAAATTAGCAAGCATACTAGAGGTATTGCTATCCTGAGATACACCAACACTTTGGAAATAAAATTTATCTTTATGCGAAATATAATTATGTATTGTGGTAAATTCTAGTAATTTATAGTAAAAATCAAATTGAAATTCTATAATTTGATATTAACTAAATTTTTTTATTACTATATGTAGATCTTTAATAGATTTTTTAAAATAATAAGTTTTTATTGTTTTACTATTAGAGACAGCACTAATCTTATTAATTAAACTATACCTATTATCTATTATAACACTATTAGAGGTACATGTTACTAAATAAATAGATTTTAAATGGCATTATAGCATTTAACTATATTATTTACTTAAGTTGCATATCTACATGTGACAGTCCTAAAAATAATAGGTTTTACATGAAATTTTGGAACCAAAGTAACATATAAGAAAGTAAAAATTATCTGCTTTAAGGTTTGACTTTTTGTATTTAGCTATTAATTTCTTAATGTTATTGGTTATTTTGATATTACATAACCATGGCAATTTAAATGGCTGTATTAAAATTATTGCTTCTATTCTTTTTACTTCCCCTGGCTACTGGGCAAGGAGAATCCAATGCAAATAACTTATTAAGTATAAAGCAGTCATAGCTCCATTGAAAGAAAACACACAGTTCTGAGAATACCTTAAATCTTTATTGAGTAGCTACTAAAAACACATCTTCAGCAGTCAAGATAATGCATATTGAAACACATGCTTGAACAGGGGTGGACCCCAGAGCAAGACAGGGACAAAATATTTCCTAGAGAAAGTAGCTTAGTTGACATCATAACAGGAAAAGTGAACTTGCCAGTAACAACTGGAAAATGGGGTTGGTAGGCAAATTTACATCTATTTCAAAGAAAGATTTGGGAAATGTTTTGGAAAAGTTTTAAATAGTGGACACTCCTTTAATTAAGACATTTTGTGGCTGGGAAAACAGATTTTAAGGAATTAGAATGGGAGAGAGGATGTTTTTAAAGAGATAGTTTAAGTATAATACTTCTGATATATATATATATATATATATATATATATATATATATATATATATATATATATAGTAACTGAATTTCATAGCAGAGATTAGTGAATAAATTTTAAAGTTCAGATTAAATATACTTATAAAGTATATATTTATTTCTGTATTATAAACAATTTGTATTTTGATAGATAATAAATACATTTCATTCTTTAATCTCTTTGCCTGAGCTATTGTTTTTAAAGAGAGTTTATTTGATAAACATCAAGGGGTATTAAAGAAAAATCTTAAATAATTTATTAAGTATAGAATTCTTATAGATATTGTAATATAGAAGAAATTCTGCTTTATAAATAAATTTGTATCAATTTTTTAGAAGATGTTAGTAGCAATTTGATATCTTAGCTGATAGTTCAGTAAATGATGGTGTAATTACTGATATTTTAGAAATTGTTTCAAAACTGTACCTGTATGTTTTGTAGGAATCTTCTCCAAAGACTACTTCAAATGAGGCTTATGAAACATGGAAAAAATCAAAAAGGAAATCAAAGAAATTGAGTCCAACAAAAAAACTGAGTCATAAGACTGCAGAACCCATTTCTGGAAAGACCAAAGAAGAAATAGAAGAAAGTAAAATGGTCAGTAAATTAGCTGTTTCTGTTTATAAGAATAATTTATTTAAAAGTTGTAAATAATCCTAAATTGAGTAATATAAAATATTCTAAATAGTTAAGGATATATAAGCTTCATAGTTAGTATTTTATTTATTTATTTATTTCTGATTAACTGTAAAATATTGGTTACAAAGTTATGAAAATATCCGCATTTCTAACATCTATCCAGAACCTTAAAATTTGTCTTCAACCAAAGTATAGTTAGATTTCTGTTGTAGTATCAAGTTTTCTATGTTTAAAATATTACTACACTTGTGATATAAATCCTGGTTACAACAAAACTCTTATAACAAAATATTTTTTCATTATTTGAAATTTAGATTTCAGTTCAAATTCTCTGAACTTGAAAAGAGCTTTTTAGGTCACACAATACATTTTTTCCCTGCTTTCAGATATTTTTGTTTAGAACCACAATCATATAGTTGTTTATATTGGAAGAGATTATCTTTACCCAACACTGGGTGTCTGAATTGAAAAGTTAATTACAAAATTTCAAAAAGTCTCTGAAATGTCCAATAATCAAAGTTATGTGACTAATTGTATTTAAAATCTTGTATATGTCTTGGTTCTTATTATTTATTTAGCCTTCAATGTGATCTTATAGGGAATTTAAAAAGATTAGATAAATCTCTTAAATTACTAATAAGTACAACTAAGTTCATCATCTTCATTAAATTTAGCTGCAGAATGCAAAGAGTTTATATGTATTGACTATCTGGAATTAAAACACCCTGATAGGTAAAAGAAACCTAACATTTCTGTCTGAATTGAATCATTAATATCTACACTGCTCCTTTTTAAAGATGGAGCTGGTTGATCATTTTTCTGAAAAGTAGTTTTTTCTCCTAAATAAATGTAATGCATAAATAAAATACATATATAAGTCTAACACACTTTGTATTTAAATTTTACCTTTTCTTATGGATGAGCATGGATGCTATCTATCTTTAGGTTTTTTTTAGCTGAATCTCTTTACTGCTATGAAAACATGAAAATTTCTCATTTTGAGAAGCTGAACTACTTTTTTCTCAAGAACAAGGCACATATATATATATATATATATATATATATATATATATATTAGAAGACAAGTAAAGTAATGCTCAATATCTTCAAACTTTTCAGATAATAAATATGTGAAAATTTGCATTACAGATCTATAATCACTGGCAGAGGCAGATTAGAAGGAAAATTGTATGCCATAATAGTAAAACTTTTTCAAATATTAATTTGAATTTTTCTACAAAATGAGAATTTTCTTCATTTGAGAATGGGAGTCAAGTTATGTGATTCAGCTCTTGTCTCCCAGAAATTATATCCATTAATCCATATCACTATGTGAAAAAGATAGTAATGTGAATAGTCATCCCATATGCTTCATACGGATTTTAGACTTTCCATGAAATGTAGGTAACAAGTTTGCAGTACATTGCAAACATTGTTCTTGTACATTTTCTTGGAAAAAGAAGGGTTTTAACATTTTGTTCAATAGAAGAGAACCAGACACTTTTTTTTTTCTCTCGCTTTTACCAAGAGTGTTCTCTGGAAATTTGTCTGCAAGGACAAGCTGTACTGTGAATTTTCCAGAAAATGGTGTTTTTTAGGATTCTAAAATTTAGCTGTAGTGCCTACTGCAGGGCCTGCTGTTCTGTTATCAGGTTAACATATTGTAAAAAAATAAATGTTATGTTGGCCTAGTGTTTGAGAAAGAAATTAAAACTCATTAAGAAACACATGGAAAATAGGTCTTGATTAAATGTTTTATGCAATTAAATAAATGCCTAAGGAATGCATCTGGAATCAACTTATTTGTAGATCGAAGACAGCTTTATAGTCGGCGTCGGTCCTAAAAAAAATGGCAAAGCTTTTTCTGCAAAGGATTCTCTCACACACCGTGGACGCCAGCCATTCACCTTTTTTTCTTCTTGTAAGAACCTTGTCCGCTCAAAAGTTTTTGATTACCTCCTGGAGAAAAAACAAGGGTCCACTCCAGAATGGCGGGGGGGGGGGTCAAAAATCCCCAAATGAACGAACACCTCTATTGGCTGGGAGAAGTCCGAAGTTTCTCTGCTTTCAAACCGGTCCTGTCCTGGCATGTCCCCGACAAAGACCCATGGGGAGCTGAACCGAATGTAACTTATTGTTACACATATATAACACCAATCTCAAATAAATTTTGAAAAATACAATTAAGATAATTCATTAATCCTATAGATAATTACCAAATTCTATATCTTCAAAATATCTTTTAATTTAATGCCAGAAAACAGCCTTTTTCTTTCATTTCTACAAATATTTTATTATTTTTATTTATGTTTTAAAATAGGATGTTTATCTTTTTTTATATCTGAAGTTTATTGATTTGATTATTATCCATGAAGGGTTCATGACCTATCTAATAGATTTTATATACCTGTAATCATGTTCATGGTTTATCTGAATAAAAGCAAGAGGTCTCTTTTAACCAGTATGTTTGTGAAAATCAAAACTTTATAGATGTCAAGGTTTGTTTCTGTTTATGATCTGTGTCCATTCTTATGTTTAGAATAATTCATGTGTGTTATTCTATCAGTATAAAATTAATTAAATTGTAAATAATTGTATAAATGTTATATTTTTCAGTAATTCTGTCATCCCATTTATCTTATTTTTTTAAATGAGTGTAATATTCTAGAATATGTATAATAGTAAACTATATATAAAGGGCAACTTAAAACATATTTAATTAATCACTTAAAATATATTTTTGAACTAGGAACCAGGTTTATAATTGCTAGTTTTTCACATTCTACCAATTAGTTAATTATTTCAGGCAAATATTTTTGTTAAGCAATTAACCTGTAGTTCTTTTTTATTTTTCATTAAGTTGTCATCTGCTTGTTATATTTAAATTATTGATACTTTTTCATGTATTGCTTTTGGAAAAAAATTAGAGTATATTATAAAATTTATTTAATTCATGCATTTAAAACATATGAAACATAACATTAAAAATTCAATAGTTATAAGAATTATAATCTCATACAAAAATTTCACTTTTATTTGGTATTAAAAAATTATAGAATATTTTTTTCCTATTGTAGCTACAAGAATTCTGCTATAATGCTTTTCTTTTTCCCCATACATTCAGTAGGAAAAGTAATAAGCTGATACTATAACCGAAGTGGAACATAACAATATCTTATCTATCTGTATGCTATTAAATTTCATCCCATTGTGTAGCTTATAACTATTCATTATTTAGTTGGTATTCTCATAAACTGTGATTTTAAAAAAAAATATATTTTTACAACTAAACTTTGGTATTATTTTAAACATAAAAGATGCATTAATTTTATCATACTGAATTATTGATTGTACTTCAGATATAGTTTTTAGATCCATATGCAAAGCACAAAAAGATTGAAATTTTCTTTTAACTAGACCTATTTGTATATTTTTATTTTATGTAATAGTATGAAATTAATAAATTTTTTCATGTTAAAATAATCTGTTAGAAGTGAACTTTCCTTGTGCAATTGCATAAGTTTAATTTTGTTTATCTAGATATTTTACAAAAAAAAATTTAATGGCCATCTATATGAGTACTAATTTATCAGAATTATTTTGAAGTTTCACTATTATTTGTCATACTTATTAATACCCACAATATTTCTTGATTGTTAACTTAAACTGGATCTTGAATGTAAAGTATAGCAAAACATAAAAAAACAAATCTGAAGTGTTTTTCATGATGTATTACTTGCTCATTTGAAACATATTGCTATGTTAACCTCTCACATTTTTTAATCCACAGTTTTACATTAAACAGTAAATTAAAATTTCTTAAAATATAGCTTAATACCTTTTATGTTTAAATATGTATATTGATTCATTTTTATCTGAAAGCAAGACTCGTAAACACCTTGTGTTTTAATATACATTAAGTTTATCTCTTAGAATTAAGTTTATCACTTTTGAGTTGTATTATTATCTCTTTTATTGGTTACTTGTTTTTTCATTAAAGAACTGAATATTTTATTTGTTTACAGTTTTTCTGATCTCTTTGTATTGTTTATAATAAAAATTAACTCATGAACATTTTAACATTTTTTTTAAATGTACTGTCCATACTTGATCTATTAGAATTTTCATTTTGTTTGAATTTTTCCATTCTACAAAAGAATAACTTTTGTTTGTTCTCTTTTTCTCTACTCTTACTTAAATTCCTTACCTTTCCTGTAGAATAAGTTTATTGGTTCAGGCATGTTATATAGTGCTCTAATAGATTGAAAAGTAGCTTGAATTCCTATCCTTAGTTTATTTCCAACCCCATTGTTTATGGTTTTGAAGCTTTTTCCATTTTAATAAATTTAAGCTTTTCTTTTGCTTATGGTTTTCTTGGTTCAGAATCATGTATAGATGGATAATTCAAGTCATCACTTCCTTTCACTTTTCTTATTATGATCAAAATTATCAGATCGGTTCTATCCTTTGACTATTTCATATTTTGGAATGTCATATTTTTAAGGCTTTTCGGGCATGGAAAAAGAAGAAAGATGAACTTTTGCGACACCAGCTTGCTGAAAAATATCGAAAAGAGGAGAAAGAAAGATTGGATGCATTAATGAATGAAAGAATAAGAAAAAATGATGCAGAATCAGCATATTCAGCATGGTACATATTTCATCTCTAGCAGTAAATCAATCTTTTTATGGGGAAGAATGTTTATAATGTAATAAACATATGTTTCTCCAGGAAAAACTTATTTTTATATACTTAGGTATTATGGTTATGTTACATCATAAACATTCATGAAAATAATTTTCATCATTTGGGTATTCTTTTACATAATAGTTATAATTTTTTCCATATTTTAAACAGAAAACCAGAGCAATGAATACATATTTAGCTGATATTGCCTTTATTGTTACTATTGTTTTAAAACAGCTGTTCTTAGCATTTGTAATAAATCTCCTTATAAGAGCTCTCATTAAATTCATATCTAGAAAACTGTATTGGTGCTAAGATTTCAAGGTAACATTTTGTACTTCTCCAAGAATACAATTTGTTTTGAAAAATTTTAAGTTTTACAGGTTTGTTATTTTCAGTATTCACACAGTGATTAATCAATCCATGTTCAAAGAAAACTGAATGGACCATTAAGTCTCTACAAGCAGGTTATATTCAACAAAAATGTAATTATAGTGTCGTGTTTTAGCATGTGGGACTGAATTGCATTTATTTGATTTCATTAAGTATAGTAATACTGAAACCTCATTGTAAGGATATTTGTACATAATTTTCACATATGTTTAATCTATAAAACAGCATGATTAGTTACACATTTGAGATTGCAATCTTGGTTGTTCCTTTAATTAAACCATGCACCATTATTTATAACTCTTAATGATTGCACTGACAAATGAAACCATATTAAGACAAAAGTGGGGCACATGTTGTGTGCAGTCCTGAATGTATTTCTATTGACACACTAAATCTCCAACTTTTCTGCTTATATGATAATCTGCATAGATGATAAAAGCTGATTTTGAATACATGTTTGCATTACTTTGCTTGATGTACAGTTTTTAACATGAATACTTCAATTTAAAAAAAAAAATCAGTTTTTAATACCAAAGCATCGGTCAGTGACAATTGTGTTTATAGTTATCTTTTGGTTATGTGTCATTTTAAGAAGTTTTGTTAATATTTCTATCAATTTGTTCTTTCAGAACATCTTAAAGTAACTTTGAAAAAGTGACCATTAGAGGTTTGATGATGTTGAAAATATTGGTAAACTGTTTTAAAATATTGCATGTTTCTGCTTATGCTTGACATAAAGCATCATTTTAAAACTATGATTTTTTATTGATTGGATTTTATATGGCTCCATCTATTTGCTTTCTTTTGCACTTATTTTTCTCCAATTCATTTTCCTGTGTTGTTAAAGCTAGAGCATGAAATTATGTAATAGAGGCTGATATTGTAAAGTATGCATTTTGACATATTAGTATTTTCTTCCATTTTTGTGAAATACGATTACATTGATGACATCAAACGGGAATATTCTTTAAAATTCCTTAAATTTAAAATCAGTTTTTTCATTCTGGTTTCAAATGGTTTTGCAAGAACAAAATCAGTTCTGGGTTGTAGTAAGTATACAAAAATGTTTACAGTGGACTGCCTAGAGGAAAATCCTAATTTTCTTTCTTGAGTCAATGTCAGCTCTGTTATGAACTACCTTGTTACCTACTACTTTGTTATGAGTTACCTCTAAAATTGACCATAAAAATCAATAATTTCTTATAAAGTTCAAATCATTATTACTTTTATAAAAAAATATTTTTTTAACTATACAGTTGAAATTGTTTAAATTTTTTTATCACATTTTATTAGACATAATGAAAAGAAATTTACTAGTATGTAGTTGTTAGTTTTGGAATTACAGATTTTATCAATATTTGGTATGACTGAAACATTAGCGAATTATGTGAAAGATTATTTCTTTTTATTTCACATCATTTGATTGACTTTTTCTCAGCAGAAGTTTCATATAAGGTGTGGACTTTCCTGTATTCAGATTTTCTTTCCTGTAACTTAAAAATAATAAATAAATAAATCGGGTAATGTTTTTACAATATATGATAGTTTTGTGATACAAAATTTTTGTCTGAATAAATAGTAAGGTATTATCATTAATATATGTCTGATACTGATAAATTTCTTAAACGATATTAATGGTTATATCTAAAAATATATATGGTTTTTTATGGTTAATCCATAAAGACAATTTAGTGATTTGTTCCATCTGCATTTTTATTCTGAAAGAGAAATGTAGGAGCACTTGTTTGAAACATAGTCATGATATTTATTTTGCATTCATCCACATCAAATCTGGAATTTAGATAAAGATACCTAGATTCAAAATAGTTATATTTTTAAAAGAAATTAGTTGTGAAAAGCTAAGCTTGTATTAAATTATTTCTCTCTGTAAAGTCAATTATAGAAGATTAAATGAATATGAAAATTACTTTAAATTCTCAGTGGTTATATTTCTTTTTATAAAGCTTGTTTCATGTTAGTAACTGTTCAGTTATGTTGTGAGCAATTTCTGTCCTCTTCAATGTATTTTTGCTAAGAATATAAACTCATTTATTGCTAATGTTTTTACTTCCTTGTAAAAAGTAAAGGAAGTATTGTAATCATTTAAATTTTTGCTTTTCAGATTTCATTGGACACATTTTGACTTACTTTAAAATAATTTTGGCTGGTTTTGGTATTATGTCTGTACTTATATACGAAGAAAATTTTAAAAAACCATTTTGACTAATTTTTTTTATATATGTATAGCATCTATACATACACATCTGTCATAAATCAACACAGTTAGTGGTAGAATGCTGAAATTTTATGTTTTGGACTGTTAAAATATCTAGTTATGGCCATCCATTTTTGATTGCAATCTGTATTCTGTGAAACAAAAAATCTCAATTGTTAACAAATTAAGCCCAAGAAAAACAAACAAATTAACATTGTTAGTCAATATCTAGCAGAAGAAAGTCATGTATTCTCGTCAGATTTTTTATACTGGGTTTTCTATGGGTCCATGAAAGTTCTTATTTTTTACTCATAAGTGGAGTACATTTGTTTCTGGTGTGTTTCTAATTATCCTAATCATTAATACCTATTTGGTCAAAAATGCATTGATTTTCTTAGGAAATTTTTAACCCTCAGAAAGTTACTGTTTGTACTTATTTTATTCACAATTAATTTAAAAGATGTCACTCAAAAGACTTTAAATGTACATTTTTCAAATTTAATTTATTTAAAATAGATATCTTATATTCATCTTTAGGTATTTTTTAAAAATTAATTCTGATATATAAGCATTTGTTGAATATAGTGTAGTCCTCACAAACAGGGTTTATGCCATTATGTCATATTTCAAATAGGTCCTTGAAATTAGTTACTTTGATCCTTAAGCAGTCCTGAGAAACTGTTTATATTTTGTTTTAGAAAAAAGTGAGAACCCTGTTTATAATCCAAATCTACACTTCTGAGCTAGAAAAGTTACATTTGCTATTCACATGGCAAAGTAGTTAAGTATCAACAACTTTTAGTTATGTCATATGACTGAAATTGCATTTACTAATAATTAACTTGTAAGGTATTTCAATAGATTTAATTATACTTCATAAGACATTTTTATTTGTACAATATTCTTTATGTTTTATATTGTGGTTTTCAAATTTTAGTAATATATCCAAGAAATATGAACTATGTAGAGCTATGATCCTATCTTGGGCTTAATAATATTTTTTTAATTTTTCCTTTTTAACTTAATTATTTCAGAGTAATTCAGAATTGAAAGTCTTTTCTAGTGCATCCAAAATTAGCTTTCAAATTAAAAATTAAAGTAATAAATGTGTATTTACTGTATATTCTTGAATAAAATTTTAAATAATATTAAAACATTTGCATTAGTTTAAATAGTTATGCATGTTAAATGACATGCTGTACAGTTCATTATTATTAGTTATAATTTCAGAAATGTTTGCTTTTGTCATTCAAGTTTTGCATCATATTCTTAATTTTATGTCCCCTTTTGTTTCAGGAATGCTCATAAGTCTGTGGTTATCAAAATGGAAAAAAAGAAAAACCAGTGGTTATTAGAAAAGGAGAAAGAAAAGTTGGAAATAAAAATGAAAAAAAATGAGGAAGCGGAAAAGATATACTATGATTGGTTAAGAAGTAAAGTATATTCTTCAAAGAATAGTACTTATAAAATGATTGAAGATAAACCACCATGGACTCCTCCTGGGAAAGCAAATAGTATGATATAATGTGATATCAAGTCATTATCTTATACCATAGAAAGCAGATATTCTTCATATTTTTCTTTCTTATTGTATCATCTCCATTACATATATTTCATGGTTGTGAAATTAGCTAAGTCATGTGTTGTGTTGTTATATTAATGAGAAATATTTGACAACTTTTCTTCTCTTATTGAGCTTTAATGTATTAAATAGGTAATTTAATTATGCAGTTTCTTTTTTTATATAGTTTATATTAATTATTTAAATTTTTTATCCATAGATATATAAAAGTTTGTGATAATTCAACTGAATGATATTTCTCTGCTTTAATATTCTATATGGAAGAATTAACTTTAAGCTTCAAAATGTATTCTCTAGCTTTAAGTATAAGGTATTCATTTCAATAAAAAATTGTACCTATTTTGCTTTGTGCTTTAACAGCTATTTGTCAACAGGTCTGTTAAATTTAATTGTACTATATATATATATATATATATATATATATATATATATATATATATATATATATAAAAATATGGTTTTTTTTATTGTTGTTGTCAAAGTATATGATATTTTAGAATATACATTCTACTTTTAGTATATATTCCTGTTTGAAATTGATATTTACAATCTTGTTAGAAATTGATTGTTTGAGTCATATATGCAAAACTATTGCCATATTATTTGGTCATGTTATTGTTATCTTTTGATATTTATTTTCCAGAAATTTGTTTCTTATGTACTATGTAGTTTTCAAATGTTTTCTTCAGTTTTTCATATTTTACAAAAATATGTATTTTTTTTCTCTCACATGTTGTTCACTTTGCCAATGTTCCAAACCATCTGTATAGTTTTCTACAATTTCTTTCATTTTACTGGGATAATTTTAGCGTATGAATATTGTGATTGCTTGTCTTTCATTGCTCTTTATGAACTAAAAGAACAGAATGAATGTATTACCATAATTTCAGGAAAAGTGCTACATGTATAAAACTTGAATTTTCAGTAGGTCCAGCATTTTTACTTATGTGCTGAAATTTCTTTTAGATTTTTGATTGAAATGTTCAAAATAGGTTTAACTGCTCATCTACTTCAAATTCTTAAGCTGATACTCTTTCTGATTTATTCAGCACATTAACTACAGCATTATAGATTTAATTATGCTGTTACAGTAATCGTATTAACAGGGTCATCTGTCATGAATTAAACAATATCTGAAAAATTAGGATAGTTACTTTCCGTTTTAGTGGGTGAGATAATGTCATACCTTGAACTGTAGAGGTAATTATATTGTAGTTATCTTTCTTTTTCTGTCTTGAAATAATTTTAACACATACACATAGTATTTGTTGGATAGTAAGAGGAAGATGGAACGTTTTTTAAAATATCACTATAACAGCATAATAAAAGCTATACTGTTATTTTGAGCTTTCCGTGATTTCCTGTGTTGAACAAATTGCAAATAGAGCAGCAACTGAATTATTTGATGTTGGTAAATAGTAAAAAGGAGAATTTAAAAATATGCCAAAAAACAAAAGAAGTGATACCATAAGATGTCCAAATCTAGTAGATGAATGTTCAGAGTGAATAAAGAAACAATGTGGAAAGAGAAGGGCAATTTCAACTATAAGAATTCATTTGCAAGCAAAACTTAGGGTGCAATAAATGGCTTCATAGGAGGTTATTGCTGATGTATAAATTTATAAAAAGGAAAAAAAATTCAGTGTGTACCCGAACAAGTCAGATATCAATTGCAGTGCAAAACAAGCATCTAATTCACAAGCTACCCAAGTAAGATGCTAGAATGGATTCTTCAATGCCATCGTAATAACAAACATCTAGAAAAATAATGTAACTTTTTATTAAAAGTAGCTGTGTACTTCTACATTGCTTGAATTTATCTCATAATGCATCATTCTCTCCTAAGCAGGGAGGACCATATGACCATCATGGAATTACTATATACTTCACAGATGCATGAATTTTAAATATTCTTAAGGGGGAAATTTTAAAGTAGGAGCTTCTACATTTCACACACCAATAATAAAAACTGATAACTTTTAACCAAATTAATATAAGAAAGAAATTGTACAAATAAAGCATCAGGAAAAGATTATTAGATGAAAAGCACAAATTTTTTTAATCTGCAGTTTTAGAGTTTTTTTAGTTTTAGTGCCAAACATGGATAATTTAGCCAGGCACATGCAAAAAAATTTTGTGGTATTATTTCAAGGTTCTAAAACTTGATCAAGTATGATAATGATAAAAAGATATAGTGCTATTTAAAAAGGCATCTATAAAAACACTTCACAATCAGCTAGTTTTTGTTTTCTAATTAGAAAAGGGTACAATTCTTAATTTGTTCACAAAAAATAGAAAAATTTCTGTTACAGATAATAAATATGTATAAAACACCATTAGCATTTGATTCTCCTGCAAACCAAACTGTTGATGTTACTGGTATAGTATCCTTTATCCGAAGTATATAACAAGAGCATACAAGAACTTGATTTATATTCAAATTTTAAATTAGTAACACATTCTTACACAAAGAATAAACTTTATTAGGTTATGCACGCTAGTACACACAGTGCATCTCTAGCAACTAACTGCCACACACAGCATTGCCAGGTTCACAAGTTTTGGGTCTGTTTCAGTCTCTAACTCATTGGCAATATTTTGGTACCCAGAGCTACTGAAAGAAATTGTCTCCTTTGAATGAATCTCTGGTGCATTTGCATCTTCATTAAATGAAACATTCCTTGAGATTTATATTGATTTTGACTCGGGATCAAAGAGTCGATAATTTGGCGAATTTCTTTCATATCCCACAAGAATTGCTTTGATACTTTTGGGGAACAGTTTCTTGCGCAACTGATCGGGTATGTGCATGTAAGCTTCTGAACCAAAGGTTCTTAAATACTTCAATGAGATCTGCTTCAGTCAATAGTTCATATGGAGTAGACCCAGGTGACTGACTAGTTGGTACATGATTTAAGATATGCACAGCTGTATTAACTGCTTCAGACCACAAAAACAATGGTAAATTCTTACTGTGTAACATTGATCGAGCACTTTCCATAATAGTTCTCATATTTCTCTCTGCTCTTCCATTCTGCTCAGGGGTGTAAGGAGCTGTAGTCTCAAGTTCTATGCCTTTTTTCTGGAGAAAATCTTTGAAGTCACGGTTGATGTATTCTCTACCATTATCTACTCTAAGGGCTTTTGCTGTCACCGAATGCTTATTCTTACAAAGAGACTCAAACTTATTGAACTTCTCTAGGGTGTCACACTTATGTTTCAAAAATTCAACAGACACATGGCCACTGAAGTCTTCTTTGAAAATCACAAAATAGTTGGCACCACCCAGTGATGACGTTGACATGGGTCCACACAAGTCACTGTAAATTAGTTCACCTGGTCTGCTAGATTTTTGTTTTCTATGGCCAAAAGAAAGTCTGTGTTGCTTGCCATAATGGCAACCCTCACAAAGGAATTTATCAGCATCAGAAAAATCGATTTTATCGATGACTCCCCTTTCACTTAACTCTCTTAGAGCTTTAAGATTAATATGGCCCATTCTCTCGTGCCATAGTCTGATACTGTCTGTAGCAGCTGTATTTGCTTCAATGGGTTTTATCATTTTAAAACAACATTTGATACAAATTATTAGAAGTACGTACAGCTGAAGCAATGAGGTCATCATCACGATTATAAATTTTGGCACTATCACCAGATTTAATAATTTTCATCCCATTGCTTGTTACAGTTCCTTCAGAGAACAAGTTTTTCTTTAAACCTGGCACATAAAGTACATTTGTTATTAACCCCTCAATCCATGCATTGTTAATGAACTTTAAAATTCTTACCTCCCCCTTTCCTTTGATTGGAAGTTCTGTGTTATTTCCAAGACAGATTTTATCACTACCATCTAACTCTTGAAAGTCAAATAATGAGTGATCATAAGTCATATGAGCTGATGCTCCACTATCAAGAATCCATCGGTCTTGTTTGCAGTTTTCAAATTCCTCTGCTTCAGCACTAAATGCATTGTAGCCTATAGAGTGATTAGAGGTACCTGGTTCATGATTGTCTCTACCCCTTCTCTGTTGTTTTGATTGACACTCTCTGGCAAAATGTCCCTTCTTTTGGCAGGAATAGCATGTTATTTTCGATTTGTCCAGCTTGAGTTTTGACTTCTGGTTTCCTGAAGACTTTGCCGTCCGGTAATTCGGAACGAATGCAGTTTCCTCTCGCTCGTCTTCAACCAGATTCGCTTCTTCATCAATTAACCTGGCTGTTAGATTTGATATATTCTGTCTGCTGTCATCCATTGATAACCATGCTTGCCGGAAGTTACGGTATTTTGCTGGCAAAGTACCCAGAATTTTAGTAATAAGTGTGATATCATTGATGATTTCACCAGCGTTCTTAATTTGGTCAGCTAAGTTTCTGACTCTGGCAATGTACTTGACAACAGACTCCTTCAAATCCATCTTTAATTCATGGAATTTGTCTAAAAGCAGCATCTTGTTGAAATCAGACTTCTGCTAAAATACCGAGTCTAGCTTTGTTAACATTTCACAGGATGGGGTGCAGCTTTCAATTAAAGTTATCTGCTTCATCTCCATAGCGGCGGTGATGGTGAATATGGCTATTACGTCGTCTTTTTCCCATTTTTCGATGTCAGTTTCATAATCCACTCGCTACTTTAAATACACCTTTCACCTTTAGTGCACAATTTATTTGGAAACGCCATTGGGAATAGTTCTTTCCATCAAATTTACTCATTGACGAAATATCAAGTCCAGCCATGATTCTTGATTCACACGTTACTTCAAACTTTGTTAGGCTAACAACCGGCATGAGTCTCGTCACACGTGATAGCTAGCAACAAATACTATGAAAATAACTCTTAGGTTTCTTTTTAAAATACAAATGATTATTAGTTGCTTGGGCGTAGATCTGGGCCCATAACCTATTCAAATTTTAAATTAGTAACATTCTTACACAAAGAATAAACTTTATTAGGTTATGCATGCTAGTACACACAGTACATCTCTAGCAACTAACTGCCACACACAGCATTGCCAGGTTCACAAGTTTCAGTCAGTTTAATAAAGAAGATTAAAATAATAAGACAAAAAGGAATTAAAAACTCAACAATTTACATGTATGTTAACTTGTGCTACAAACAGTGCCAAGCTAAAGCCTTTGATCATTTATAAAAGGAAGGCTATTTTGAAGAGGTTTTCCTAATGATGTAATATGTCCATAAGAGAAAGGATGGATGTATGAGGGAACCATGAATGACTACAAAAAAATGTAACTACTTTACATTCATTATGCTAATGTGGTATTTCTTCCTAAAATTATGGTAATTTGTGAATGAAATTGTGATGCAAGTTAGTTCTTATTTATATATAAACATTATAAGTCTGATTATCTTAATTTAAATTAAATTAATAATTGTTGTGATTAAAAGTGTGAACTTGAACTATGCTTTAATGTAAAATCTAAATATTATTGAAGGATAGCAATTTTTTTCCATTAGACATCATTAAACCTGCAGATATGTCATTTGATTACTTGATACATCAATTATACTATGACACTTGAGTATTAAAGCTCTTTTATAGAATTTTATACTTTCCTATTATGAGCTCTGCATTGAATAAAATATCTCTTACGTTTTAAATCTCCTAAATTCATATACTTTGTCTCAGGATTTATAATATCTTAAAGAATTAGCTACTACCCTCTAATAATTTAACTTAAATCTTGATTGAGATTATTACAGTCAACATTTTGCTACCCAAGATCTAATTTAAACTGGAACTGCTTAAAGCTGATTTTTGACTGATATGAACATCCATGCTGGAAGCAGAAATTGAGCCTATAGAATCCAGTATGGAAAGGCAACTGTTGAAGTACACTTTAAAGTTTGCAGTTGGTTTTATATTAAATGCTACTGTATTTAAACATTTAGCTTCAATGAATCGAACCTCATCTTTCCTTCAGTGAATGGAACTACACTTACATAGAGTTAGCAAAACAGAAGGAATTTTTGTTTGTTTCATATATTTCATTGAAGGATCTCATGCTTGTTGTGTCATATTCTTTTGTTATTTATTTCCTGTGTCTCTCTTCATTTATATAAACTATATTTTATGTAGCATACGTACACAGAATTCAGTATTCTGTTGTAAATAATAGGAAATATTTTATAGAAGAATTAGAGATCTTTAATTGTACAGGACATAGTTTATACAATTAATTCTATTATTATATTTGAAGATGTATGTGATGTATTTTCTACTTGATTAAAAAAAATGCGATAAAATGAAAATTCTTATATTTTCTCAATCTCCTTTTTTATGCTCCTTTTTAACTTTTTACATGCTTTTAGGAAAAGATGACAAGCAGTGTTGAAATGGGATGAAAATTTTTGTAGAGTTTTAAATTAATTTGGTTTATCATTCTTAGTGTCTCATAAAAAAAATTCTGTAATTTCTTGGAAAAAATTTTTAATTTCATATAAAAAATTTCTGTAACCCCTTTGAAAAAATTGTAATAAAATATTTTTGCATTTTGCTTCTTTTCACTGCTTATTATTTAAAAAAAACTACATTTCATGTTACAATAAAATATACATAGAAAATTATGTTAACTGTCATTTGCTAAATCTGTTGAGCAATGATAATTTTATAAGGGGTTTAAACATGGAATCTGAATTATTTTACCATTATCTTTACTTTTGATTTTGTTTGAATTGCCAATTTTTCTTAATAACTTTTCATCCACTTTTTTTCTTTTCTGTCTCTCCTTTTTAAAAAATAATTACAAATATTAATTTATGCACTGAAATTGAGTATTATTATGCTTCATCTAATGTAAAAATAGATTATTTCTCAAATTTTTTTGTTTCCCTTTCCTAAATTTTAAGAACTTTATTAACAGTCTCTAAAATCCAGTCTAATGGGATGTGAGAGTATATATGCCATATCAAGAGATACTCTTAAAACTATATAATTTAAAATATATCTGTACATGTATATGTTGTGTTGTTACTCTACTCTATTTTTAGAATAGTACAGTACATGTAGAGTGTAAGAGGCGTAAATGACCAGGCAAGTTAGTATTAGCACGCATCTATTTAATTATCATTCTAAGCAGCCACGATACAGAACATACGTCATATCCTAGTTCGTTCCATAGCGCGTTCTCTTAACTAACAGTTTCTCGTCTCTCAGTCCGTTGCGGTTGCCGTCAAGGGTGATTCACACCACATATGTAATGATATTTTAACAATAATTAATAAACTTAATTATATTTGTATTCTAAAATAAACTTCTGGTGATTCTATCCCTAAAATTACACGCTTTGACGACATGTCTTTGTTTCTCCTCTAACTGTAATTAATTACACAGGCCTGCGAAATTGAAATTTTTGAAAAATACAAGAGAAGTTTTTCCTTATTTTTAAGGTATTTGGTATGCTTATTTCGAAAATGACCTCCATTTTTTCCCATCACGTCAGGATTTTTTGTAAAATTGATATACATATTACTGGTAATGTCCTATATGGAAAAAATGCTCTCGAACTGTTTGCTTGTACTGACTGGAAACAGTGGGTGTTATCTATTCATGTGAGTTTATTTAATCTGTTTATGATGAGGCATATTAATTTTTAAACAACAATTAAAATTAAAAATGTATACATTTTGTATATAAAGAATAAAAACCATCGCAACCAGAATGCATGAGCCGCACTAGGGCGAGACAAAAAGTTCCCTCGTTATTAAATTTTTTACATTAATTTTGTAAGAGAAACACTCATAGAAAAACCCTAATGACCTGTTTTTACGTTTTATTAAGGTTTATACATGACATAAATGTAAGTTTGAAATATATTTGAAACTCAATACGAAACAAAGACATTTAAATTTAGTTACGTACATTTTGTTCCTTTAAAATTTCTTTTTGACGTTCTTCTCTTATGTTCAATCTTATCTTCATCTCTTGGTAACATCCAACAATAGTCGGCAAGCATATTCCTATTCCACCTACCTTGATATTTTCTCTCCATATCCTTGATGTCTTGGCGGAACCTTTCTCCCTGTTCTTCGCTGGCGGATCCTAAATTTTCTGGGGAAAAGTCCAAATGCGATTGGAGGAAATGCAATTTTACACTCATGGAGCAGCCCAACACTTGAAATTTGTCTAGCATGTTTCCAAACATTGTTTTAAATTTGGGATCTTTGTGATTGCCCAGAAATTTTCCCACATCTTTGAAGGCAACCCAAGCTTCTCTTTCCTTTAATGTCACAGATGTCTCAAATTTGTTATCCCTAATAAGTTTTCGGATGTCTGGTACTACGAAGACTCCCCCTTTCAATTTGGCTTCAAATAATCCAGGAAACTTTTTACACATATATTTAAAGCAATCACCATCTTTTTTAAGAGCCTTAACAAACTGCTTCATAACACCTAATTTTATGTACAGGGGGTAATAATATTTTTTTTTGGATCAACCAAGCTTTCTCGAATTACATTTTTGGTGCCTGGCACAATATTCTCCTTTTGGGCCAATATTTTCTGACCCAATGTTGTGTTTTGTCAAGGCTGTCCCACTTACAAAACATGGAAATTTTGTATACCCGAGTTATTGACCAAGAAGCATGGTGAGGATTTTTAAATCACCACAAATGATCCAGCCGTGGTTGTCATATTTTATTTTGTTGTGAACGAGAGCTAGGTTTTCATACCTTTCTTTTAAATGCACCTAGTGTTCAACTGGCACAGACACCCATTGGTTTCCTTGATGAAGTAGGACGGCTTCAAGGCTCCTTTTTGACGAATCTATAAAAAGTCTCCATTCATCTTTATTGTGGGGAATCTTAAATTTTCTCATCAATCCAGGAACATCTGAGCAATAAACAAGGTTCACGTCTTCATCAAAATACTAAATAAATTCCTTTTCACGATTCCTGTACCAATAAAACGTGGTTCCTTTGGCCAATAAGTTTTTTCTTTCAATCTGGAGCCTAATAATTGAGCTGCCTCTTTAGAAAGGCCCAGATCTCTAGTCAAATCATTAAGTTCAACCTGAGAGAAAAGCCTAGGGGAGTCGTCTTCAAAGGGGTTATACTCTGTATGGGATTCTTTAACTTCGGGATGATCAGAGTCAGAAGATTAGGAAGAAAAAACTAGTAATTCTGTCGGAGGCAAAGGCACTGGCACATCAGGTCCATGAGGAACGGGGCGTATTGCAGAAGGAATGTTTGTAGGGTTCGATATTAGCTTGAAATTTTTTCTATTATATCCATGGGTATGGCAAGAACAAAAGTAACAGTCATCAAAGTGGTTTTTTGGCTCCCTCCATTGGAATTCCAAATCGTAAGGCAGTCTTCTTTCCTTTGAACCATGAACTTAAATCATTAACACACTGCACATAAACTTTATGAGGAGCCCAAGATTTGTCTTAGCCTCCAAGTTTCATGCCAAAATATGCAAAATAAAGCCGTAATAAGTACCCTGTGATGTTCCTCTTGCGATTTTTAATGACATTATATTCGCTGCAAATTTAGCAAAAGTCATCAGGAATATTTTCACAGCTTCTCGAACTTGAAGCCATTTTCACAAAGTACTGGTGTTTACATGAGGTCACTAATAAGGATTCGAGCGTCGCTATAGGTTGACAGCGATTGCGACGGGAGGGAGGGATGATGAAGAGGGACATTGCGCATTCGCAGGCTCGCGCGCTTCCAGGAACCTGTGTAATCGGTGATCTGGATCAACATTGAAGCTTTAAAAGCCCTAAAATACTAACTGCGCTTTTGTAGTTTACCACAGAAGGGTATTTTGAGGTAATGTCAAAACCACCATGGTAAAATGTCAAAACACGAAGGAAAATATCAAAGCAAAATACGTGAGAAATATTCATAAAAAAACACATAAAATTGAATTTTTTAAAAAAATGTGACGTGATAGACATTTTTAATGATTCTTTTCAAAATCAGTACTAAAAAATACGTTAAGTTCAGTTGTCACATTCCTTGTATTTTTTTCATCGCAGGCCTGTGTAACCTTTGGCATCTTTAAAAACACCCAAATTAATTTTACTTAGCTCAACTATCCTTATATGACTCCTTTATGTAACTTTGCTTCAATTATATCATGAAGAGAATCATGACAAACTCTTAACATTCTCGTTGGCTGGCTTATTTGTACCCTCTCATCAGTATAAAAGAAAATGTAAAACATTTTGGCGAGATAGTACGAAAGAATGGATTGTCTAAATAAACTCAACATTTTATCTCCAAATTTTGATGCTTCCTTTCAAAACCTGGATTCTCTTCAGCATGGAAACCATTTTTCATTTGTAATGGATCTAAAACATCTATTATATATATAATTATTTTCATTAAAGTGGCTAACACATTCAAAGTCTTATAAGAACTATGTCCAGTAAAAGTTTTTGTCAGAACTATGATTTTTCACCTACAGATACATGAAAAAGTAAAATTAATTCTGTTGGAATAAGTTCAGGATCAAACAGTAAATACAGAAACAATAGTTTAAGATTTCAGTGCATACATATGAAAACTTTTTGTAATATTAGTGCTTGTGATGTGACCAAGATTTTTTAATTGTGAATAAGGTAAAGTTTAATTAGTTCCATGGGAACAAAGTTGGCATCAAACAGTAAATGCTAGAACAATATATCAAGATTTTAGTATATGTGCTTATTTATATATATACATAAACTATTTTTTAGAATAAATTTTAGTAGCAGTTAGTTTAGCCACAGGTTTTATGAAAAACTTTCAACATTCCTGAGAGGAACCTATGTATATGCTTGGTGAGTCTTTGAAATGGTTGATTCTACTACAATACCAACATTTTGAGATAGCAGTTTTATTAATTCTTTGCTAATAAATGTTACCATAAATGTGATTCCATATATTTCATACATCTGGGTAACATTTAGTACTTCAAAATTACATTTGAAGTATGGACCTCCATACCGCTGGTCTATGTATAGTAGTCAGGATTGCAACTTATTGCAAGAAAAGGTACTCTCCTTGTTTATATGTATTTCTCAGTAGTTTTATTTATCTTGAAGTTATAACATTACTTTTGAAACATAACATTCAGCCTGCTAATTACTTAATGGTTTAGATAGATATAGTGCCTAAACAAAAAGATTGATGAACAGAACTGTGACAAATGATCTCTTAAACAATTTTTGGACTTGAATTTTGTTATTTACCTCACTAGCTATCCATCCAACCATTTAGAATTGGTATCAAGAATTAACAAGAACATATTCTTAAAAATACATACATCTATTTTTAGAGAGAACTAGAGTTAAATCAGTGATGTATTTTTTCAGTTTGCTATAGCTGAGCTACTAATCAACCTTGCCTCATTTGTCTACCTCCTGTGATATTTTTATACAATTGCCTAATATCCTACAGCTTCGTTAAGAGCTTGCAATAGCCTTCAATCTTTCCATGTCTAATTGACCATTTGCAAATCAACTGGCTTCTTAGTTTGACTGATACTAGTATAAGTTTGCATGTTGTGTTTATTTCATACAAATGTTAATATAATTACTCTTTACTATTTTATATCCTGAAATTAATTATTATATAATATACATTCAAAGAAAAATGTTATATTGTGATATCTGCCAGCATCATTTTAATTTCCCAGAATTGCTCCTAATTCTCTAACTTAGTGACATCAGCTACAGCTGTTACAGTTACTAAATAAAATGAGATTTACAATGCTGATGAACCAGTGAATCAAGTGAATTAAGTTTTTATATGAATTTAAAAAATTATAAAGGAAATATTCAGCAAACATCACTATACAATTTTATGTGTAGAAATTTATGGCTTAACCATGGTTTTTAACAGTTCAGTGATATATAAGTAGTTTACAACCCGAGTCAACCAAGTGTATTTTTTCTTCTAGAAAATAAAATTGTTTGTCAGGATTGATAGTGTCACAGTTTCCACGCACCTGGAAAGTCAGGGAAAATCATGGATTTATTCAATGGATTAATTTTGTCATGGAAAGTCATGATTTTCTAAGTAAAATGAGTAAAAGTCATGGATCTGCTAAGCTACCAATTAAAAAAAATAAAAAAATGCCTCTGCAAGTGAATTTTCTTCCTGAACGGAAGCGGCTGCATACTTCTCCCTTTTGTCCATAGCGCAGGACTTCCATTCATCTATTTGTACACTGAGACATGTGACATATTACGGCGCCTTAACTGGGGGGTGAGGCAAGTGCTACGGTGTGACCAGGAAGTGTTCGTGCTCCGATGGGCAGTATCACGTTACGCATGATTTGCCGATTGTTGAGAAGGAAAAAAGTACGCATCGGCCTGTGATATAACAAAGGAGTGAGAGGGAAGGTTGATAGAGGAACGTCCTTGACCCAGCCGGTGATCGTGTGTATATTTCGTTGCTAGAAGCGAACCGTTGAAGATACGAGCGTAGAAAAACACACTCATTAGGGCAGAGTACAATGCACCGGAAGGGTCGAATATTTCTATCGCAGCAGTACGATTCGATCAGTCATCTGTAATTTTCTCGTGTGTTAATGAGGCAAGACCAGAGTAGGCTTCTCTCTCGCCCGTTTATTCGGTCTGCTAGGATTCCCCCACTCCTTATTCGTTTTCGAGAATCTGATCAGGGTTGTAAAGAATCCCCGGGTTTTTGTATTAAAATCCCAGCCCATCCGAGTTTTATTAAAAAACAATGTTTTTTTTTGGGGGGGAAGTATAAAATCCGGGGGTTTTTTTGGGGGGGGTAATCTTTTGTTCTCAAACTAACAATATTAATATGTAACATGCGTATGTATGTTATTGTCTTTTGTTATGCTTGAAGATATACTGTTTAGCAAGCACGAGAAATATTAACCCGTCTCGTATACGCGACGCAGCGATTTCACTCTTATCAGTCCGGCGGCGTCTCCACACGATGATCTCCGGTTGATATTGAGAGATCGTCATGTATGGAGTATCAGAAATCGGAACCTTTTTAATTTTTAAATGCTAAATTTAATTACTAGATGCCGTTACAGATATCCATAAGATTATTGCTTAAAATGTAAGAAACACAAATCAATGCAAACATCAGCATGGGTGAAGAGGGGGATCGCCTGGTATACAAGTTTACATAATATAAAAGTAAACCTTATTACATGTATACCCGTGCAACCCCAGGTATGGAAAGCTATTATTTACATATACTTTTCAGAAAGAAAATATATTTGAGTTTTAAATATGGAAACAGAAAAGCAGGGCACTTTTTGGGGGGTATACTAATAAATTTTAGAATTAGTACAAATTTTTTTATAATTAATTTAATTATTATTTTTGCTTTTAATTTCCAGTTAAATGTTATGATAGCTTGTCTAGCTCACTTAAAATATAAAGGGAGAAATTTGTTAAGCATGGAAGAACTGGTTTTAGAATGGCAAAGCAGCAGTAACAGTGATTATGTGATAACAATGCCAAAACAAATATCACGCCGACCAAAGAGCAACGACCTACCCATTCGGACGAGCGATGGATATATGGGTAGGACGCTGCTCTTCGGCAAGGAAGTTCGTGGGTTTGAATTCCATTGCTGGCATGGATGTTCACAGCCGTTCGAAAATTCCTACTGTGGAGGAAATGAGGAAATCTTTCCTCAAAAGGGTTACTAGGAGTTTCAGTAAATAAGAGATTTTTATTTTGAGGCATTAAATTTTGAGATTTATGTAGAAATGTTAATAATTATGATTGATTATGAGGCACTAAATATTTTGGCAAAATCATTGCATTGATTATTATTTAATTCTATTTTTACTTGTCATTTGACTGAAGTTACTGAGTTTGGTACTTATGTATTATCCCATTGACCATATTGTAAAGTAAAACTTTTTCTCCAAGGAAACTGAAAGCAAGCAAGCTTAATAGGTGGGTAGATGTATAAGTATATTATTCTGGTTTTTTCTTAAACTATAGAAAATTAGTTTATCTTTAGGGCTGTTATATATAAGCATTATAGGGTTATCATGTTTGGCTATTTTTCGTGGTCACCTCAATAATATCAAAGTCCCTGAATTCAAATTGGAAATTTTTTTATTGCATTCAGAAAATTGCTATATGATTAAACTTAGGTATGTAGGTATTACAATAATTTATATATATATATGAGTTTATAAACATATATAAAGTATTTTTTATCATAAATTCTTGTAATTTCATGTAAACACTTACATTTCATTAGCATGTACATCAAAAGTTTTATTCATATACACTTTAACAAAAGATTTTTAATGTCATGGAAAATGTTCTGCTAAAATCAGGGAAAGTCATGGATTTGAAAAATTTTATTTTGGCAGATACCCTGTAGTGTTATTTTGTGTGAATACAGATACTTTTTTCTTGGAATATACCCTGGTTATTAAGTATTTTCTTAAAGTAATTTAAATTTCTAGGAATTATTGATTTTCAAAGACTTTAAGACTTATTTTTTCAGGTTTTCCAAATGGACTTGGTTCACTTTGATTGTGAACTCCACTATATGTACTTAAGTATTTCCTATTAATGGATTTTAGATGATCAAATTTTTGTAATGTCTCTTAAAAAATTGGTAATTATAAAGTTACAATCAAGTGATCTTCATCCTTATGTTTGGCTTGTGTTAAAGTGCTGCCATCTAGTAGCAAAAATAACAGTTATGAAGGATATTTGAAATAATATGCACATACAGTTAGGTTATCATCAAACTTTGTAATAATCACCTAACCATTATGGGAAAGAATTAATAAAATGGAGTTTACCTGAAAATACAAAATTGCGAAAAATTTCAGATGATACAAAACTGATAGTTAAACTTGTTTCCTCCAAAATGAGATATAAACACCCTTCTTTCCAGAAAGAATTCCTTAATGTACCATTGACTACATCAGTGGAACAAGGTACTAATCAAAGAAAACTGCAAATCAAATGACCAAATAATAAATGAAATTATAATTAATATAAGGTTTGTTTGTTTATAAAAAAGTTATTGCCTGCAAGATTCAATAAAAGTTGCAGTTAAAAATATAAGCCAAATTTTATTTATCTACACATAAATTTAAAAAAAACTTACTTTCACTGAATGCTGCAAATGAAAAATTGTTGACAGTTTGACAGTTTACCTAAATGTTTCATTACATTATATGTACAAAAAAAATTTCATAACATTTTTTTAAAATCATTTTGTTTCAATGGTAATTTTTAAAAGAAATTCAAAAAATGATTTGATGTCTACTATAAAGCATAAAATTTGTTTAAATCATATTTAAACTTATATTTTTCATTAAAAATGTTTAAATTTATAGAAAGTAGTTTTGATATACTGCATATTTATTACTTTGTTTTTATAGCAAATAACTTGTAACTTTCATTAAAAAAGTGACTAAATTTGTGATTTTTTTTCTTTTTTTTTTGTCTGAATGTATCTACTGCTCCCAATAATGAAAACATTGCTTGATTATCCAAACAAGCAATACTTATAACTAACAGTAATATTGAGTTAAAGAAATTGTTTTTACCATACATGTGTTTGTGTTACAGTATTTTACAAAGGGTTAAAACTAGCTAGTTAGTTATCAGAACTTTATGGTCCACTTACCTGTAAGACAGTTACATATAAAATCAAGATCTTTAAAATCAATTTCAACAATTCATTACTATCTTTGTTTAAGTAGTTGTTGAACTGACAAACATTAATGCATAATACCAATTCTCCTTGTATTTCACTTAGATTAAATCTAACGATACACATGAAAATAAAATGTGTTTTTTTACTATTGCTCAATTTTCTTCTATGTAGTTTTCCATTAAAGCTAAAAGTATTATTTCTATAAGCTAAAAATATTGTTCCACATCTGGCTTGTACCTTAATCAGAGCGGAAGGGGTTCAATAGACTATAGCCTTTTCCCCCCTCCTCCATCTGAAAACTTCTCGAGTTTATTGTATTACAACTTCATATCAAAATTTTTTTCTTAAAAAAGCATTTTCAAATACAAAATATTTTAGAGCTGCAGACTTGAATGACTAGATGAAAATTTAATTATTATTATTTTTCTTTATTTTAATTTCTAGTCATTCTTATAATTTCAATAGTTTTGCTACAAATTGTTGTCTATATTTACTGAAACATATTACACAATATTGTGCATGGGCTATTATATATAATATTCAATTTTAAATAAGTTTCAATGTTATTATAGAGTTAGATATTAATGTAAAATTTTATATTTTTTTTCTTTTTTACAAAATTTTCCATTTTTAGTCAAAAAATAGTAAAATATATAATTGGCTCAGTTCAGTTTAAGCTTATCCCCACTCCCTTCCTGAAACTAAATCCTGGTTACAACACTGTAACTGTCTAAAAATATTATATTGAACTAAAAATATTGGCAAATATTATTCCAATAGTTCTAGAAGAACAGGATTCTAAAGTAATCAGAATTTGATTCTGAGAACACTTCAAAAAATTTTTCTTCAGTTACTTAGAGAATAAAATAATTTAACAACTTTATATAAGACAAACCTTTAATTATTTTTCACAACACTATACAAAAATAGATTGTACTACATAAGGCCCCAAGATGTTGGCTTAAATCCAACGGCTGTGTAATAAATAACATTTAAATATGATAATCTGCTTCCATGCAGTATTCTTAGTACAAACATAATAGATAATAAAGTTTAAGTGTTGTATAATAAATAAATTTAAACTAAATTTAAATTAAAAAATAACAACTTTCAATCATAAAACATATGAGTATTTTTTTAAAATATATCTATTTAAAATCAAACAATTGTAACACTTGAATCACTGGTTTAATTTGACATAGAAAGAAAAAAATATTTGGCTATATTATTATAAAAAAACTCTAATATTACTCATCATTAGAGCAAACAGTAACATATAAATAAATAAATAGATAAATAAATGGTTTCTTTTACAGTTATAATAGGTACTGCTATTTTCATTTACTCCAGATGTATTCACAGTTTTAAAAAGTATTTCATATAAATAAAAACACATTTTAAAATAAAACTAAAAGCAAAAATATGAACACTAAAATTATATAAGTTATACAAAATGTTCAAGATCAATTTAACAATATATTTTTTTCAGAATTTTTAATGTTATTTTAAAAAGTGAAACTTCTAAAAAAGATAATTCTTTTAATTAAAAATTTAAACTGATAAAATTTTAGTGTATGAACACTTCTCTCTATAAATTCTAGGCAAAAAAAAAAAAAAAAAAAAAAAAAAAAAAAAAAAAAAAAATTATTAATTCAGAACTAATTAAAACTTCAAGTTTTCAAACATATTATTCTAAAAAAAAAAAAAAAAAAAAAAAAAACATATCAGTCAATTTTTTTTCATTTAAGCAGCTTTTACATGCTGCTATCCTTACTGCAATATTTAATTTCCTGAATATTAAAATTTTTAGTGCAATATATGCAAAGAAAATACCATAGAGACAAAACACAAAATGTTATTTAAACTAATAAACTACACCTCTCACTAATCATTACACTTTGTAGCATATTTAATTCTTTATCTAAGATATATAACATATAACACAAAAGCTTACATAATATAGTACCATATTTCATGAAATTCTTATTTTGCACATAAGTATATATTGGTCCTTAACCTTACTGAAAGGAGGATATGACTACATATGCTTTGAAAACATGATATTTTCAATTTTTACGAAGAACTTTAATTTTGTTTAGAGTAAATCCATATTAAATCTTTAGAGTTTATAATTTTTATGATGACAGCTAGCTTAAGTACTCTATGATTGAAAAATGAATCAAAATACACAAGTTACTGCATGAGTTATAAAAGACATATGAAAAATGTAAATGCAGTAATGAAACTTATGAACTGACAGTATTTCAAATGTACTATGTACAAATGATTCCATGAATTCTTTGAAAATGGTAACTTCACAATGAGATCAAATGAAAATAAAACCTTATTTCTGCAGATAAAAAATTACAAAGCATTTCTATCAAACATTCTTGCATTGTATATTTAAAGATAGTCAACTTGAAAATATTTTAACTAATGATCTGAAATGAATTTAGGAATTTAGAAATTCATTTGCATATATTTTTACATTTTCAAATTAATTGCTATTGTAAGTATTTTATGCCTCAAATCACATTTTTCCTTATCACAACAAGTAATATAACAACCATTTCATATTGCAAATTAACTAAAGAGACAAAACCACACAAAATATATACAAAAAGAGCTCACTATATTGCTAAAAGCAAAACACACAAAGCCATAGAAGCAAGAGTATAAAAAACTGATTAAAAAATAATTAGAAATGTAAAAATGAAAGATGATTTAAAAGATAAGAAAAAAATGGTATTATGCACTATTAAAAATGTACAATCAGAAATTATGTATCTTTTACTTAAACTGAATATTGAATGAAAGGAGATAAATAGAGCCACACAATATTTTTTAGTGAATGAGAATAATTGGGCTGAGGCATTAGAACAGATGTATTACAGTTAATGTTTGAATAGCAACTAATACATTCTGCTTTAACTAAATGTAGCTGAGGAAGGAAGCCTCCCATGTTTGCTTCCAGTATTCCAACAGCTCGAATAGAGTCTCCTTCTCGAAGGTTTCTAATAAAGGGTGAACAAACATGATCTACATGGAGAACAATCTCAGGAGAAGTACGTGATGACACTTCCATGGTTATACGATACTCATATTCATCCCAATTATGCAGATGGCAATGACTTATATTTAATGTCTCATATAACAAACAGTGAGCTTTTTCAGCTGGAGAAATATTTTCAACATTACAAGAAACATATCTGCTTCCAAATGCACAACTAAACCATTCAGAGAGAAGACTTGGCAATATATTAGCAACACTTTGCAAAGAATTTTTAATTTCAGTAACTTCAACAGCAGTAATAGAGCCATCAACAGCTATCTTCCTGCCTTTAAATGGCAAACATGCTATTTGTACTTCAGCAGGATTTGTTCTATACCAAGAGCGATGGTGGCAATGAGTTTGATATTTATCCCAAGGTAAAATAGAATTTGAAACATCATCAACATTTACAGATTTAGGTACAGCAGCTTGGTAAGATAAAACAGTAATAAGCAAGCAAATAATCAGTGAGCATATCTTATTTTCATTTGATAATTTAAATTTTCTAACACAAATCAAACTTAAGCCATATAAAATACCAAAAACAGGCAAGAAAAGTATCAAATGAAGATTAATATAGCCAGATGCTATTATTGCCTTAATTATTATGTAGAGTGTAAATGTAATTACAAAACCAAAATACCTGGATGTAATCATGAGTAAAAGACAAATACATAAACTCAAAACTAGGTTTGTTGTGTCAATATCAGCCAAATGGAAGCAAGCCAAATTCATCCAGCTCAGAGACATTAAATGAGGAAGTAAAACTAAATGCCAGCCTTTTCTTTCATTTCCTAAGGCCATTTTAAGATACAAATACGGTAAAACAAATGGTAAAGCAAGGCAAGAAATGAAACTGAGATGTATTTGATAATTTTTTACCTATTTCATAAATGATATTAAAATTAAGATATGAAAGGGCATTAGAATAATTATGAAGTATATTAGATTTGTACAAGCATGTTAAACCATTTAAAATAAGAGATATATTAACATGATATCTTTGGTATGAAATTGTCCGGTCAACAAAAAACATTAAAACTAAGGCCAGGATTCCAAGGTCAGTACAAGAATTTTGAACTCCATTTAATGGCAATAGCATCATATAAACAGCAGAAATAAATATAAAAGTCAACAATGGGCATGCAGTCTTCCTTAAATATTTGTTTTCAACTTCACTAGATTTAACATTAGGCTCAAAAAATTTAATCAAATGTAACCATTTTTGCATATTTTCTACACCCAAGCTGATGCATATGACAAAACATGTGCTAGAGAACAGAGCTGATAAACATAACAGAGTCACCAGAAACAAATTGCAGTTAAAGAGAAAACTATTTAATTCAGTTCCGGGAGTAGTAAAGCCTGAAACCAAAGTGGTGATAATGCATAAAAACAAAAGGGCAATCACTGCACTCAAATGTGAAAAACTTTGAACCAAATCTTCTGTAGCTTTGGTTATAAGATTTAAAAGGACACCAAAATATTTCACAAAAATCCATTTCTTTTGCTCACCAAAATCAGTAACTTGTTTTAATGATACAATCGGGACATTGCCTTCTAAACAAGTTTGCACAGAATTCACCACTTCACTGAATGAAATATGTGGTTGACTTTGAATGCTTACATCCTCAATAATTTGTTTAGTTGGCTCTTTCTCCAATAACGGCGAAGTTGTTTCATCGATGCTTGGCATAAATTGTTCATCACCACTATCTTGAAGTAACCTATCAATTTTTTCACGAAAATTGTCTTCAGATAAAAGGTCTTCGGTATCGCTCATTATGGCACGAAATATAGAAAATGCAACTCTCCTGGATATTATTTCGATTTCCGTATATTTAAGACACTTTTCTATTTCGAAACTATTTCTTGTGTTTATACCAACACCAGCATCGACGCAATCTCTCAGAAGTGTTATTGCCTCTTCTTGACCTTTACTAGCAGCTTGTAACAACCAGTAAACAGCTAACTGAGAGTTGAAATTCCGCTCTTCCAAACTGTTTATGGGACTAGTCAATAAACATTTGGCCAAAGCAACTTGACTTTCTTTGCATCCGTCCTCAGCTAATTGATATCGCAAACGAATAGTTCCTTGATGCTCGGAAGGTAAAAGTAATGTTCTGGAAATAGATCCAACTTGGCGTGTTTCTGGCATCCCGTTGGTCGTTTTTTTTTACACTCATGAACTACTTTTCTGCAAGAATAAATATAACTTTCAAAATCGAGCGGAGAACACCAGGACGGTTCGCAGCTGCAAACTAAAAATATCACTCTCTTTACTTCAAAACTCTCGTCTGCTCCAACTTTTAAACTGGTTGCCACTCTTTGTTATGAAATTACCACAACAACGAAATTGTCACAACAATGTATGACGTCACCAAATCTGAGTTCATCAAACTCTGAGATTCTAAAATATTAAGAACATATCTATTGAATAAAAGAGTGTAGATATTTCATTTGTAAAACTTTAAAAAAAAATAAACATAGCAAATAAACTGTATTTCATTTCTAAAAACTTTACTCATATAGTTGTTGAAAGATTTCTTATCAGTTTCAAATTCAACAAGGGAATCTATAGAAATCAGTACAGCAGTGCAAGAACAAACATCAGTTTCCGACGCTCTGAGTGTGTATATATATATATATATATATATATATATATATATATATATATATATATATATATATATATATATATATATATATATATATATATATATATATATACAGAGATTGAATATATATACACACACATACACACACACACACACACACACACACACATATATATATATATATATATATATATATATATATATATATATATATATATATATATATGTGTGTGTGTGTGTGTGTGTGTGTGTGTAATCAATTCTTATAAAATGGTGGCATTTTTCTGGTTTTGAGATTTGCACACGACATTCTGTCAGTGGGATGGGTTTTTAGAATTCGGGTGAACTTTGTATGCGGCATGATTGGCTGTCTCCTGACATCAATCATAACATCGATTCCGGTTTTAAAACAATTTAAATATGCGAGCACCAAGATTGGAAGGGGGATTTTTTGACTTTCTGTTCCTTGCTAACAGGGCGTATGGTTCATATGTGTGCTTTGTAATTGTAATCATGTAAAACTACAAATAGACGAATTATTTAGTCGAAGTTGGTGATATTTTGCCTCTGCATGCTGCACTCCGAAGGAGGACTCAGCTTGTGTCCCATTCTAGGATTGGGGCGCTGGACTCAGCTGTTTCCATAGCGAACTTTCAATGGACACGACTACATTCCGCGGGCGTTGATGGATGATGTGTACGGCTATGGCTCATCACACACACACACACACACACACACACACACACACACACACACACACACACACATATATATATATATATATATATATATATATATATATATATATGTATATATATATATATATATATATATATATATATATATATATATATATGGATAAAAGATGATTAGGTTTACTAAAATAATGATCAATGCGCATGCGTAAATGCAACCATAAGGGATTGTTCTTAAATGTATAAAGCAACTTTTGTGAAACTCTCAAAAACATAGACTGAAAATTCTGAATTTAGAATTCTAATCGTCGATAGAATGAGCTTGAAATCCGTTGTTCCGTTGGAAAAAATATGAGGGGTGTATCCAGATATGGTATTTTGTATAAATACAAAATATACATACAGTATGTTGCGATTGCGGTAGCAGTATGAATGTTTATTCTGGCGGCAGAAGAATCATTGATATCGCAACAAGAATAAAGCAAAACATTGTCCGCGAATGTTTCTGTATTTTCAGTTTAAAAATTTTTATAAAAAGAATTAATTAATTTTAATAACATTACAATATTTATTATAACAAATAAATGTATTATAAGAAATAATAAGTTTGAAATGTCCAGAAATATTGAGAAATAAATTCAATCACGGGAAGAAGTTTATTAAAGAGAGAATGCGTTTCGCTATTTGAACGATATTTTACGTAGAAATTCGTAAAACCCGGAAAATTTTGCAAAATAAATTTACCTTAAATCAGGGATAACTTTTTTATTTGTGCACATGAGCACTTGAACCTCCAAATAAAACAATGTTTACAAAATAAATGAACTATAGGAAATAAGCTTCCAGATTTTTGGCAATATCCAGGTTGAATTTCTCCCAGAATTTTAGATTCGCTAATACATAATTATCGTACTCTGTTGTAGGTTACTACTGCACATTTTTGATCCCTTCTTGGTCTGTTCTCGACCGCACGTGCAAACGAAAAACAGGTGTCTAACAACTGATGTATGGGAATAAAATTGAAAACTAACGGAAGGGGATAGGTACCATTGATACCATTCCATTCTCACAATTTCAGTGTACGTTTAGTTAATTCATTACTTTTTCCATTTTCTTGTTATATGTGGGTCCTTACCATTTTTCAACATATATTTTTTATGAACTAGTGTAAACAGTTAATATAGCTCATAATAAAATCGATGTGTCGAAACTAAACAATATCATTTTTCAACATTGTCTTTGGGACAAAAAATTCAAGTGGTTTCACAAGTATTACTAGTGCTACTAATTTTCTACAATTTATTACAAAAAACAACGATCAGACTACGTTTTTAGAGCCCTAAAACCTTTAAATAACTATTGTTTCTGTTCTAATGGCTAATGTTGAAGTTGAAAGATGCTTAGCAACTTTAAAACGTCTTAACTCATTTTAAATACATTTTGAAGATGTAACATGAGGAAGGACAGAACATCCGAGTTCTCAATTCAAAAATTTAATTTAGAAATACAGAGGGTGTTCAAACATTTTTGTTACGATTTTGACTTTCTCCATGAGTTTAAATTTAAAAATTTAAAATATAAACGGGACTGGCATCAAATTGGAATAGGGTTTAAATATCGTCTGCAGTACTAAAAGTATTCTGTTCTTTAAAATGTCGCTGGAAATGAAATAATGGATCAAACACTATGTTTATGTGCTTTCATATGAACAAAAATTCATCTTATACCATTTTAAAAAATTTGAGAAAAGGATAGATTTAATATTTCTATACGTAAAACAAGTGACATATTTAATAAAAAAGTAAAGGGACGTCAAAGTTTACATTTGACTAGAATAAGGCAAAAATGCATTTCCAACATAGGAATGTACAATTGTTATTAAATCTAAAGTCTCATCTCAGGTTTTAAAAGAAAATTCAGTTCCTCAAAGAGCTATTATAAAATCTTTAAGCATCTCCGTAGAAATTGTGAGTAAAATTATAAAATCTGATTCGAAATTAATTAAAAATATTAAAAAATCCCAAATATTTTAAAAATATATACATGGTGTTCTACCGTCGAAAAATGTTTTTAAGACTATGTGCAGATTGTTGTGTGAAAGTTATTTGGCAGGTGAAAAATGGATAGATATAATTACAATTGACGAAGCTAAAATTTAGCTTAACTTAGCTGATTGCAGTAGAAAAAGATCGATTTAGTACTAAAAAAGAGGGGGAAAAGACTTAAAATATTGGTTCAGAGAAAACAGGCAAAATGTTACTATAGGTTTTATGGTTATTGCTAGATTCTCTTACAAAAAAAAAAAAATTTAAAATAACGAAAATTTAAAAAAAAATGTCAAAATTAACTCGGAATGCTATCAGAAACATGTTTTAACACCTATTTTCAAAGAAGAAATTCCATTTCTTTACCCAAATAATTCACACTGTATTATGTTCTATCAGGACGAGACTAAAACCCATACCTATAAATCTACTGCTCTTTTTTTTAATGAGAAATGAAACAGAAATTGAAGCTATTCCTTTTAAATGCATCCCACCTAAGTTCCCTGATTTGTCTCCTATGGGCATAATACTCTGCATTTGGACTTTTAAAACAAACTCAATGTAAACAGCATCCCGAAATATTGGATGGACTCTTAAAGATTGTAAAGGAGTGGAACAATATCAACCTTGATGTTTTATGAGATGCTGTTATCTTGGAAATCAAGGAGGAATATGATAGTTCAACGAAAAGGCTATCAGATTGAGCAAGCAAAATCATAGTTTATTAGATTCCATAATAATAATAATAAATAAACTTATAAGAATTAGTTTCCTATTAGCTGCATAGCTTTCCTTTAACTTATAAAAAAAGCAAATGTTTTAACTTGTAAGCAAAATCAAATTTTTATGTTTAATATTAATTTGTTTTGTATACCTTCTTTTAAATAAACCACGTGCCGCCACTGAATTAAATAGAGATTCGACTGTGTATGGATTCCATTTAAATAAGCCCCGTGCCACCACTGAGTTAAATAGCGATTCGACTGTGTATCGATTACGTACAAATATCTCATGTAAAATAATAATAATAATAATAATAATAATAATAATAATAATAATAATAATAATTAAATAAATAAAAATATAAATATAAAAAAAAAATCTTGAAATGGGATAGAAGGTAATCTTTGAGGAAACGGGAGGAAAAGATGCGCTTTTTTAGTCCTCAAAAGGTTTACTGATTGCTCGATAGTAATTATTATTGTTTATTATTAAAATGTTTAATAAACCACTGTATGGATACCATTTAAATAAACCCTGTGTCACCACTGAGTTAAATAGAGATTCGACTGTGTATGGATTCCATTTAAATAAACCCCGTGTCACCACTGAGTTAAATAGCGATTCCACAGTGTATGGATTACATACAAATATCTCATGCAAAATTATAATAATAATAATAATAATAATTAAATAAATAAAAAAATATAAAAAAAATCTTGCAATGGGATAAAAGGTAATCTTTGATGAAACGGGAGGAAAAGTTGCGCTTTTTTAGGCCTCAAAAAGTTTACTGATTGCTCGATAGTAATTACTATTGTTTATTATTAAAATTTTTAATAATCCCAAAATTAAAAAAAAAAAAATCTGTGTTAAAAAGCGGAAGCTTTTCCGATTTTTTTTTCTATTGGAGTAAAGCTCGTCTGGTTTTTGAACAACTCATATGCAGTGGGACCCGCTTAAAAGTGAGTCTGTAACTGCTATATTGCATTCCTCTCACTCAATGTTAATGTATGGGATTAATAAAATTCCCCTCTCGCCGGCTCACCTTTAAATAATTCTTTAAGAAAATTATACTCCGTAATAGAATATCAAATTCTCTAGGATACTATTTTTACCTTTTTCTTAAAAAAATAGAGAAAAAATATATTTAATTTTAAATTGCTCTGAAATTTCGGTATACTATTTTTAAAACGCAAATAAGAACCTTTAACAAACATTAATTTAACAGCGGTTTCACCCGAATCCAGTTCGGGCAGCTCAAATGTGTAAAATTTGTAATCCCCGAATTGAAATCGGGAAGAAGAAAACTTAAAATTTGTATTCCGTGGAGCTAATCAGTTCATTTAAAAATAATTCCATTAATTTTTTATAAGTATGTTAAAATATTAGGTATAGAATCTAGTCTGCTAATTTAGAATTTTGTTATCTGCAAAATAAGCTTTCTGATCTTTTTCCTGATATATTTCTGCAAATTAAGCAGGAAAATATTTTTAAATGTTTGATGTAGTTTTCTGAAATAAATGCCACAGTAAAGGGGTTAAACAAAAAGAGATAGCACCCTAGAGAATTTGCTGTTCTATCACGTGGTATAATTTTTAAAAAAGAATTCTTAAAACGCGAACCGGCCATGTTTGGTTTGAAGCGTCACGGTCGATTTTTTTTAGAAACGAGGGGAAATGAGAACGGGACCTACTGCTTCAAGCTGAGGCTGAACGGGTACTAACACCCCTGCCACTGTGGGATTCGAACCCACGACCACCGGTTCCGAAGATCAGCGCTCTAATCATTCGGCCATTGTTCGGCCGAGAGCAGACGGATGGAATTTCTTTTCCAGTAGGTAATAGAAACAAACAGCAGCAATGAGTTGTTACACTGAGCGAGAGAAATCCACTGGGTTTGGTTTGGTTTGGAGCGCTACGGTCTATTCTTTTGTGTAACACGAGGGTTAATGAGACCGGAAACTATTATATTAAAGCTGATGCCGAACGGGTACTAACATCCCTGCCTCTGTGGGAATCGAACCACGAATTCCGGTACCGAAGATTAATGCCCTAACCAAGTTTTAACTCTCGGGCTGAGATTTTACAATCGAGGAATATTCAAATTGGGATTTAGTGACTCGAAATTGCTTTCGATTGATGAATAGAGTCACAAGTTGTAGGAGATGAAAGCAGCTGTGATGATGATGACTGAGAAGCCCCTGTTTCATCACCAAAGTGAGGCTATAGTCAAGCAAAGTTGTCTATAGTGAGGCAAAGTTTAGTGAGGCTATATCATGAGTAGAAACTGTACAATTCTTTATTATATATCATAATACATAAGAAAAACATCATTTAAATGCTCTCATTATTAAATTTAAGGGAAATATTTCCCGGGAGACAAAAATTTCGAATTTCTTAGGGTCATAAATACTATTTCATGAAATCGGTAAGCTGGTTTCATTTTATCTTCAGTTTAAGATATTAACGCATTGTAAATTTCACCTTGTTTACTTATTACTAATATTGAAACTAAACAAGTACAGCAATATAACATTGTATTAATGAATTTACAATTTCTAAGTAATTTCTCCTTTACATGTTTTTTTTTCTTGGTAACTCGCACTACGTATAAATGGCACTCCAATGCATATTATTTTATTTGTACGCTTTTTTATTTGTATCTTTTTCTGTGGGGAGGGTCGGTCCCACAAAAGCGTATAAATGGGGTTTCACTGTTTAACCCTTTAATGCTTAGTGACTCATTTTAGATACCGCTAAAAGATAGCTTGTAGAATTTTTATATTTTCATAGGAAGATTTTCCCTTTTGAGAATAAATATAGGGAAATCTTATAAATAATCTAAAAAGTTTACAAGTAACTTGTCTTATTTATAAATTTTCTATTTTGATCGATACCTTATGATTTTTCAAACACCGCTCATAAATTTACTTTTTTTTTTTTTTTTTTTTTTTTTGCAGGAACATAGACTAAAATCATGACCAATTGCTTTATCTATCTTAAAACTCCATTTTAAAGTGCTTATTTTACATGTAATACTCAATAAATTTTTTTTATACTTTTTCCTTTTTCATAAATGGCATCCTATGATGTTTAAAACGATTGTTGATCACTAACGAAACGTATTGTAGTATTGAAAGTTGTTTAAATTTCATATTTATTTTATTCTGTGCAGTCCATACCAACTTAGATTTAAGATAGGCAGAAATCGGCAGAAATGAATCGGGCATTAAAGGGATATGTGAATATATTATATATTAATTATATATGAATTTATATATGAATAAAATTAGGAAAGAGAACTACAGAAATAAAATGTCTGAAACGAAAAGACTTAAGTGGGAACTCCGTAAGCGGGTTCCACTGTATATAGATTACCTACAGATATCGCATGCAAAAAACTCTGGAAACAGAAAGAATGCGTTCTTTGAGAAGAAAAAAAAGACCAAAATAGAATTACCTCACTCTAGGGTCGGCTGTCATCGGTAAGGCTTGTTCTACTGGCTCTTCCCGAATGCGACAGAGGATGATGTTCCCTACGGAGTTCTATTTTTAGAGAATATGCCGTCCACATAAAAGACTCCTAGTTGGGTCCCACATAGCGTGTTTTTAAAAGGCCAATATTAGAAATTCATCTAGAGATAAACAGCCTTCTAGACTTACATTAACATTCAGTGTTGGGGCTTTGTAATGAGGGCTGCTTTTTAAGACGTAAATCCATTATAAAATATAAATATAATATCTTAACAATTTATAGCTAAACAATCGTAATACACCTGAAAATGTTTTATCGTTTTGTTAATAAACTACTTTAGTTTTCTATGGACTAAATTAGTGTTTTAAAAGCAGGAAAACAAGCTGCGAACGTTGGGGCTTTGTAGTTAGGGCTCCCTTTTAAGACGTAAATCCATTATAAAATATAAATATAACATCTTAATATATTGCTAAACAATCGTAATAAATGAGAAAATGTTTTATCTTTTTGTTGATAAACTACTTTAGTTTTCTTTGGACTAAATTAGTGTTTTAGGAGCAGGAAAACAAGCTGCGAACGTTGGGGCTTTGTACTAAAGGTTCCCTTTTAAGACGTAAATCCATTATAAAATATAAATATAATATCTTAACAATTTATAGCTAAACAATCGTAATACACCTGAAAATGTTTTATCGTTTTGTTAATAAACTACTTTAGTTTTCTATGGACTAAATTAGTGTTTTAAAAGCAGGAAAACAAGCTGCGAACGTTGGGGCTTTGTAGTAAAGGCTCCCTTTTAAGACGTAAATCCATTATAAAATATAAATATAACATCTTAATATATAGCTAAACAATCCTAATAAATGAGAAAATGTTTTATCTTTTTGTTGATAAACTACTTTAGTTTTCTATGGACTAAATTAGTGTTTTAGGAGCAGGAAAACAAGCTGCGAACGTTGGGGCTTTGTAGTAAAGGCTCCCTTTTAAGACGTAAATCCATTATAAAATATAAATATAACATCTTAATATATAGCTAAACAATCGTAATAAATGAGAAAATGTTTTATCTTTTTGTTAATAAACTACTTTAGTTTTCTATGGACTAAATTAGTATTTTAAAAGTAGGAAAACAAGCTGCGAACGTTGGGGCTTTGTAGTAAAGGCTCCCTTTTAAGACGTAAATCCATTATAAAATATAAATATAACATCTTAATATATAGCTAAACAATCCTAATAAATGAGAAAATGTTTTATCTTTTTGTTGATAAACTACTTTAGTTTTCTATGGACTAAATTAGTGTTTTAGGAGCAGGAAAACAAGCTGCGAACGTTGGGGCTTTGTAGTAAAGGTTCCCTTTTAAGACGTAAATCCATTATAAAATATAAATATAACATCTTAATATATAGCTAAACAATCGTAATAAATGGGAAAATGTTTTATCGTTTTGTTAATAAACTACTTTAGTTTTCTATGGACTAAATTAGTGTTTTAAAAGCAGGAAAACAAGCTGCGAACGTTGGGGCTTTGTAGTAAAGGTTCCCTTTTAAGACGTAAATCCATTATAAAATATAAATATAACATCTTAATATATAGCTAAACAATCGTAATAAATGGGAAAATGTTTTATATTTTTAATAAACTATAATAGAAAAATAAACTATATAGTAAAGGCTCCCTTTTAAGACGTAAATCCATTATAAAATATAAATATAACATCTTAATATATAGCTAAACAATCGTAATAAATGAGAAAATGTTTTATCTTTTTGTTGATAAACTACTTTAGTTTTCTATGGACTAAATTAGTGTTTTAGGAGCAGGAAAACAAGCTGCGAACGTTGGGGCTTTGTAGTAAAGGCTCCCTTTTAAGACGTAAATCCATTATAAAATATAAATATAACATCTTAATATATAGCTAAACAATCGTAATAAATGGGAAAATGATTTATCTTTTTGTTAATAAACTACTTTAGTTTTCTATGGACTAAATTAGTATTTTAAAAGTAGGAAAACAAGCTGCGAACGTTGGGGCTTTGTACTAAAGGCTCCCTTTTAAGATGTAAATCCATTATAAAATATAAATATAACATCTTAATATATAGCTAAACAATCCTAATAAATGAGAAAATGTTTTATCTTTTTGTTGATAAACTACTTTAGTTTTCTATGGACTAAATTAGCGTTTTAAAAGCAGGAAAACAAGCTGCGAACGTTGGGGCTTTGTAGTAAAGGTTCCCTTTTAAGACGTAAATCCATTATAAAATATAAATATAACATCTTAATATATAGCTAAACAATCGTAATAAATGGGAAAATGTTTTATCTTTTTGTTAATAAACTACTTTAGTTTTCTATGGACTAAATTAGTATTTTAAAAGTAGGAAAACAAGCTGCGAACGTTGGGGCTTTGTACTAAAGGCTCCCTTTTAAGATGTAAATCCATTATAAAATATAAATATAAAATCTTAACAATTTATTACTAAACAATCGTAATAAATGGGAAAATGTTTTATCTTTTTGTTAATAAACTACTTCAGTTTTCGATGGACTAAATTAGTGTTTTAGAAGCAGGAACACAAGTTACAATTAACCAGTTAACGAAGCTGTTAACCAAAATCCTTGCACCAATTAATTAAGCTCAATCACTTTAACTCTCATTATCCAACAAACAATTAACCAAAACACTTGCACAAAAAACATTTTTTATAGTATAATTTAACTGTTTTTACTATTTAGAAACGGGAAATAAATGTTAATTTTACAAATAAAAAAACACGAAAACATTTTCTTTGCATAACACTTTAATTGTCTACTGAAATGAAGCAAACGATAAATTATTAGCAAAATTCTATATTAAAACAGATTCTGTATTACCCGTTACAATCAAAATATTTCTCAGTGCCCAAACCCGTAATAATACGCTTAAATTCGTTAAGTGGTTAAGTTTGTTATCATCATCTCGTACCTTATAAAAAGTTACAGCTTTTGGAAGAGATTCTGACTTCTATTCCGCTGTTTCCTATAATAATTTCATTTAACCCATTGTGTATTGTACCCATTTGTATGTGATTTGTATAAGAGTACCAATTTTACTCTTTATTTAAGTCTTTTGTAATCCATTCGGCCGCCACCGTTTGGTCCTCAAATTGAACAAAAAAAAACCTTAGAGAAAGAGTTTTACGTTGACTGAAACTTTACAGTGTTGTGTTTACATATGATAGCAAATAAATTTCTTATTACAATTTTTTTTCAATAAATGATACCATATCATGTTTAAAGTAACAGATCATCAATCATGAGAGCAAGCTCTAAGAGTTAAAGATTTCAAAACTTTTGTAAACCATGGTTTGTAACTTCATTAACATTCTATCTTAAGGCATCATCCAATATGTTTTCAGCAGAAATTATTAAAGAGCTCATGGTTTGGTTTGGTGTGCTACGGTCTACTTTTTGCAACACGAGGGATAATGAGACCGGGACCTACAGCTTAAAGCCGATTCCGAACGGCTACGAACATCCATGCCACAGTGGGGTTCGAACCCACGCACTCCGGTACCGAAGGCCAGCACTCTAACCGATCGGCCATCGTTCGGCTAAAGAGCTCATGAGTAAATCATTTTCATTTTGTATGATTTATTTCAGAGTACCAATTCTACTCAAAGTCTTTTAGAAAACCTGAACAGTGTGTCAAGTGAAGACGTTGACTTCCAACTACGAGATAACTCGTAGATTGCGTTCTTTTCTAGAACGCCAATTACGAATTATCTCTGTGTTACGAGTTATCGTTCTGTGTTTACTTGCCATTTTTGTGCAGCTACGAATAAACTCGTAGTATATCAGTGCTGATATCGATAGATGGCTTCTGGAAACAAAAAATCAATGCTCTTGGAAAATAAATAATTCAGGACTTTGTTG
>CM063502.1:119653114-119678114 GCA_032207245.1 Pardosa pseudoannulata | reverse complement strand
TTTTTTATTCCCTTGAGACCAGGAAGCTTGCCATATACGTAGGATATAATGGTGTCTGCTTCTTAGTCTTAAATAAACGTTTTGTAATTGAAAAAAAATTAAAAGAAACAGAAATAAATGCAATTGAGGTGTCAGTGGACTTTCCAAATTAATTTATTTTGTGCTTTTTGCCGATTTGCATAATTTAATATATTATTAGTCATATATTTATGTAAAAGCTTTTATTATTTCAAGGTAAAACTCTAAATATTTTAAAAGTAATTTATTATTAATTGTTTCAAAAAGAGCATTATTGAAATTATTCCAGGCGCATTTTTTTTTACGTACAATAGGTTCTTATTTTATTTCCCTTGAGACTATATAGGTAGGATATAATGGTGTCTACTTCTTAGTCTTAAATAAACGTTTTGTAATAGAAAAAAATTAAAAGAAACAGAAATAAATGCAATTAAGGTGTCCGGTTCAATGGACTTTCCAAATTAATTTATTTTGTGCTTTTGGCCGATTTGCTTAATTTAATATGTTATTAGTAATATATTTATGTAAAACCGTTTACAATTTCAAGGTAAAACCTTAAAAATTTTAAAAGTAATTTATTATTAATTGCTTCAAAAGAAGCATAATTGAAAACATTCCATGCGCATTCCTTTTACTTATAATAGGGTTTTTTTTTATTCGTAGATTAAAACTTCTTTATTTTTATTTATAGGATATAGTCTGTAACGTACTGGGAATGAAGTAGGCGAGGCCGTCTATGAAACAGGCTAGAAATTTAGGTATTCTGGATTAAATATTTTATTCAGTAGAATAAATTATGTACAGCTATGTACAAATTCAGTAGGATGTTAACATTCAGGGATCTCGTACAGAGATAATATTCACACACACAAGGATGCGTGGGATACCGGAACAGAATGGCTAGGGCTTCCAATCACAAGAGTTGGGAACTAATTAGTGCCGGGACTAATGCTGACACGATCACTCCGTCTGTCGATTAGCACAGTTGGCCTTCACAGCAAGGTTCGGAAGTTCCGAGAGCGTATCACGCTGGGATTCGTGAAGAAAATCTCAGGATGCAAGACGATCCAAATTCGAGAGCAAAGTCACTCTCGGCTGCCTACTTCTATGCAAGAAGTTAACTAAAAATTTGCAGATAACGGGGAAGGAATTCCCAAGTCGAAGGTCGACTTTCTAGCAACAGAGACGCTGGCGGTCTCTAAAAAAAACAAACTCCAGACACGGAGATACGAGCGGTCCTTGAGCGACCAGGCTCTATCAGGTAGAAGCCTCGAGAAGAACAAAAAACCTCAGTTCTAGTCCTGTCCCTCCTTGTATAGCGGCACTCGCTCCCTTTTTCTCGGTCCTTCGAGAAACTTCCAGAACCAGGGTGACGTAATCTTGCGGTTGCGCCCAAGTGTCCGATCAGCTGTTATGTTCCCAGATGTGGTAGAAAGGCAGTTTCTCAGATCCATCAACTTAACCAACTTAATGGCCTTTTTGTAACCGCTAATGGGCGGCAAGGTGCACTCTAATTATGTACACACTTTTCACAGCAACGTTCCATTTAACAGGTTACAATGCCCAGACGATGAGGAGCCGACAACGAACAGTTTTCAATTAAGGTGCTTAGACCACCTGGTTCTATTCGAGGCTAATCGTGAGTCCACGGCGAAAGGTCACCTTCGGGCTCCTCGCTCTTTTGGGGTCATGTAACGGATCGTTACAAGTCTTAGAATAAAACCTAGTGGTAAGTATACGTTGATAATATATTCAGAAAAAAGATAGTTAAAATATCCCTTTTTCTCTTACAACAGGACCTAATCAGTAGGGGACTTGAAAGGCTCAATCCTCCCCCCGAAATATTGGAGTTTAGTGTAATGTCTTTTAACGATGGAATAAAAGTTTTTATTTTCAAATATAAATTTTTTTTACTTGCAAACTTAATAAAAAATTCAATTTTTAAATTTATATCTGCTTTTTTTTTAAATTTTAATATATTTTGCTCCAAATTCTTTTATACTTTTTCTGAGACGTATTACTGAAGATTGTGTATGGACTTTTACATTGCATTTAATATGAAATTTTATATAATATTTTAATGTCATTATTAATATGAAGTATTAATATTAAATATTTAAATTTAATCTAGCTCTTTGCTAAATTTTATGTTTTATTTTTCAGTTAAAAATAGGAAAATATCGATGCAGGGAGGAGCAGTCTAGCTTGTTCTCCCTCCCCGAAACTAAATCCTGGCTACGGCAATGCTTGCAAAATATATATAATAATTATTTTAATTACAATAAACTACACAATAAAGTTTAATTACAATAAAGTTGATTTTACAACTCGAAATATACTAACTTTAACTAATTTGACTTTTACTCATTATACACTACACCAGGGGTCGGCAACCTGTTTGTCCTTAAGGGCGCAATACTAAATTTGAAAATCACCGAGGTCGCATATTTTACAGATAATCAACAGGTATAAATAGGCATAAAAAAAAAAACAGATTTTTTATAACTTTATTTTGTTGGTGTCATACATAATGATACATATAATTCAGTGTGAAACTTGGGTGTCCATATTTTCAGCTAATTTCTTATAATTGGGGATATATTTAGAGTTCCCGGTCCTTAAACAATTGTCTAAATATGAGTCATTAAGCTTTGTTCGGTATTTTGATTTCAAATATTTCATATTTGAGAACAAAGACTCGCAATTGTATGTTGTTGCACAATATGAATAAATTTTTAGCTCACATTTCCTTAAAATAGGATACTTATTTTCATCGACTAAGTTCCAAAACATTTTATCATTACTATGCGCTTTTAAAATAATATCACTTTGCAAGTTTATTATTTCTAATTCTAGGTCTTCGATATTATGAAGCTCGAAATACACTGAAACTATTTCAAGGACATCATCTTCAGTAACATTGAATGGATTTATGAAAAATCTTAGAACGGGTTCTAATGATGCAAAATCTTCAAATTAGAAGAAAACTCTTCTATTAGCTTATCTATAATTTCTAAATATGATGTAGAAGTAAAATTTTCATTATTCAAATTTAAACTCTCAACAGTATATTTTATATTTAGGAAATGTGATAATGATTTTTTTCAATAGATGGGATTTCAAAAACTTGCATTTGAATGCATTTACTGCACTAATCATGTCAGCGATATGCTGATTTTTGCCTTGTATTTTTAAATTTAATTCATTCAACTTTGCCGTTATATCTGTCAGAAGTCCGAGGTCGATTAGCCAATCCTTATTTTCTAATTGCTCGTAAAATTCGCCTCTTGATGCAATAAATTCCTTTATTTGTGACAAAAGCATGATAAACCACTCAAGTATTTTACCTCTGCTCAGCCACCTCACTTCAGTATGTAAAAGAAGATCTGTGAACTGAACGTCCTTATCTTCTAAAAGTAATTTAAACAATCTGTTTTGCATAGCTCCCGATCTTATGGAATTAATAATTTTTGTTACTATCGTAAATACGTGTTGAAAACCGATTGTTTTTGCGCATAACATTTCCTGATGTATGAGGCAATGATAAGAAATAAATTTAGGGAATAAGGAATCCTGTCTACATAAGGCAATAAATCCTTTTTTCTTACCAGTCATCGCAGGTGCCCCGTCTGTTGTAATTGACGATAACTTTTGTACAGGTAATTTTACATCTGTTATATACTTTTTAAAAGTAAAAAAGATATCTTCTCCTCTGGTGCTTCCCTTTAATGGCAGAACTTTAAGGAATTCTTCTTTTGTTGTAAAATCAGAAAATATCATCTTCACGCAAATTGCTAATTGTGATATATTTGTCACGTCTGTCGATTCATCCATCTGTAGCGAAAGGAAAATACAATTTTCCATATCATTTCCTAATTCTGAATCCAAATTCTCCGCAATTACTTCAATTCTTCTAGTAACAGTTCGTGCTGATAATTGCAACGTGTTTATAGCTGAAACTATTTCTTTTTTATTTTTAAATTCTTCAAAAAGTGAATCAGCAGCTTCTAACATGGCTTCGTTTCACTAATTCTCCATCTGTAAATGGTTTTTATTCTTAGCTAGCAAATGCGATATTTTATATGACGCGATCGTTGCTGCTTTATGTTGTTGCAGTGGTTTAGTAAAAAAACTTTGCTGGTTAGTTATTGAAAATTTTAAAGAAATATTTTTTTTTTCTAATTTCAGAGTTCATTGGATAGTCACTATCAAAATTGGTACGAACGGTCTTAAAATGTAGTTCAATATTACTTTTCTTGGGAATTGCAACACTATTATTACAACAACAAACATACTTCCCTTTGTAATCAACGAAACAATATAGATGTTCCCATTCATCGTTCAAATAATATGTTCTTTTTCTTTTACATTTATCCATGAAGGAGGGTTTTGAAAGAAAATAATTATTTCGGATTACTTGGTAGTTTTAAATGCACGGTCTACGTGTGGTCTATTCGAAATACGATCATACACTAACAAAAAATACGTGCGTGTTATTAGATAAGCTCAAGGTTAGCAAACTGCTAATCTATGCACAATCCTAAACTCAACTGACTACTTGCTGTATATCGCCGTTGACAAGAGTAAGTAAATCGCTCTGGATATCATACATTTACATTAGTCCAGCGAGGGCGCATTAAAAATCGATCAGGGGCGCCATGGCGCCCGCGGGTGCCGCGTTGCCTACCCCTGCACTACACTATACTCTTTATAATTTACGCTTCATACTCTACTAGGTAAACAAATGGTCTATAAATTTGGGATATATATAAAGGTTAGAAATGCACCAGAAGCTTTTCGAATACTTATAATATTCGAAAACTTTTCTTTAAAGTTTTTTTAAAGTTGTTTAATGTAGCTATTAGAAATAACTGGAATGTCTGTTTTGGTAATGATTATACTAATTACAAGGTGATAGATATTAAAATATCCTTTTTGATACTTATTTTTAGTTATATTTCACAATTCAATGAGATAGTTAATATTGTTAGTTTTTAAAATTCCTCTTGTTAATATTCCTTTTTTCTCCTAACTTAGCTTCATAATACTTAAGTATTTTGAATATATATGTGGTAGCCTGGCTGGCATCAAACACCAGCGTGAACGATCGAACGATGCGCGCATCGAGCAAGCGCAGTTCTACTTTTGCGGTATGGCAACAACCCTTCCGAGTGGAACGCCGAGATTGACAAGGGCCTGACGTGAGTTGGACGGTACCGAGTGCAGACGGCACTACCGATTGATCGCCAAGACGGGTGCTGATGTTATGCCAGACGGGCACTGAAGTCCACTTTCAGTTTAATTGTCCCTAGACACCATATAATTTGTAAATAGTTGTAAATAGTTTCATTAAATAAGTTCGTGTTTGTTAAGCTTTGGAGCATCTTTTCCATCGTGGGAATAAATCTCCCACATATATATTGTTGATCAATTAAGGTATTCATGAGTAGGGAGCACAATACTATGTAAATATGCTGAATTTTCATGAAAAATTCAGAATTTTTAAAATTTAAAATGCGTTTTAATAAACTGAATAAAGAAGCACTTAAAACGGATTCATAAATTTATTTTAATGTATAGTAGTGCGTGGTAAATATTTTCTAGGAACTTATTAAAATTAAGTCTCAAAGAACACTTTAAATTTATTTTAAGAAAATCAAAAATTGAACTTTTTGAAATGTTGTCTGATTTTAAAAATTTTTAAAGTAGTTAATTTATTTTTAATTTAAAGTATATGTGAACAAAGTTTCATAATTCTAAGTTAAAAATTTCCAAAAACATTCAGTAATGTTCAACGTTTGCTTAAAAATGATGTTAATAAATGAATTTGAAGTGGAAAGAAAAATGTATTTTTGAATTTTAATCCCTGACTCGAGAAACTTCAACACTATCATTTTGTGAACCGAGTTTATTGTCGCATTTTTTTTTTTTAAATGTTCCTAACAAACAAGGAATTATCAAAAATTAGGCATAAAGAAGTTACCAAAAAATCTATAAGTTTCTCGGGACTGATAAACTAATATAAATGAGAATATAATGCGAATTTTAAATGTTTACGTCCCTATGCATGCCTGGAAAGTTAGTATTGCATAAAATTTATTTTGTTAATGTTCGCCAATCTGGTTATCATTATTTTTAATATTAGGTTGGTACTATTTAAGATTAGAATATTTTAACGCATTACTGTGTCAGAAGTAAATGTTAATTTTCAAATATAAAGTTTGAAAGAACATAAGTCTTTTGTTTATTACTTTACCTCATGAACATTAGAAAACGTATGAAAACATTATCCAGAAAATTTTATTAAGTAATTGGTTATATAATATTAAGTTCTAAAGTGAAACTCCTTTTGAGTATTATTCCAAGTCAAAAAAAAAAAAAAAAAAAAAAAAAAAAAGCCGAACGATGGCCGAATGGTTATGGTGCTGGCCTTCGGAACCGGAATTCGTGGGTTCCAGTCCCACTATGGCCTGGATGTTCGTAGCTGTTCGGAATCGGCGTTAAGCAGTAGGTCCCGTTCTCATTAGCCCCCGTGTTGCAAAAAGTAGACCGTAGCTCTCCAAACCAAACCAAGTCAAAAAATTATGTAAAACAAAATGTAAATAAATAAGTCCAAATATTATTCGATTTTTTTTTTATCTGATATTAAATTGTTATCTGAATAGACCCTCAGTCTCGACTAGAACCCGTTCAGTGTAGTTTAAGGTGAACAGAAAATTTACATGTCCTTAGAGAGGCTACAGTAATTTATGATCGGTTAAAATATATATAAGAAATGTATAATACGTTTATAATAAAAACTTAAGTTTTAATTCTAAGAAAAAAGTCTTATAATTTTATATATGTTTAGATAAATAAGATAATTTTTTAATATATTATTAATGTGTATTTTAATTTATTAATTTAAAATTTTACGTTATTTTTTTATTTTTAGATCAAATATTTAATTTTTTACTTTTTTTATTTTATATTATTGATATATAATAATATATAAAAATAAATATATATAAAATAATATATATATATACAAATTAATAAATATTAAATAAAAATATTATATAAATATTGATATTTTATATAATTTTTATATATAAATATATAATATATTTAATTTTTTAAAATTTTTATATATATATATATATTCATATATATATATATATATATATTTATAAATATATATATATATTTATATATATAAATATATATATTATATAATATTATAAACACTTTAATAGTATTTGGACACCGTGATCGTCATTTCATATGTATACTTATTGGTAGACAGGTATAAATATACATTTGTTATCATTTTCTCAAGGATAAATAAAAGTAATTTTATCTAAATTTTTTTTAATCAACTTTCCAGTTCTGTGGTTCCTCATCGACTGATGTAAAAACTAGTTATTAGTTGTCTAAATTTTTCCATGACAAGAACATTCGGCTTCGTTTTCCTGTACATACAGTTATTTTTGTACCCACAAACAAACCATGTTGTTACACTAACCCGTACTAGTACGTGACCCGCGCTCAAGTATCAATCGTCAGAAAATGTACTAGTACGTGCCGCATAGAATGTGTTAATACGTCCGGTATCTACATAGTAACAGCGCTTAGTGTAATGAACTTCCTCGAAATGGACTTGGGTTCTATCCCCTAAGTAGACATAAAAGTTTTTTGTCAACCTTCTAAGGCGAACTCTATTGCCTATACGTCACACTTTTACTAAAATGGCCACCTTACTTCTAGTGTAAAATAGGTGAACAGAGAAGGGGAATGTGCCTACTGCTTGATATATATTATATGCCTTTAAACTGTTCTCTTTAGTCCTAGAGGATTCTTTAATTAGACATTCCCTTTTCAGATCAAGAATTCAGTAGCCAATAACGGCTACATTAAGCCATAGTTTTTCGGTTAATAGACCTGTCTATACGCTTTCACAATACTCGTTCTAGAGTGTTTCCTAAAGACAGCAGTTTAATTAATTGTCGCTTCTTTGCTTTGATCTACAGCAAGCATATCAAATTCAAAAAAATTAATTCAAGCCAAATAAAGAAGGTCTAAGTTTACATGGATAGCAAAAAATAAAAAAAACTTCTTTTCTTAAAGTAGTATAGTTCTTTTTTCCGAGCAGTGCAGCATACAAAACTAAAAAACAAAATAAAAGTTATAGAAAAAAGTGATGGAAGGACAAAATGATACAGCATATTAATGTTTCCTTCCTGAAACTTGGCGCTTCTTCTCTGCCAGCATCCTCCCTACTTCAGGAGAAACAATGTTCACAGTTATTACTCTCAAACGTATGCAAGTATGTCAGTAATTAAAGATAGGATAAGAGACACTTCCATTCATAGGTTAAAATAAAACGGCTTGCACCCATAAATACTACCAAACATGAAAATAATTCCTTATGTGTATTCCGTGGTTTTTCAAACCTGGCTAACAAAGAGTTGTAAAATTCAGGCATTCCAACTTCACTCAAAATTTCGCTAAAATCTGAGTTGCGCTGGATCTCGATTACATCCATTTGCATAAAATGTAATGATATATTGACTTAGCATTTCACAAGAAAATCGATTAAAACTATGAAAACCCTACTATAAAAGATTCAAAATCTGCAAACCCTTTTTCAAATTCATTTCTAAGGCTTATCAGCTTTTCCGCATACACGGATATTAACATTCTTGATTATCACTTTGTCATTTCTTATAGTATATGAAAGCATCTGCCCATATGAGTGTATCAGCGAGTGTAACAAACCTAGAACTGGAAAAAAACAAAGAGGAGAGCGTTGAAAGAAATTTTAGATTTCAGTTATGAAATTTATTTTAATACCTTTGCTGCATACTGATAGATTCGACTGAGAGAACCCCAAAAGAATTCATATGCATGCATTGCATCCCGCGGACAGCGAGTTTGACATTCTTTATATTACAATGATCAGCATTCAAGCATATACTTTCATTTCTCAAAGAAGTATTTCAAATTTAAATCTTTAACCATATCTTTATCAATGGTACTCTTCTATGATTTTAACATTTCCTTTTTTATTAATTTCTTAATCAAATAGTAAAAAGTAAGACGAAGTACTTATTCAGTTACAGTTATCTTTTTGATTGTCTAAATTTTGACTGCATGCAAGGTCAGGTTATCACACGGGCAAGCGCGGCAATAGCTCGAGGCCCCGTGAATAATAACTCAAAATCTTATGTATTTAGGGATTAATAAGCTTCTAATAGTATGTGAAGCCCCAAAGTAACATCTTTCCCAGGGCCCATCTAATCTGAATGTAGTCCTGAATGTAGATTTGAAAAAATCTCATAACATTACAAATGTTTCGTTCAGTTCCTTTTGAGTTTTGTCGGACAATGGCCGAATCGGTTCGAGGCAGCTTTTTGATACCATAGTTCATACGTTAGAATCTCGCTAGAATTCGTAGTCATTCGGTATTAGCTTTTGGGTACCTCTCTCATTATCCATTGTGTAGGAAAAAATTAAATTAACCTTCTAAGCGGTTGTCACGTACAATTTTACCAAACCATTGGTATCTCTAAAGCGGTTTTCACGTACAATTTTCGACCTCAAAAGCGCTCCGAAAGTGGATATCACGTACATTTCTGCCAGTTCTTTCCGCCGTGGACTTTTGCGGTAGGAGGATCCAGTCTATTGTTTGGGAATTGCACCCCTCTTTGACTGACATGTATTGCGAGATGCTCCCCTTCTGCCTGAGGCATAAAGACGCTGATAGATTTTCATGGCTTTGTAAATCTCTATTTCGAAGTATTTCGTTTGCGGTAACTGATATATCTCTAATTGCACCACTTAAATGTCTTGGTTAACGTTTCGTATAAAAAATATAAATAAGTCTCTCAAAGAATATTTTTATCTGTACTTTTATAATCCATTATTTCTTATGGGATGATCTTCGAGACTTGACGAGCTTTAAGTGTATTTAAAATTAACAACAATTTTTAAAACTTTGGCTGATAATTCTGGTGAGGCACATATAAAATACTCCTATTAATGTGAAAAATTCTAATTTTCTCTCCTTTTTATGAAGTAAAAATTTGTTATTATAAGTTTCTACAACTTTTTTCAAATTAGTTGAAAATTAAACATTTTAACTCGACTTTGGGCTGTTTGTTTTTGTTAGACATAAATTTGTATTAGTGTATTTGGTACCGATTTTTGCACCAAATTTTCATATATATATATATATATATATATATATATATATATATATATATATATATATATATATATATATATATATATGAATTATTGAAATTAAAGCCTAATAAAAATATTTCTTTACGAAATTTCTATTTCATCTTAAAAAAGTCTTTGCTTTCCAAACTAACCTAATAATTTTGAGTTATTGGTGAATACAAGGCGGGGCACACACATCGAAAAATTTGAAGTAGTAAATCTTATTAAATGGCAGTTTTCCAAGCAATATCAAATCGTAAGGGATTTTCCTTAAAGTGGTTTTGTGCTATGTCTATCACAGCTCTTTGCAGAAATTGAACTAGTCTGGTGTTAGTCACATCAAAGAGCTGATAATATAAAAAAAAGAAGTTTCTGCTAAAAATTGTTTAATTTTTATATCACTTACAATGTGTATGTGAAGCCCCACAGCTCTAGAGACTTTCTTGAGGTTAATAAAAAAGTTCTAAATTAAATGCATAACAAAAAAAAAAAAAAAAAATCTAAAATAAAAACAAAATCCATAAACAAAATGATATCATCGGATATTTCTAAAGCTATCCTCGGATATTTTCCAAAGGTCTAGAGACTTTCTTGGGGTTAATTAAAAAAAATTTTAAATTAAATCCCTAACAAAAAAAAAAATCTAAAATCTAATTTAACTCCATACACAAAATGTTATCATCGGCTATTTAATATTTTTATATTTTGATTTGGGGGGGGGGTGCTGTCTCTACTGTAGTTTGTAAGGTTGCCTGAAAATGGCATTGCATTGGGGTGAAAACCTTGCATGCTATAAACAAAAAACTTAAAAATTATTTCGAATTTCATTTATTTTTCTTCTATAGAAAATATTATATATCTTATAATATATTCACAATTAGCACAGATAATTAAAATCAGATTCATAATCATATACAAGAGCTACAATGCATTTTAAGTATTACTTTTCATAAGGTTATCCCAGTCTCGAAGCTTTGTTTCTGATCCCCTATTTGCCTTCGGGACAAATGAGAAAATATTTCGAGAAAATATGTGCCATGTTTTTTTATTTCCCCAAAGTTTCAGGAAAATATGTCAAAAAGTTTTTAGATACTCGATAAAGAGTTTAAAATTGTATTGTTCGGTCATTTTCGGCTATATAGTGTATATCTATACGGGCCTTTAGATTGGATCATATCACAGCTGATCGGCTGTGAACAATCCGACTGTACGGTCCTTTGATTAATAATTAGACCAGGGTCTATGGATAAAAGATGATTTAGGAGATGTACAAATGTCAATACCAGAAATGTGACTGGAACTCTTGTGACGGCCGGACCAAAAAGCAGCCCCCTACCTGTTCGTCCATGATCTATTTTTTCCCTGGATCACGGCAGAGAACGTAAAAATATTCTATAGAATATAAACAGCATAAAAAATAACCATGCTTAAATTTCAAATATTAATTTAAAATATAGAAGTAAGAAAAAGGACTAAAATAAAGTTTAAATCAAAATATATATGTTATACTTTTCAGAAAATTACAAGAAATTTCATACAAAATTTTGTTTCTATGTCTTATGATTTTTATTACTTTCCTTTTTAACTTCCATGAATCACGTCTTCAGCTGATTTTTAAATCTGTCTCTTCATACACTTATACATGCAAACACAGACTTCAATTAGTGGAAAAAGAGGAGCGTGATGATACACTCACTTCCCCCCTCCTGGGTAAATCCCCATTGTACTTCCATGGCTCTTCCATTTGCAGGAAGGGGAAGGGGTTGCCTCTCTGAAAAATTGTGAGGACAGTAAGTTTATATTCGAATCTCAATTTTCGGGCCAGAGATGAGCAATTTACGTCCTGCCCGTAGCTTCTAGCCGGCCTCCGCAAATTAATATATATATATGTATATATATGTATATATATATGTGTATATATATATATGTATATGTATATATATATATATATATATATATATATTGTGTGTGTATATATAGTGTTAGTTTTATTTTTATAATAATGTGCTACAATGAAAATGATTACCTACAATTAAAGTGTAGTACTTATCACTTTCTACTCTGGTTTGGTTATATACATAATAGTGATTTCATTTCAATTTGAAACACATAGAAATATGTGGTGACTTTTTTTCATTAACTAGCAGAATAGAGTTGAATTGAAAGAATGTTCATGTTAATCTCCTCCCAGTGCCTTTCTCCTTCGACACAAGTTTTAATATAAACTTATTTCATTCGTAAATGTGTTGGACAAATAGCGCATTTGGGAATAAGGGTGGAATTAAAAATAAATAAATAAAGGGTTTAAACTTATTTGAATTATTGTAGAATTTCGTTAAATATAAGGCGATTTCACGCAGCAGGGCACATCTAAACTTATGACAATTCTGCCTTTACTTTCAAATGGAACGGCAGTTTATTGTTTGCCTATTAGCTGTTGTAAACATGAAAATGAATGGGAAAGGCATAATAGTAGTTCGTGACGTTGCGCGAATGCTTTATTTCAACCCCAAAATGTCTACTAAAAAATCGTTTTGTTGATGCAGAGCGTCATGCTCTTAAAGATGGATGGACCCGGAAATATTTTTTCAGTTGTTAAAATTTTAGAATAAATTTTAAAAAATTTCCTTTCGCTTTTTGTATCGCTCCAAAATTGTTTGTGTTAGGTCCTATGCAACTCATGCAATTCCTTTTGCATTACTTATTTTTTAATTTCGTTTAATTCATCATTAAATATATATTTATTTGTTATTGTCATTTTTTTTTTACTTTTTTTTTTTTATTTTTTTTATTTTTTTTTATTTTTGTTTATTTTTTATTTATTTTTTTTGTATTTAATGATATCTTCTTCTTCAGGGTATTAATAAATTTGTATCGAGACAGCAAGATGCAAACCAAATGCCCTACCTTTGCCTTTAAATCATCCTTTTCAAAATTTAAAATCTTTTACCAAAGAAACTAATTACTATTAATTTAGGATCATAAAGCCGGGCTAAGGCCAAAATTCCAATAAATGGAATATGATGTCAGTATAACGAATGATTCTGGGCTGAATAAATCTCTCTCCGCCCAAGCACATTGTTGGGCGTATGCATCTGAGAGATGCATAGCACATTTTAGTAACATATTATTTTTATATAGAATTAAAACTTATGTTTTTGTTTTAACATTATACATATTCATCTTTGTAATGAACTTTTTTGAAATTCTTTATTTTTTTCAGTATTAAGTATTTTTTTTCTTTAGGGTATCACTTACCGATACAAACTAATATATATAAATTATAAGATTAAAATTTTTTTTCAACAATTTAAAATTGATTTACCAATAGAAGCTTTTTTATCTATATTTATCATTAAGTTGCTATGGACAGGAATTTCGTTTAAAGAAACGAACAAAAATTTTATTTTCGTAAATAAACGCACAACCTTACTTTTAATTTGCAGTTCACTTTTTAAAAAATTCTTTATTGAAAACTTATAAGAAAATAATCCACTAAGAAGATTTATTATGAATACTGAGGGGTGTTTTTTCTGAGGCCTTAATATCCAGATATAAACTACTATAGAATCATTATGAATGTAAAATTATTGAGATCAGTAAAATAAGATTGCAGCATTATGTACCAGTAAAAGCATTTATAGATCATAGATGTTTATAATAAGAGATTGTTCTATAGACAGACGATTTTATCATGCAACCTCAAATGACGAAACAAAAATTTTATTTTCGTAGTAAGAGATGAAAAAAACCGCAACCTTTATTTTGATTCTTTACTACTGCTGCTTTTCTAAAACACTTGACAAGAATATTTCACTAAAGATAGATTTATTTTATGATACTATGTTTTTTCTATTTGATATTACTAAAAACAATTATGCAGTAAAATATATCTTTTGATCTATTACCGTAAAACTAGATCATAGAGAATAAGGTGATGGACATTTTTGACCTATAAAACAAAAATTTAGTGTCCAATATTCAAAAAGAGAAGAACTAAAACGAAAATGAAATAAATTTCTTTTCCTAATTTTTTCTACATAAAAATCTTTGAAAATCCAGTATTATTGATTATGTATATAACTAAAAATGGTTATATTGCTAAGCTTTCACTAGAAGTGGGATGGGGACCTAAAAACTATTTAGTGTATATTTTCTAAAAATTACGTGAACTAAAAAAAATGTACAAAATAGATTTAAAAAATTTCTAAAACAAAGAATACACGAAAAATGGTTCATTTTCTAAGCTTTCAGGTGTAGAAACAAAATTATAGATATTTGATCTAACTGTAAAATACCGATAAGTAGAAAATGTACAAAATAGATTTAAAAAAATTTCTAAAACAAAGCATACGAAAAATGGTTCATTATTAAGCTTCCAAGTGTAGAAACAAAATTATAGATATTTGATCTAACTGTAAAATACCGATAAGTAGAAAATGTACAAAATATATATAAAAAAGTTGCCAAAGCAAAGCATGTACGAAAAATGGTTCATTGTTAAGCTTCCAAGTGTGGAAACAAAACTGTGCATATTTGATCTAACTATAAAATACCGATATGTAGAAAATGTACAAAATATATATAAAAAAAGTTTCCAAAACTGCGCCTGAACTGTGTATGAAACCTTGACTGGTGAGAAACTAAATAATTCCATTAAAGTTGTCTGTATATTTTTCTAACTATATATACTTTTCGATATTGTAATATCTTATTATTTTTTAAAATTATTATAATTATAATTGAATGTCTAAAAATAATTGAATGTCATTTTGTATAAATACAGTGTACTTTTTGAATAAAAACACGAATTCATATTAATCGGGGTAAGTTTGACTCAGCCTGAGGTTTTAGACATACCAGCAGTTTAGACTCCAGCTGTTATTAACATTCGCTTATAAAGCATAAAAACATATAAACAAGAACATTATGCCGCACACTCAGCTTTTACAACTCATTTGTTTTCAATTGATTTATAATATGTTTTCTTTTAGTTTTGATGATAATTTTAACAAACTATTTGCATATTGTTTATGTTCTACGATTTTTTTTCAAATGCAATAAACTACAGTAGTTTGTATGATTTTACAATTATTTTTGGTTTCATAAGTCAATATTTATATATTATGTGTTTTTGTAATTTTTATTAGTCTTATGCATTTTTTTATGTACATAACATATACTTTGTTTATTTTTGTAAAACTTTTGTTATTTTCTACAAATAAAATAAATGTATTTAGTAGCACATTTCATATATTTTTTTCTTGCAAAAACGAACCAATAATTGTTATTACTATTCCTTTAAGAAAACTATATATTCCATTAGCTCGCGGTGTGTTTTCGGCTGAGAAACACTGGTCTAAAGAGAACTGTAGTGATAATGATCATAAATTTTGTTTCATAACTTCAGTCAGACTGAAGTGAGGCAAAACAGAAAAATATAATTACTTGAGGGATTATAACATTCTAGGCTGCAGGTAGACTAAAAGGCAGATACTGTAGATAGTCAAAGGCATGGAAAATATTTTCTTTCAAAAATTGAACAATTATTGTGGTGGGCATCTGGAAAACCACTTGCGCCAGACGATTTTCTACAGATTAGTTTAAATTGAGAATGCATTCAGAAGAAACAATGGAAGTAGAAAAGAGTCTGTGATGTCCTATCTAATACTCTCCTAAAGTTACCAGACACAGCTGGTTCAATCCTGCTGCTTGTAGCAGAGCCAGCTCTACATCAGGGCAAACCGGATTCCTGTCTGGTACTTCAAATTTTAAGAGCGACATGTTTTGCCTCAAACTTCTTAAATACTTTATTATTAGGAAAAAATTGCACAAATATGTTTTACAAGATATAATTCTTTATAGCCTGGGAGTATTGAATATAATTGTTTTACATTATTTTTTACTTATTTGACTGAAATGCCAACCAGTATTTTATTCTTCTACAATAGATAAGTCGATTAATGTCTTGGAATATGGTTTAACGAGTACACACAGCAATTATTTTCAATTTTTGCAAAATACACAGGATTTAAAAGATACCCCTAAAATGTTCCGTTTTAATTGAACACTCTGAAGATTTGGGAATAATGTTGACCAATCTAAAAACAAGGGATATAAACGTGCTTAATCTGGCAGATGAAAGGAGGTCAGTTTCGGTTTTATTGGACAAAGAATGTAAGTACGATTAAAGTTTTAAAACTAATTTAAACTGCAGATTTTGCATCAAATTTTGATATTGTTTCAAGAATCTTGCTTTCTTTGCCAAGTTGAGAACAAAATTTCTCAATAAATTTGTATCTATGAAAAATTTATCCTTTTTTAACAGTAATTTCGTTTTCATTCCAGAAAAAACTAGTTACTTCTCTATAAAACTTTCATTATGCCTGTCCTAATGTATAATTATGAAACTTAGTCTCTAATGAAGAATGGAGAATTCAAAATCGTAGTTTTTGAAAGGAAGGTCCTGAGAATTTCCTTGGTGGTATGAAAGAAAAGGGTAACATCATTTGGCAATGTTGTTAGAACTTAGAAATTTTTAGAGAACCCGAAATAATAAAAAATATTAAAATTAAAAGAATGAACGGGACTGTTCATATCTAAAGATGAACGAAGGGTATTCCCTGAAGAACCTTCATGTACCGTAAGAGAGGAAGGGCTAAACTTCGTTGAATTGATTCAATTGAATTAGATTTTAAAGAAATGGGAGTGAAACTCTGACAGACAAGAGCGAAAAGTAGGCTGTCATGGAAGAGTCTCCAGAAGAAGGCCTTGCACCACCCTGAGCTGTAGTGTCAATTATGATGGTGATAATGAATGTTAATGTTTATCTTGGGGAGGGGTGGCAAAACTGCTAGAGAGAATCCTGCTGGTAGGGATCCCATAGCCGTTTGGAATCGGGTTTAAGCAATAGGTCCCATGCTAAAGAACCTTACTTGTTCCAAAAAATTTCGCCGTAGAACTTTAAATCAAGCCAAAATATATTCACATCGCGTAAATACGAGGCAACCATGGTGAGGTCTGGAACGCGATCTGTCTTCTTCCTTTAGTGGTAGACCTCTTGTATCTTGCAGATCCCATTTTGCTTGGTTGCCTAAATCAGTAAAGGAAACTGGTTATAATTTATTTATGTGTCGTTAATAACAATAATAAAACTTCTTACATTAATCTCGTAGGACTTATATAGTGCCAACCAGCGTTAGAAGTCAGATGCATCATATGCACATTCATGAAAGATATACATTTTAAATATATAGTAATACACTTTCAGCTGTGTATTGCAATACTGCATAAACACATTTATAAGCTAAATTAAGTTTTATTCGGGAAATCTGAGACTAAATTAGCAATAAAAGTAAATGTATAATAAAAATATACTTTAGAAGGTGAAGGACTCCCTCATTCAAATGTAGGCGGGGTTTTATTTCTGTAGTCTCTACTAACAATCTTCAGTAGGAGGTTGTTGTCATTTCCCTTTGTTTATTTGAGACTGTCATCACAAATCACAAAAGCTTTGTCTGCTGTGGGTGTAAAACCTTCATTTAAACGAAAACCAAAAGCGGGATGTAAAGAGGATGTTTAGAAAATTTTCCATCTCTGTAATTAAGGATTTTAAAACCTGTGTGATCAGAATGTGTTAAACTTTTAACACATTCTAATGGAATTTATTGTTATGTGTATAAACTGCTGAGATCTTTTTATCAAAAATATCGATAACTTATAATATAAAAATACATTAAAAATTGTTTACACATCGGCTTATGTTTTAACTGAGTACAGTACGTAGTATAATACATATATATGGTACATACATACACACACAGGTATGTATGTTTGTGTGTCTGTGTATATCGTAAGAATACGTTAATATATTGTATTCTCATTAGAGTATGCATATATATATATATATATATATATATATATATATATATATATATATATATGTGTGTGTGTGTGTGTGTGTGTGTGTGTGTGTGTGTGTGTGTGTGTGTGTGTAATATTAAAATCCCTTATTTACGTATTTTAATATTAATTTAATAACTTTTGTTCATAAAGTGAGTTCGGGGTTTGCGCGGTAATTCTGATTTTTCCCTCCAGACACGCTATAGACTTAGTGCAGTCTCTGTCTGGAATACTTTAGCCAACAGTTAGCGAGTTCTCTTTAAACATGGGTATTTTGTATCACGTGATCAATTATGCTTAGGGATTATTCGTAGTCTTTTAGTTTAGGAATCCCTACTTGGAAAGTGTATGTGCGGGACTAGATGGTCTGTGTGCACGAGGTTGTAAAGCTATCGTCCTGTTGTATGGATTTCATGTTTATTACCCGAAATAAACTGTGTTGGGATTTTTAATGAGTCTCACTCTACTTTACACACACACACACACACACACACACATATGTATATATATATATATATATATATATATATATATATATACAATAATCAATTAGAATACATTACTGTGTAACACAGTATCATAAGGCGGACTTGGGATAGTTACAAAAAAAAAAATAAAATATAAAAATAAATAAATAAAAGAAAGAAAGAAAGAAACTATGAGATTTTCCGCAACGTGAACTTTAAAACATGCTTGTTACCCAAGATTCATAGTATTTTTAAAATGATTAAATTAACTACAATTTAAGTTATTAAGAGTTATGTAAATGCATATACATCATACCAACTTGCCTTGGCATGAGATAAGTTGTTACACCAGAAAAAGTAATTTGTTACTTAAAATGTGTTCTGCCATAAATACAGATATAACATATATTTTTATCATAAAAATATTTTAGAATTTCAATTGAAAAAAAAACCTATAATATTCACACTTCATATGTTTGTTAACTTTAATAGATATTCTGATGAACTATAATAATTATTATCTGAATTATAGTTTAAAATATGTTATAATACATAACATAATGATCGTGTTGAGTATATCCTATGCCATTGTCTAAGTCATTGTCATCTTCGTCCTAAGAAACTTGCTTTTAAGGCTGTTTCTTTGGTTGGTGTCTTTAGGAGGTTCTTAAATTTTTTTTTTCATTATGAAAATTTTTCTCCTCATTTCTTGTAGTTTTTTGCTTTTAACTCGAAAAAAATTGTATGTAAAACTATTAAGATTACATTTATCATCGATTTTCACTCGAATAGCAATTTCCTTTCACCAGTGTAAAATAGTATCTCTTGGAAAAAGGAAATTAAGGTGTGTCCCTCTTTAATCCGCTTTATTGCAGAAGTCTGTGGATATAGAAGCATATGATTCTATGTAGAGGGTCCTTCTTTAGATGTAGAAGGATCTCCTTCCGTTGTTGGATTACTGTTGGGTGTATTTTTTACAACGTTTCACACAATAGGTAAATCCCTGGGCAGTGGAAGATAAGTCACTAGTGGTATAAAGTCTCTGTCATCAAAAATGTTTTTATGAATAACTAGAGTTTTTATTTTCACTGCAAAATCTCTTCAATGTCATAAAATTTACTTCATATTTACTACCCACATGTTGTAATGAACACCCTTTCATTATTTACTTCCTAGCCACCAGAAATGTTTCTTGTTTCTTTGTACCTCTAACAACATTTCATTTAAAGTTTCATACATCACCTTTAAAACATAAAATTCTACAAAATTATAATCTACATGGGCAAATTGTTCCACTGTAACAACTAACTCCATTGGAACTGTAACAACTTGCCCCTTATGGCACCACTTTGTATATTGATATGTGTAATAACATAGAGTTATATATAGTAACTTTTAAGTATTTTATCACATAACTGAACTTTAGGCTTTTTCATGGTACAACAATTTACAGATATTCCAAGGATTTCGTCCAAAATGAAAAAAATTCAATATAAAAGAAAAATTACTAAATGTTACAACATTATGTTAACACGAACTATCTCCTTGCTGATGATAGAAGGTTTTCCGAAAAGGTTGGAGAAATCCTACCGATTAGTGTCATAATCTAGCGATATACATGCGTTTCTACTGGTGGGTGAATTTTAATTCGAATTTAACAGTGTACCCAGCGTAACATATAGTCTCGGTCTCACCTATAGACAGCAAGCTAAATTCATGTGGTATACCGTATACATCTGTTACTTTTGTTTGGTCTTTATTTTACTATAACGAACGTATTACAATGATAAAACCATAAAAGGTTTTAATAGTAATAGCAATTGTCACTGTTTTAGGTTAGTGATGAGTTACGAATGAAATATACATTTTTAAATTTTTTAACTAAATGAAGACATAGAAAAGAAACCGTGTTTCAACAAAATAAACATTTAATAAAAGAAAAAAGAGTAAACAATTCATAATTTCCTTAAACTTAAACTTTACTTTCCAACTTTGATGTATGCTATTTTAAATGTAAACTACATTGAAACTATTAATGTGGTGAAATTTGTAAGTTGTTTAACGAAGTATGTGCAACCCCTCAGTTTTTAGAGAAAATGTGAGATATCATAGAAACTATTTGCTCAATTTTGCAATACTTAGTTTGGCTAAGTCACATGATTTATTACATATAATTTGAGAAGTTAATTAGAAGTTTTCTTTAACAGTAATTAATCATACTTTCTCTTAATAACCTTAAATGCATGTTGCAGAATGTAAATATATGAATGATATACATCATGAGATTTTAAGGATAAATTTAGTTTGCTATGAAGTTTGGTATAAAGTCCTCTATCTTTATGTAATTTTATATGTATTAGGGAAAAAATAGAAGTGAGCATTTTGTCGTATTAAAGTATGGATCTGGTGTGTGTCATGTAATCGATAATTTGATATCATTGAATTATGTTATAAGTAATAGATCAATAACTCTATCAGACAATTAAATCAGTTTTTAAAGAGTTTATTCAAGCTTTCAGTAAGTAGATGAAAATTTCGACCTTTTATTATTAACTTTGTAGAAAATCTAAAACATTATAATCGATGTCCTCCATGGAGTACTTATCGAGCACGGAAGAAGAGAAGTGAAGTAAATTTGTTATATTAAAAATTTGTTATGGATAATGTTTATATTTAAAAGGGTATGTAATAACAATTAACTTTTAATCTTTTCCATTTAGTCACAATTGTTATAATTGTTACATTTTAAACAAATTTTCATCCATAAATTTAAGCTTTCTTCTCCCTGCTTTCAGAAATCGTAGTAATATCATTTATGTATGGTATTATTGACATTTTGGGCGGTATCAAATTATTTTACCATCTTATGTCAAACTAGCACGGTATATGTGTTTAAAAGAAAAATCAAAGAATGCATTTTCTAATACTTTTGAAATCTATAGCGTATAAAGTTTAAGAAAATATAAAAGTAAAGTAATTTGTCATTAAAAAAGTAATTTTACGTTTACCTTTTCCACTGCGTAAGCTACTAAGTGGTAAGTAATAAATAAAGATCTGAAACATTGCGTACATTTACAATAGTTTCTATTACAAAAAATTAAAGGATGTACAAAATAGATGAAAAAATTAAAAAATCATCATCGTAATATAAAAAAAAAAAAAAAACATGGCTTACTCATCGCATTATAATGTAAATACCCAGTTTAAATTCTATAAAGTACCCTTCCAAATAAAAGTTTTGCATTATTGCATGCATAATTTATTTTAAATTTATGATAGAATAATTACTCAATTAGATAGAGTATCAAAAGAAGATACATTTAACACATATATTACCATAAACTGAAATCTCTTCCTGGTGCATCAGCTGATACACAATTATTTTTGAGTTGCCAGTAAACGAAACAACTGCCAGTAAACGAATTAGTAAGTTTCAAATTTCAGTGATTCAGTCACTATCCTTCTAACTATAGTAAATTTTTTAAATTTTCAGTTTTATTGACTTTTTTTTATTGATTTGAAATATTTAAAGAAGTTGCAGTATTATATCAGAGAGAACATTATTAATAATTCTACCTTAAGTTTTATTAAATGAAAATATTGCACAACATATCCATTGATAGAGAGATATAAAAGACAATGAATTGTTTTATAAATTTTTCTGTAAGTATTAAAATTTGCATGCTGCACGAAATTGAAGAACATAAAGAATGCAATGATATAATATATATATATATATATAATATATATATCTATATATATATATATATATATGTGTGTGTGTGTGTGTGTGTGTTACTGTATTTTGTATTTATGAAAATTATGATATTTCAGTCATTATATCTCATTTGTTCTTTATATATAATTAGATCAAGATCAAACCCTTATTTTTGTCATTAATTTTACTTCATCTATAATTGGTCTGTTACATTGTATTTTAACATGTATGTTTGTAGAAGTAGGACAATAATAACATTTTGTTTTAGATTTTCTATGTTTTGTTTCAGGATATTTTTTATTTGTTTACCATGACATTTTTAGTTACAGGGCTTTGTGTGGTTAACAGTTGTTCCTAACAGAAGGATCTAATACAAACCTATCATGATGAGCTCATCTATAAGTTTAGGTATGACACCTTTAAGCATTTTTTTTAACCAATTAACTTTCTAGATTAGTATAACACTATTTCTTGATATTTGTTTTTGTATACATTAATTTTCCATTGTGTTTTTCAAATTTTAAATATTTACATAATTATGAGTATTTATATTTTTATAGTGAAAAGATTAAGTTTACATTTGTCAAATGTATTTATACAAGTTTAATATGAAATGATAGTATGTAAAATATTCTCCAAGAATTTTAATTTTTTTGTCTGTCTGTATATGTGCATAGGTATATATATTCAAATCATTATTAAAAACTATTAATAATTACAGATTTTTTTTTGAGTATTTTCAAATGACATTGTAATTTTTTAAATGTAATTAGTTTATTTTTTAATTATCTACTATTAGCTAGACTATTTTTAACACATTATTTTCAAAACAGTTTTTTTCTACTTTCAACTAGCTTTACTTCTGCTGGTGTTTGCTATAAAGTTCCTGTATAGAAATCAGTTTTAAAGTAAAACAACATGCAATTATAAATATTTTTATTTCTGTTTTGAAGTAATTAATCTAAATTTTAAGTTTTCTAATTTTTTTGGTACATTATATGCCATTTCTTATGGATATTCTTATCTTAAATAAACAATAATAGTAGTACTGCTTTAGTCTTAAGACAATGTAAATACTTATCTATTATTTAAGACATTAACTTTCTTTTCAACTCTCTCATTATGTGTAGCTTTCTTAATTTTTAAATAGAGCTCAGAAGTTTAAAATGTTTTATAATAATAAAACTAATTTATTATGATCTTGATAGTAAAACTAGAAATGTGTTTTAGTGTTTAATTAGTTAATATTCACTTTAAAATTTTATACAAAGTTTTAAAATAAGTAATAAATGCAAGCAAGAAAATTAATTGCCCATTTTTAAACTAATTTATCATATTGCTGTTCTGTGTAGCTAAGGGGTTTTGATTTTGAGAAAATTTTAGTATTCAGTTATAAATATCTTGTTTTCAGACAGTTTTTCAAAGCAGTTCGTACAAATTTATAAATTTTTTACCTCATATATTTTAAGCATTTGAAAATAATTCTGTATTGCTTAAATTCTGAAAATATTTTCACAGCAATACAGGCACAAAATAAAATTTTAATTGTATTATTAAATATATCTTTAAGTGATTAAATTGTATTCCTCTAATAGAGGTTAACATTTACTTATAAGATGCTATCTATTTAATAAGCTGGGCGATGGCTAAATTGTATAGTGTGGCTCTTCAGTACCAGTATCTGCAGCTTCGAATCCTGCTGCTGGCATGGATATCTGTAGCTATTCAGAATTACAATTAAGCAGGTCCAAGTCTCATTAGCCCTTGTATAGCAAAATTGTAGACTATAGTACTAACCAAATCAAACAATCTATTCAATAAATTTATTATTTTGAAAGAAATTACAATTATTTTTTAATTGATGTACGTTTTCCTTTTATCTTAGCTCATATCTTAGCTTTTATCTTAGCTTTCCTTTTATATGAGCTCATAAATGTTTAATACAATAATTCAATTTATAACTTAATTTCTCTTTTATACAACAATATGAGAATACAGTGGCTGGAAAATGTATTGTTATTCAGCCTAATTTAATACCATAAAAAGCTTCAAATAGAAGATTTAATTTTCAATTTATTTTCTTAATATAAATATGTGCTATAAAAATATCTAAATTTTTCTTCCAAATTATAAAATTTATATATGTCTTTACTTTAGCTCATAATTAGCTATAATTATACATTAAAGGAAAAACACCTATGAAGTGTATGATGATTTTTAAGTTAAAATAAGTATAACTGCTTATTTCATTTTATTAAATTCTGTAATTTATTTTGGAATAATACAATTAAGCTCATCTTCATGAAAAACAATACTTATCATTTTTCAACGAGTAAATTGAGGTTCTTCTATGTAAATAATAAATCAGAGTAGAAAAATATTGTACTCAAGAAATTAAAGAAAAAAAGGAGAAAAAAATTATACATCATCTCTAATTAACTACCCTTTCTTTATATTACATTTTAATTTAACTATCAGCTTTTCTAAGAGTCTTCGGCCAAAATAGTTTTTCTTACATTATATAAATATTTTTTTCGTGTTAAAACTTTTTACTTAAAAAAAATTTTTTTTAGTTAAAGGCTTTCACTTCTCTTGTACATATTCCCTTTTTCTAAATTTAGAACCATTGTTTAATTGTAAGTTACATATATTATTCAAAATGTTTTTTTTTAAAGCTATTAAATTAATG
>CM063502.1:119589537-119637037 GCA_032207245.1 Pardosa pseudoannulata | reverse complement strand
ACAAAAATCCGATTGAAATGGATAAAAGGATTGATTGACATACAAACCAATGTGAAATAAATGCAAATTCTTATTTCTTAAATATAATACAGGAGGATTCATATATGAATCGAATATACGAATCCCCGTTCAATGTAGGGTTAATAATCAAAGCATGTTTAAATCAAACAGTATTATATTTCAAATTATAGGAAATTTGTACAAACTTTCATCGGTTCATATTTAGTGCGAGTTATAAAATTTTTATTTGTTTTTAATAATTTAAATATTGTTAATATACCGAAGTAGAAAACTGTTATAACTGATTGGGAAAGTCCGGTTATTTTGGCATTTTAGCAAAAATGGCACTTGCTCAAACTTTCTAAACTTGGCTTTTCAATAGGCACTGATAAATGCGGATAGTTAAATAAAATTTGTAAATGTCTAAATAGTAGGATTAATGAATTTGCAAGTAGTTTCATGTACAAGATGAATAATATGTATAACTGATCAGTCATAGTCTAACACTATTTGCGAAAATGAGCTGTTTGTTGAGCCCATTGTTGTAAATTAGGGTTCCCGTAATGTTTTATTAAAAAAAAAATTCTGAAATTTATTATTTAAAAACTTAATGCATTAAAATAGATAAACAGTACACTGTAAAAAACATGGAAACCAAAAATTTAATTCAGCCCAACAAACAATCATTAACATTAATCCTGTTTATAGGAAAGTCATTAATCACAAATATATTTGAATTTTAAGGATTGTCTATGAGATTTATGGACTTGTTCAAGGATTTCTTTTAAATTTAATATTTAATAATATATCCCAGTACATTACAAATTCTTAAAACTAATCTTTACAATGATTCAATATTTTACAGTTTCAATTTTTAGTCTGTTTTTCATGTATCCAGATCTCACTTATTAATGAGAATAAACGTTCAACAACTGCATTACTTCCTGGCAGTTTTAAACAAAAACTAACGAGGCATTTAATATCATGGACTTTATTTTTCTGCTCACTGCACACACTTCAAATTTGTTTTCACAATATTTTTTAACACAAACTCATCATAAGTCTTAAAATAGCTGAACATTTGAAATGAACTCGATATCTGTGTAAAAAGAGGTTAAATATCCCTGTAAAAATGGGATTAATTTGAACCCTATTGTACATAAAATTTTACGAAAAAAAAATTTACAAATTATTTTATTGATTGGTTTTAATCCCCCCCCCCTTTTTTCAACCAATAGCATATCGCCAAATTTTTTTTAAGTTCAAAAATAGGAATAAGTTTATTGAAGATGGAGAAAGTGAAATTTGGATAAAATTTTCCAGTTTTTAAAGCATCCAAATTGTCAAAATCCTATTTTGATGCGATAGCTTATTTGTATGTTTATTTGCCATTCTACTTGTCTTACAGGATCAGAACTTAAATAATTGTAAACATTTCTTTCGGTTTGCTGCATTGCTAACAACTTGATATTTCTATTTTCAAACCTCATACTGGTTTAGAAAGTTTGTTAAAATACTCAAAAATAAATTTTAATGCATTCTACAATTTTAAATCGTTAAAAAGTAATTTACCATATTTTATAGTCATCGCTTTATCATCCGAAATATTTAACGAGTTCTCCAATTTTAATCCTTAGTTATAGACTGCAGGCAACAATATTCTCCCCATCTTCTACCTAACAATGCATTTTAACGACAAAAAAAAAAAAAAACAACAACATCCAAAGCTCTCTCCATTTAAGCATCGTATAATAATGAAATAAGATATGTTGTTATATATTTAAGTAAGAATCGAAAACGATACTAAGAAAACAAAATTTGGTTCATATTACTTAAAATTGCCTTTATCTAAGTAATGAGTTGGTAAAAACAGTCTCCAAAAATCAAAATGGTCAAAAAAGGTAAGATAATCCTGAAAATATTTCCTCAAACATTTTCAAATAAGCGAAGTACAAAATTTTGCCTGATTATTGGGGTTTTTATTCTGTAGCTAAAAGAAATAAAGTTTATTATTCTTTTTTTCTTCGGTAGTCAAACGATGGCCGAATGGGTGAGACGCTGTTCCTCGGTACCGGAGACCATTGGTTCGAATTTCACTGTTATCAGAGGTGTTTTTAGCCAAACAGAATCGGCTTTAAGCAGTAGATTCTGATCCCATTCGCCTTCTTGTTAAAAAAACACACGATATCCCTCCAAACCAAACATCTTTGATATTTAATTAAACAAAAGAATCCCACTTAATACTCCCCATTTTTTATCTCACAATGTGTTGTAGAGACAAAGAAATATATGGAGTTCTTTTAATTTAAGCATTGTAGAGTAATGGAATTAGATGATATATTACTATGGGATTAAGTAGAGTAATAAAAAAGGACTATTTGAAAACTAAAAAATTGGTTCGCAAGCGCTCCAAACCAAACCTCGTCCATGATCAGTTAAACGAGAGAATACAACTTAATACTCCCCATCTTCTACCTAACAATGTATTGTGAAATAAATTTATGGAGTTCTTTTAATTTAAGCTTCGTAGAGTAATGAAATTAGATATGTTACTATGTGACTAAGTAGAGTAATTCCAAACTACTGTTGGAAAAAAAATGTGTCTAAAGCGCTCCAAACCAAACCTTTTCGATGATCAGTTATAATATTCTCCATCTTCTACTTAACAACCTGTTTAATGGCAAAGAACAAATATCTGGAGTTCTTTTAATTTAAGCATCGTAGAATAATGGAATTAGATGATATGTTACTATGTGATTGAGTACTCCAAAATGACTACTGGAAAACAAAATGCTGGTTCATACTGCATAGAATCTCTCTCATCTTAAAATTTTTTTTTGAAGTAAACGCATGAAATGCTGCATAATCACGTTTTTACCAAAGAACGCAATTGAAAGCAACCAAAGAATGCAAAATAAATTTATTTAAAATGAATAAGTAAAATCGGGCTCAAAATTCGGAATGATCATGCAAAACAAGAAGATCCCGATTAAGATATTTCCTCCATAACATTTGCGAAATAAACAAAATATGAAACTGTGTCTGAACATCTGTGTTTTGCAGTTTAATTAAAAGAATAATGTTTATTTTTATCGCTTCTTCCTCCTCAGTAGTCATTGTTAAACAAGAGCGTTCAATTTAATCCTCCCCATCTTTTCTATCTAACAATGTGTTGTGACGACAAAGAAATATTTGGAGTTCTTTTTAATTAAAGCTTTGTAGAGTGATGGAATAACGTATGCTACTATATGCTTAAGTAGAGAACAAAATTTGATTCCTATTTCATAGAGAATCACCTTAAAAAAATCAAAATTAAACATATGAATTACTACATAATAACGGTTCTATCAAATAAAAGCAAATGAATAGCAACCAAAAAATACAAAATACGTTTATTTTAATAGTAGTAACGTAACAAATACAAATAAATAAAATAGTAGAAACGTAAGAAGTAAATAAAAGTGGGCTCCAAAAGTCAGAATGGTCGTGTATTGCAGGATAATCCCGAAAAAGATATTTCCCCAAAAATATTAACGAAGGAAGCAAAATACGTATTTTGCCTGAAATCTGAGTTTTACAGATTAAGATGGGTCTGTATCTATCATATTGGACTCCTCTCTCTCAATCGCTGAACGATGGCCGAATGGTTAGAGCGCTGATCTTTGGTATCGGAGTTCATTGGTTCGAATCCTACTTTGACATGGTTGTTCGTAGCTTCTTGGAATCGGATTTAAGCAGTAGGTGCCGGTCTCATTAGTCCTCTTGTTACAAGAAAGTAGATCGTAGCGCTTCTCGCTCAATGATAACCTATGGTGGAAATGGAATTCTCTCTTGACGGCTCACATTTTAACAATTATTTAAAAATATATATACCACGTGATAGAATAGAAAATTCTTTAGGGTTCTATCTTTACTTTCTTTTTCTTTAATTTATTCTTGTTAAATGTTCTTATTTGCTCTTGAAAAAGAATGTACCGAAATTTCTCACAAATAATTTTAAAAAGGCAAAGATAGCATCCTAGATAATTAGTTGTTCTAACCATGGTATAATTTGTTTAAAGAATTCTTAAAATGCAAGGCGGCCAGAAGGAATTTTATGTTCTCCATAGGTTAACATGGAGCGAGAGGAACCTTAAATTTGTTGTGACGACAAAGAAATATCTAAAGCTCTTTTAATTTACGCATCGCAGATTAATGGAATAAAATGATATATTATTGTATGGTTCAGTAGAAATCTAAAGTGGCTGTTGGATAAAAAAAAAAGTTGCTTTATATAGTTTAGAATCACCTCTATGCTTGGGAAACGATAGTAATAATAAAGGTTAGTAATGAACGCATGAATTACTACTTAATCACACTTCTTCAAAATAAAGCAATTGAATACAACCAAAGAATACAAACTAAGATTATTTAAACTTAACAAGTTAAGTAAGGAATAAGTAAGAAATTGCCGAAGTCAGAATGGTCATTCTATGCAAGAAAATCCCCAAAATGTTTGCGAAGTAAACAAAATATGAAATTTTGTCTTAACGATTTTACAATGAATTGAAAGATACAATGCTTCTTATTTTTTTCTCTTCCCCCAATGGTTAGTTATAGAAGTTAGTTCAAACATTCAATTTTAATTGGTATTAAAATGTCACTAATAACCATGCTCAGTGTGAATTCGATTTTATCCAATGCGGTCGCATTATTAGATAACAAAGAAGGCCTAGTATGCGCACAGAGTAAGGTATAAAGTGAATGCTTTGGCAAGAAAAATATTTTTACTCTCGTTAAAAATAGAATTTGTGTTATTTTTGTGGTTGTATTTAAGTTTTGATATTGCAATCTGAGCATTATGAATCTTTCTGTAAATGTAAAAATTTTAATGGCTACGTTAAGTTTGGAACGCTTTTGCGTGCTATCTGAACGCAAAAAGTTGAATAGAATGTTTTTTTCTTCAGTATATCATCTTGAAAGGAACATTTCAAAGAAAGTATCTAGATATTTATATTAATAGTAATGATGTTCATAATAATAACTACATGGTTCGTTACTGTAGTGCAGGTGTCTGGAAATTATTAATTTCTGTTATTCTTCTTAGATGTCACCAAATAATGACGTTAGTTTTCCTTAATGAAGTGCACATTCTTAAATTATATAAATTTTTATTATTTTTGCTTCAAAGGTACACAGAACATTTCGAGAATGAATTGGAATGGCATTAGTGAAATGTTTACATACTAGTTTTTATTTCATTTCAGAAGCTAGATAGAACAAAAAATTTATTGGATGAATTACTTGCTTAAATGATGCGCTTCTTGAACTCATTACAGTTTCAATTTTTTATTGATACACAGTAGATTTAATGGAACCGTTAGAAAAAAAATATCTAATGGAGTGAAATCCGGAGACCTTGTCGGCTAGTCATTTGGGTTCCCTGTTCAAATCTAACTTCCAGGACATGACATATTCAAAAACATGGTATTATCTCGGCGATAGTGTGGTGGAACAAATAATCTCGGAGGTGTTTACAGTCCACGAAAAACGCAGTCCATATGTGCTACTATATTGTGATCGAGATCTGTCACAGGCGGCTTCCGCGTCATAATGACGTCAGAAGTCTCCAGAAATTAGAATTTGATACCATAAATCTCCCTCTCTGATGTTATGACGCAGAAGTCGCCTGTGACATATCTCGGCCACAATATGGTAATACCCTATTATATTCTAATGCATAGGTTCCCAAAGGGACGGTACCGCTTCTCAGTAGGCGTTGAAGCCTTCCATACAGACAGTAACGGGTTCAGAGGCAAATTGAGGAGGGGGGGGCTGCCAGTAGACTTAATATCTATTCGAAATATACATGATATCTATTAAAATAATCAGTTGTTATATTGTAGTTGCTGTAATAAATGCGATATTTATTTTAATGATAAGTTTCATGAATTCCACCACAGGCCGAAATTTGACAATCTTCGCGCTAGAGAATAGAAATTTGAATTGTATTTCCTTCATCGTATTTAATTGCACGTGGGCTCAGTGCAGTAGCTAGTTTGATTGTCTAAATAAAAGAACATCTCTGAACGTGGAGATTTACGAATGGTATTAGCGAAACTGAAACCTGGCAATAACAATTTGTTAAAACTCCACCAACACCAACCCTCTTATTACTTTTTATATTTCTTATTGTCTTCATGCTTATCTTAAGTTTTTAATAAACAATTTTTTTACTACTTTTGATGGCCCTTTTAAAATTAGTTCTACTTTGTTATTCTTGATACATAATTCTGCCATCATCCGTCATCGGATTTTGAGCTGTGAGAAACTAAGATTCTTATATTTAAAGCCTATAAATTAAAATGTGGTTTACGTTTAAAGTCTACGTAATCGTAATTCCTTTATTTTTATTTATAATTTTATTATTGCATTTGATATATCTAAAATAAATTAAGTTTCTAAATGCGAAAGCGTATTAAATTAAATTGCTTCTATACAGTGAAAATGGTTTAATGTCATTTCAAAATGTGTCACCGAGCGTTCTCGAGAATAAATAAATTGGAAGCGATTGCTCTATTTAAGTGACGATGAACTTTAGGCTGAGACAACGCCAAAATTAAAGCTGGCGAAAACTCATTTTGTACTCGTGTTCTTATAATGTTTTTAGGGTCTAGGCATTTCTGTAGTGCAATGGTTTGTCTGTTCTATAGAGTATTAATTCCTCCCTCACTGTCAAATCTGTCCAAATAATACGTTTTAAATAAATAACGCATCCACGTGTCTGTGTGTGTGGATATCAATTATCACAAATTGTTACTCAGTTAGTAGTATATTTGATTATTATTGTAAGCATTATTGTTTCAGCATCTTATAATTTTTGTTCTGCGATAGTTAAATTTAATATCTTATAATTGATATCTGTGTCAAATTCTATTTTGGGTATATAATATTAATTCGCTTAATTTTTTTATGAAGGTTTAATTGAAATATGCATAGTTTTGTTCTATTTCAATATGAGCCCGTACCTCATGCATTTCCTCATAATTTCCCCTTGATATTGAGAAAAGAATGTTTTCATTTACTAATGAAAAAAGTTGGAAATCTTCGCGGTATTTCCTGTTCTAAAAAGTCCAACGCCGTGTTTATCGATTTTGTCTCTGAATAATGTCATGTGAGCAGTAAGGCATTGGTCCCCCTTGTTCACGTGACCTCTCGGTTTATACCCGCAACGTAAAAGACTAGAGAGGGTAAGATGGATACTCACTTTGTTTGCGATGTATCTCCACTGCAATTTCAAAGAGCTTCCATTTATTTCCAATGGTAGCCAAAGATGGTATTAAATCGTAAGTTGAAGTTCAGTTTTTATAGTATTTTAGATACAATCCGTGCAAAGTGCATTGCATTCAAAAATTAAAGATCTAACTAATAACGCATGCTTCACTGTAAGCTGAGTGTCGTTGCAGTGAAAATTATTTAAAGGGTAAAAGTATTAGTGTGCCGATTTAAATTGAGAATTCACTTATTTCCGAATCCCAGTGTATCTAAACCTAAGTACTTGCAGTATTTTGAATCAATTATATTTACGTAACAGAAAATTAAATTTAAATCAGTATTTGTTTGTTTTATTCGTGCATTTTGATAAATTTTCTCTAAGTGGTTTATTCCTTAATTCCAGAAAATTCAAACTTTTTATTTTAACGTTGTATGGTGAATTATTAATTCTCTCTACCTTGCAATGTTTATTAATAAATGCTGCGATTGTATTGGACGTTAAAATGTTTTCACTTTGCATTCTTTTCTCTGCATCATTTTTAGAAACATAGCTGTGTTAAGTGAAAATTATTATTGTGACATCTCTTGAGATTTGTGTAAAAATTTACTTTACGCAGTGAATATAAAATAAATTTAACATGCACTTTGTCTAGTTTGTTTACAGTATTAAAATTTTGTACTTAAATTTATTTGCATCCAAGTAGTCATTACAACGTAAATCAATGCATTTTTACCGTCGAAATCTAGAATTTTAGTATGAGTTTTGGTTAATATACATCGATAACTTAATGACATAAGAACTCAAAAGATTATTTCATCAGATTATTGTATCATATATATTTTTAAGAATTACATTTGACATAATTGTTGTCTAAGTGCAATGTACTTAAAATAAGTAAATTATGATTTTGCATTTGGTTAAAGTGCAATTATTTATTTCCTCTGATATGTTTTGGATTTTAGTCAGAACAATATAGTAGAGCTTTGCCTTCTATGACATTCCGCTTAAAATAGTCTTTTTGCGTTTAACAATATTCCTTACTTTGTCTCATATTTTTAAACAACTTCTGAGTAGTTAGAATTTAAACTTTTATGTTTAGATACAGTGTTTATTCTGTTCATATTATTAAACTTTTTTTTTTTTTTTTTTTTTTTTTTTTTGAAAATTATATGTCTTTCATGTAAAAATGTATAAAATATTTCATAAAAATTCAAAAAATTTACGTGAATGGTTTTTCCTACTTACATTACGCATTTATTGAAAAAAAAATTACAACGATAATTGTTATAAATTTATATATATTGCTCCTATAATATATATTTAGAATATATTGGAAGATTTGCCTTATATGATGTTACATTTAAAATATTCCTTTTGTTTTTAAAGTTAATAGATATAATTTTTCCTTCTCATTAAAGATTTCATTTGAAGCTTATTGTGTCTAAAATATTTGTAAACAACTTCCGAGTAGATATGATTTTAAATTGTCTTTATGTTTGGATAAATGGGTTTGTTGCGTTTTTTCTTATTGTTGAATCGTGTATTTATTTTTTAAATTTTGTATCTGTATTGTGAAAATGTATGAAATTCGGGGAGCATAAATATCAAATATTCTTAAAAATTATAAAAATGTTTCTTAAAAATTAAAAGAATTTATATAAAGAATTTTCTTTTCTACTTAAAATTATGCATTTATTGTGCATACGAAAAAAAAATACATTGTTCTCACTTTATATATATATATATATATATATATATATATATATATATATATATATATATATATACATACATACATACACATATATACATTGTTTCAACAGTATAGTTAGAATAATATATTAAAGCTTTGCATTTTTTGACGTTGCATTTAAAATATTCTTTTTGTTTTTAAAGATAGTAGATATAATATACCTTCTCATTAAAGATTTCATTTGAAACTTGTTTTGTCACTAATATTTGTAAACTTCTTCCGAATAGGTATGATTTCAGATTTTATTTATGTTTAGATATATTGTGTTTATTGCGTTCTTTTCTTATTCAAGTACGCATTTATTTATTTTAAAATTTTGTGTCCATCTAATTCCAGGATCAAGTATAAAATATTTCTTAAATTTCAAAGAATTTACGGGAATGATTGCTTTTTTACTTAAGATACGCATGTTTTGTTGATGTGTAAAAAAAGTTATCAATCAAATTAGAAATGAAACATATATAATATCCGCTATTTTATGTTCAATTCTTCTTTAGATATGATTAAAAGTTTGTGTTTGGATATGTTGTGTTTATTACCTTCACTTTTTATTATTGAAGTATGCATTTATTTTAAAATTTTGTATCGTTCTTTCGATAATATATTTCATGGAGTTGGTATAGAATGTTTCGTAAAAATAAAATAAAATAAAGGATTTACGGTAACATATTTTTTTCTGTTTAAAATACGTAATTTTTGTGGATATGTACAAAAAAAGTTTTCAATCAAATTAGAAATTAAACATTATATTCTTTATCATCTGTTTTGTTTTGATCTTTTGCTCCACATAGATACAGAGGGTTCTCATATTTATACTTTATTTATTATTTAAACTTTAGCATTTGACTTTAATATTTAGATTTTTATTTAAAATTTAACATTTTAAATTTAACGAATTTAAACATTCATTTAAAATTTCATCTTTCTGTACGAGATTTCTTTTTTACTGATGAAAATTGTAACCCAAACTTCTAAGTTAATTCGTTTAAATTAAAGGATTTCTAACAAAGATAATCAATTCTGTTGATCAGCTACGGCACAAATTTATGTCTGTATGTCACAAATTGTGATGGACAAATGCCAAACCACGCGCCATTCTTGTGCCAGTGTAAGTTTTTTCTGCGTACTTACGTTTCGGCGTATTTAATTTTTTTTTTTTTTTCTGGAAGATTAAAATCTTTAAATTATATTTATTAGTTAACTTTAACCGTGAATTTAATTTGTCTTATGCGATTTAAAAAACGTAGCGGGAGTTTTGAAATTTATTACCAAAAGATGATGCAGTTTGTAAGATTCTCTCTAAATTATTTTTTGTTTATTGAATGAACGTGCGTACTAGAATTTTTTTTTAGTAGTCTGCTTATATTTGGGTTGTTTTACTTTCATGTTGTTTGAAGCTTCTCTACGATAGCTTCTATTGTATTCGCTGTTAAGCCGAGTTTTTTTTTTCTGTAAAGTTAAAATTCTTTCTCTTTATTGTTTAGCGATTCATTTTCCACATTATTAATCACTTAAGGACTTCACCCGAGTTAATCCGCTCTACTTAACGTATGCAGTCCCGATATATCGCCCTTATCCTGAAATAGCTCGGTCTGACATACCTATCAATTTCGTCAAAACATCCGTCCTTGGTCCAGATATTTTTTAGTTATAAATAAGCACATTTGATTATTTTTTAAATCAACAGTAAAAAATCAGAAAATATTTGACTGGCAATTTAAAAACAATCTGGTTCTTAAGCGTTTAATATCTTATATATATTATACACGTGATTTTTCTTTGATAGATCAAATTTAGTTAACGGTGGCTTTTAACTTCTCTGTAAGGCATTTAAAGCATTGTGTTTACGCTCTATTTTCTTTTTCTTTCTTTACCCCTAAACCATAGTTTGGATTATGTAAATGCAACTATTTATTTCATATTGATACTGAAGTCCGTGTATTTGATCCCACCGCTAACATGGATGTTCGTAACCATTCAGAAGCGGCTTTAAGCACTAGTTTCTGGTTTATTTAAAACTTGTCTTGCATATACAGTTGACCGTAGTATTCTAAGCCAAACTAAAGATTTTTATTATTGTATGTTCATAGTTTTTAATTTATGCCTTTAGTTTTCATTTCAATGTAAAATAATTTCATCGCTTACACAACACTGCTTTTCGGTACCGTGTCCGTGGTTTCGATTCCTGTAGGCATGAATGTAGCTTTTCAAATTGGGCTTTAAGCAGCCATTCCCTGTCTAATAACCCCCAACCCGTTGTAAAGAAATTGATCGTAATACTCAAAACCAATCCAAACTGTGCTTAAAAAATTTATGTATCACTTGTGAAATTTTATCCTGCAATTTTATCTTGTTTTAAATGAAATATTTAGAATATTCGGGCTTGTCAAGTTCGTTTCAGCAAATGTTTTTATGCATTTCTCAAAATAAAAAAAAAAATTTCTGATTTAATCAATGAATTATATATTTTTTAATTTTATGTTATAAACCATTTAAAATTTCTTTTAAATATTCTGTTTTAGAAAATGGACTTCTTAGTTATGCTAATCCCAATTATCAGCTGACTGCATCAGATGAAAACTGTAACATTGAAGCTGATGATGGATTTGATGATCTTTATGAGGGTCTAGATATTGCATGTCGGGTTAACCGCAGACCTGGTATTCATAACCGAAGGAGTTATGCAGCTTTGGATCCTTCTTCTATGGGTGTTGATGTTGAAACAGAAACCACACCAATGCTTTCTGTAAATGCTGAAAATAATCTGTAAGTGTAAAGTTTAATTGGTATTGATAATAAAATTTTAATCTTGATTTTTTTAGGATGCATTTGAGACAGTCTAAATGAAATTTATACTATAATTCTAGCTATTTGCAATTTCACTATAATTTGAATATTATTTTTTAAAAATTCAGATTAAAAAATTAATTTTTAGTAATATTACAAAACCTGGAGTATTTTAAATAAGTGCGTACTTTTCAATTACTTTAATTTTTATAGGTTCTCTGGTTTTAAACTGGTTTTCTTAATTTTCGAAAGTTATTTTTTCTATATATCCAAACAGTGAAACTTTATAAAATTAATTTTTTAAAGATATACAGCTAACATTTTATCATACGCAAAAGGTCTTTTAACCTCAATGGCCCTTAACAATCATAATGAGGATGATGATAATAACAATAATAATAATAATTATCAATCATAAAAAGAGGGCTTATATTTAAGATTTTTGAAATCAAATCATTTCTATTTAAATTTTTAAAAATTTTTCATGCAAAAATGTAGTTATGTGCAGTTGCACTATGATTTGAGTATTATATTCTTTTTGGTTCTAATCTCAGTTTTAATGTTAAGGAGCATTTCATGGTCAAGGGTCTATTTAATTAAAAGTGCTTACTTTCAAGTAGTTTCATATTATTCACTTTACTTTTTGTCATTTCTACTGAGGAACAGGTTTTCTTATTTTCCAAAAGTTATTTTTTCTATATAACAAAACAATATTTTTTTTTTATTGAATCAAGATGTTTACAACCTTCCATATCCAAAAATTATTTTAACTTCTACAGCCACTAATGATCTATAGAAATATAGCTTGTATTTAAGAATTTTGAAATATAAATTTTTCATACCAAGTTGGTAAAATTTTTTTTTTCTTCCAATAGGGCAGAATTTTTTTTTTTTACTTTTTTATTTTTACTCATTCTATACCTTAATATTTTGTTGGTTTGTTGTGATAACTCCATGCATATAACCTCCATTACTCTCTTTGATGAGAGTAGCCCAGACATTTGCTAGCCATAATTGGAATTTTAACCTAATCCTCAGAATATTGAATCATTGATTTTTTTGCACTGCAGATGTAAATACTTCAATGTCATTAATTTTAAAATGCATAATTTTAATAATTTTCTGTCAATTTTTCCACAAGTAGGTATAAAAAATCAAGTATTTAGATTATTTTAATAATTATTCTTAAATGTGCATTATTCAATTTTTGAGCATATATATATATATATATATATATATATATATATATATATATATATATATATATATATCTTTTCATTTTAGGAATGAAGCAGATAGTGTCAATTCTCCTCTCAAACAAAAATCATTTCAATTAGTTGATAATGGTAATTCAGTTTTTGATTCTAATGACAATAAAGATATGGGAAAGAGGTCAAACCTATTAGATTACTATATTAGCCTTGAAACTGCTGCTCAGAAACAAAAGAAAATTCCTTCTCTTCAACCTTTCTGTAATCGTGATGAATCACCTACTCCTCATACAAAAGTGTAAGTTATAATGTCTGTTTGTAAATTTAAGACTTTTTCCAGTGTTAAATATTGTTTAATACTAAGATTAAGCAATTTGATAATTAACTGCCTAGATATGTGGTTAATACTGCTTTCTGTACCCATTTTTCTTACTGAGCATTTACATGTTAAATTAATAATCACATAATATTTTGGAATTAAGATATTTTATAGATTATAGGAAAATAAAAATTTTTGAAAAAAAATCTTTTCTATGTTTATTTTATGTGTTACATTTTTGGAACATTGGCATTTTTCAAAAGAAAGAAAAAGTTTGTTTTCAAAACTAAATAGTTCTTGTATATATATATATATATATATATATATATATATATATATATATATATATATATATATATATAAAAGATATTCTCACATTTTCTAAAAATTCGATTTTGGTTTAATCATACTCTAAAAAGTGCCAAATATCTCAAAACACAATAACCTTTAGTAAACATTTTAAAAAATGTTATAAGCATACATAAAAATTTAATATAAAAGACAAAAAAAGCATGATTAATGTGGAATGGTAAACATTAAAGTGGTTTAAACATTTCTTGGAAAAATCTTTTGTCATATCTAGTGTTCTGATTTTAGAATATAAGTTATAAAGGGTTAAACATCAATCAAAAATTAAATATTGCTACAGTAAGAAAGTGCTTTTTTATGTGTTTAATGTAGTTTTTTAAATGTTTTAATTGTGAAAAAATAAGACATATTTTGTAAATTTAATTAAAGTGACTATTTTAAATTACTAGTAATGATGGTAATAACCATTGTAAAATTTAGGAAAACATCTGATTCTAACACAAAATCCATTAGTTTTGTATTTGGCTCTGTTATAACAGTGACTCTTATGTAAATTTCCAAAATTTTTTATTTCTCTGGTGAGGATTAAAGAATTATTCTTCTCATGTTACTTTCTTGACTGCTACTGCTGTTTTGAGCCTTGAATCTTCTTTTAGATAAAAGTATTAATTTCTATAATAATCTAGTTTTGACCCTTTAAATCTTTTCTTTTATACCTTTATCTCTCTGATAGACAATACCTCTTTATTGGGAGTAAATCCAAATATCATTTAAGTATTAAAAATATTGAAAATAATTGAATAATATGTAGTCTGCAAATTTATTCTATTTATTTTAATTATTTTAGCTTTTATCTAAAATTTTACAGTAATATAATTTCTTGCATAGTTTGCTATACATTTCTCTCTCTCTCTCTCTCTCTCTCTCTCTCTCTATATATATATATATATATATATATATATATATATATATATAGATATATATATATATATATGTGTGTGTGTGTGTGTGTGTGTATATATATATATATGTGTGTGTGTATATATCTTGCAGGGAATATATGACAATAGAAGGTCAAAATTCAGGGAGTTGTCATGATGGTATGTATTACTTTAATATTCTTTGACAGATGCTATTCACAATATTACTTAGAGAGAGTCAAATGAATCTTTTGACTCTTGATGTGATTTACATATTAACATTCATTTAAGCATTTTAAAAGAAGTCATTACTTTTAAACCTTTGAAAGTTTTATTTTTTCTCATTTTTAGAATGCTTATTTTTTTTAAACACACTGCATTAAATAATTCTTATTGAAATGTAAAAATAAAACATTAATACATTTTAATAAAGTATAAGGAAAATATGAAAAATTTTAACTTTAAAATAGTGTTTTTTAAACTTGTGCACACTCTATATTAAAAACTATTGCCCATATAGATTTTAAAATTTCACGGTAAGCACTGTATAGAACTTTATAGAAACTCTGCCTCTTTTATTTATTTAAAAAAATTGATTTGTTATTAATAATTTTTAATTTAATTTTTAAATGCTATTTTAACTCTCTTTGAAAATTCATTCCCCTGGTGTGAGATTCCTGATACTTTTATATATATATATATATATATATATATATATATATATATATATATATATATAAATAGTTTGGTGGAGAGTTGTACTTAATATTTATTATTTACACTAAAGAAAAAATTATTAATGAAACTGTTTGCATTATTATAAGTCAATGTGTGTTAGGTCCTCAAAATTTAAAAATTTTAAAACAAACATATACTTTTTATTTTATTTTAAAAAAATTTTCTTTTACAAGCAAAATAAGTTTCAGAAAAATTCAAATATTTTGGATAGTAATAAAAAAAAGGTAAATGGAATAACAAAATTTACCTTTTTGAAGTATTTTTCAGACACTGATCAAATTGGTAGGTGGATACTGGAGTCTTATGTTTGAATCCTGCTATTGGCATGGATGTTTATAGCCATTCAGAATTGGCTTTAAGCAGTAGGTCCCAGTCTATTAGCCCTCATGATACAAAAATAACCTTAACATTTCTAACCAAAGCAAATCTGAAATAACTTAAAGTAATGACTCTTCTTAAATGTTATGAGTAAAATTTTTCTTGTCTCTTATAAACATTAATAATCTTTATAGGAACCTCAAGCCCTGATAAACTTTCCTCATCTGAATCTATTGATAGCGATTCACTTCCTTCTGGTTGGGAAAAACATGAAGGTCTGTATTGCAGATGTTTCAGTTCCAATCTAAAACTGCTATTAAAAAATTAAAAGGAGCAATGGCTATGTATTGCTCATTATAGTTTGCTCTTTTGCTTTCCAAGATTACATAATTTTATTCAATTTATTCTATCTATAGTGATATTAAGTAGTTTTAATTCATTTAAAAACTTTAATACAGAAGCCAACATTATTATTTTAAGGTTTTCAGTTAAACTGAAGATTTCAAGCATATAATTTAGAAATTATTTAAAATCTATAGGAAACATTAGAATTAGTGCATATTAGAAGTATGTACTATGCTCCAAACATCTTAATCTGATTTTATGCATGTACTTAATATTGGTCTTAGCACATAGTTGATTTGTTTATATAAGTAATTATAGCTATACTTGTATTAAAAATATGAACCCATCAGTATAATGACTTGTATGTATATACTAGTATTAATAAACATATGCTACAATAGTTCATATATGGGTTCTAAATGTTATCTTTAAAACTTTAACTCTCTTAATCTCTCTCTCTCTCTCTCTCTCTATATATATATATATATATATATATATATATATATATATACATATATATATATATATATATATATATATATATATATATATATATATATACATATATTTCAAGCTTTTTATGATGATACCTTTGGTATGTATTAAATACTAAATAAAAATGAAATGTTTAGGATTGTTTTCTTTGTAGAACTATTGATATTTCTATTTAAGGGGTGTTAATATTCATTAATTCTAGATGATAGTGGACCTTATTACTGGCATATCAGTAGTGGAACAATACAGAGAGAGCCACCACTGCATACAAGTTGCAACCGAACTCCTACAAGACTGTCCAAAGATATAGATTTGGTAAAATTTATTATATTTCAAACTATCTATGTTCTGAAATATTTCAACTACTCCAGAGAAAAATATAAAATATTCTTAGTTTATTGATGGATTTGAAAATGACAACATTAAATTAACAATAACTCATCATTTAATATTTAAATTCTGTTGTTTGTTTTCAATGTTCCCTGTTAATGAGAAACTTTTTGCATGTCAGAAATCATTTGTTCTTTGCTATAATAGCACAAGGCTTTTGAACAAACTTTTTGAAGTATATTATTAGTTAAATATGTTAATAATTTAAGTATAAATATTTGAATTAATCTCATCTTAATGTGTTTTACAGCTTTCTTCAAAAATGGAATATTGCCTCAGTTCCTGTAAAACATCATGTGGTTTATACCATGGGAATGATGCTTCAAGAAGCAAATTATTAACTTTGCATTCAGTTGATAACAAATTTAAGTAAGTTTTTATATCCTTATACTCCAGTCAGTTCTAAAATATTTTTAAAGTTAAAGTAATTGCTATCTTTTTCCTATTCTTTAAGATAACTCATATGACTTCTCTGACCTTTTAATTTTTTATATTCTTTGTTATATTGTGTATTTTTGTGTATTAATTTGAATGTTAATTAGGTATGATTCAGAGTTAATTTTCTATTGAAATTGTTAGGACTAGTTCAAAAAAGGTGGAATGTCTCATTAGCTTTGTTTATTCTCTCTACTTTTACATGAACCAAGGTCACTTTCGTGTTTAACATTGTTAACATAAAATATTTTATAGTAACAAAATGCAAAATATTCTCGAAATATATCAGATAATTGGTAAATAATATTACAACCAATGGGATACACTAGCTCATTGTCAGTGCATTGTGAATTTAACAAATTATATTAATTTATCATACTTGGAGTTTAGGAAATACTAAGTCCTAAAGTAGAGGAATCAGGACAGGCAGACAAAATAATTTGTAAAGTCTTTACATTAAAATTAATTCTATTTAGAAAATTTCCTTCCTGTAAAATTTATATTTTAATTTTTACATTATTCATGAACAATGGTTATTTAAATTGTACTTAGTTAATAACATGTACATTATTATTTTTACATCTGACAAATAACCACTAATAATTCATTTATCAGTTCTCAAAAGAAGATTTCAGGGAATGTCTAGAATGAAGATACAGATTTATAAATGTGGCATGAAAAGGCTTAGCACAGGGGATCTAAAATGTCAAGGTTGGAGAGCTAAAGTTTCTTTTGAAAGTTTTGCCCAAAATAGCTTCATATTCTCAGGACTGGATTTGGTGTTAAGCACTCAGCTCTGAGATCTCCTTTATTTTCCTCCTGTTTTGATTTCTAACTTATTTTGCTTAGGGCACATACTCCTTATCTTGAAGAATCCTCTTTAATTGTGCCTACCTGGTATAACTTTTACTGCCTCTTGTTTTATATAATGTCTGTGTGAGGGGGGGATAAGTCTAGACTGCCTATCTAGATTATTATCTGTGTGTATAATTCATATGGGCATTTCTCTGCCTTTTTATATACCTGACATTTTATCATTCTTTAACTTTGCTCTACCGCAAACACCCAGACATTTTCACTGTGAGTTTGTGGGTTTTATTATATTTGTTTGTAAAACACAAGTTTTTCTGTTTTATTCATGTATTTATATCTTTTTTGATGTTGGTTTTTAAAGCATTTCTGCTATCAGCGTATGTGTCATGAAAAAATGCCATAATAATCAATACCTTAAAAATAAAGAATTTCAAAATATAGTGATATACTGTAACTATTAAACTAATAAAGCATTTCTAACAATTCTTTCATATTGTCTGTTATCTTTAATTTAAAAAAAAAAACACTCAGTTTTGAAAAAAATTTTTGTATCTAAACATATTAGGTATGATGTATGAAGTAAAATTATTGTTCTCATCCTGTATTACTTATATTATTATGAAAAAAAATTTTTATGCAAAGAAATATACATTCAGCAGGATCTACAGTATATTTATGAATATAAGCTCATCCATATACATGCCTAGAATAGCAATTTTTCTTCATAAGCAATTTTTCTTCAATAATTTACCCAGAATTAAAAATACCTATATATGCAAAAATAAAAAAAAAAACTATTTCTGGAGCATTCAAATATCTTACCAAGAAGCCTGAAATGTTGCCAAGCCAATAAACAGGAGCATTATTTCCCAATCAAATTGCTTTAAACTAAAATGCTAGACCAATACTTTTCAAACTTTTTTTGCTACAGTATCTAATTACAGTCCTATAGTGGTAGAGGATTGGTCAAACCTCGAGATAAATACAAGGACATCTCTTTGTATGTTTCAACAATGATGAGGAAAAACTACTTACATTTTAATTTTATGAGACTTTATGCTGTTTTTATTAATTTCATAGCATGGAGCAACAGGATTTTATGAGCTTAGACTGTTAATCCTGAAATTTATATCAGTGAGCATAAAACTAACAACAAGCATGAAATTAACAATTTAAAGGAATCATGGTGATAGACCATGTGGTCAATGTTACTTTTTGCAATCTTACTGCTATTTTGGCATGGTTATAACAAAAGTAAGAAACATTGTAAATTTATTTTTCAATTTTTTTTATATCAAAATTTTTACAAACTTTATTTTTTTCACATTAAATATTTTCTTTTAGTTATTTTCTGTAATTTTTGTGAATTTGGTGACATTTTGTTACCAACGGAAAAAAATGTTGTTAAGAAACTCATATAGTATATCTGTTCCATGGATTCATATATAAGCCTATCCCCTATCAGGTCTATAAGAAGCCCCAAAAATTTATGACTCCTACGCAGAAATATATGGTATATATATTATTGTATGTTTTTGAGCATTCATGTTCCATAACCAATGAAATATATCTACATAAGGGAAAGACATTAATTACATTTTATGTTATTAGTACAAAAAATTCCTATAAAGCATATTAAAATTAATATGCTTTCTAAAACCTTACCGTGTGCTTACTTTCATTACTCATAAAATATTTATCCTTTTTTTACTAATAAAGTAAGCATCTAAACACTGATTACTCATATTTATTTTATTTATACCAATTATGACTCTAAAATGTTTGACAGAGTGGCTAAAGTCGCTGACCTGTAACATGGAATATCTGTTTGTTTTCTTATATGTTCGCTCTTCAAACAAACAATTAAAATAGTTTCATGGAGTTTTTTAGCCCAAAAGGTCTCAAAGGAAGCTCAACCCTAATGTTTTGTATTATAGAGCTGCAGTAGCTCAGTTAGCAAAGGCAGTGATCTTGTAACTGAAGAGTTGCAGGTGCAGGGTTCAAGCCAGCCTAAGATCTACCATGTTAATTAATGGTAACTGGAGCTCATACAATATGTTCTTCATCCTCTAAGTTCTCAAAAAATACCTCTGTGGGTGGCAGGCCACGTCTAAGGATCTTCTTAAGGATTGTTTTTCCATCCTAGCCATGCTCTTCATACATGAAAGGATTACCCTTTGCCGTAATTTAAGCCTATGACTAATGTGCTTGGCTTGTCCTGTCCAAGTGGCATTAGTAACAGCAACAATGTCAGTACACTAATTAATAGTACCAAAATGCAAAATCAATCTGTGGAATTTACGTATGAGTCTGATTAGTCTCAGCAACTTTTTTTTGCTCAATAAGTAAACTTGACCAATGCTAGAATCATTCTCCTATCGCTTTTTTTCTTTTCTGTATAGATAAATGACATCCTATTTTCTCCATGAAGCTTTCAAGGCTCATATACCCCCATAGGATTTTTAGTGGTTGGAACTAACCTAAATTTAAAATTTGTTATCTAGCCTTTTTAACTTAAGTGTTCTAATAAAATTTTAAAGGATTTGATACGGTATCACTCAGAATAAATATTTTGTGAGTTCTAAGAGAAGTGTTATTCTGCTGTATTTGTACTGTGATTCTATTATGTTATACTGTGATTGTTTCTTAAAGCTTTTTATTTCTAAAATTTTATAAAAGTTAGAGTAAATGTTATATAATTTTCTTCTCCATTGACTTTTTAACAGTCTTTTGATTTTAAGTCTACTATTCTTAAATTAAAAGGTTTAATGGACTTTATTTGTAATAACTGATTTGTAATTTTAAACTGGTTTTAAATTAAAATTGTGTATTTTGATGTAATTTATGGTGTACTTATCTATTCCTTATTTTAATTGCTTTGATAGAGATATTTTATTAAAAAAATTTTCCTTCAGATGGTTAATATGATGTTGTTATATATTTTGAAAACCTGTGTACTAATGAATTGTACATTGGAATTTTTTAGGAGGAGGAGCTGCCCAGATGGGTCTTGTAGCTTGACGCCTGATAAAGTAAGTATTAAAATCATAGCTTGTTTTATAAGAAATATTTCAAAATCTTTTAAAGAACCCATAAAAAAGGTATTCAGAATTTATTAAGTATTATTATAAAAAATTATTGTTATAAGGAAATTTATTTATAATAGATAATTTGCTTAATTTTCCTCAAGTGCATGAATAGCAACACTTGATTTTCAATTGAAAGAATTGTCATAAGATACACAAAATTCTTGCATATTATATTTAAATATCTTTTTAACTTATGCATAGTTTTCCTTGTGTGCTTTGAGTCTTCCAATTAATTTTATGGTGAATACCAATATTAAGCAGTTTTTAATGTACTAGCCTATGTTCATTTTTAAATACTTATCCATTTTTGTACATGAAGAGCCTAAAATTTGAAAATTTTTTTAAATTAATTTTTTCTTAATGTAAAGTATTAATTTATTTTCCTCTTTTGACTTGAGCCTCCTTTCTTCCAGAGACCAATTCGCTTTGCTGTCAGATCTTTAGGTTGGGTAGAAATAGCTGAGGCAGATTTAACCCCTGAGAGAAGCAGCAAAGCTGTGAATAAATGCATTGTAGACTTATCCATGGGAAGAAATGATATTCTTGATGTAGTTGGAAGATGGGGTGATGTAAGTATATTCTTTTTTCTAGAATATAGTATTATACATACCCTCTAACTCTATGAAGTTTTCACAGACATTCTGAAAGATAGGAAGTATACATTAATGCTGAAAAATATGTATTTAAGCCTTTGCTGTTTGGCATGGTCCCTGAAGTCTACATAATATAATTCCATTTTTCCACTCCTGTTAAACATCTTCACATTTATAAACACTATGTTATTAGTGTATATGAAATATTGACCAAGTCTTATTTTTGGTAAATATGTTTGACCTTCATGTCTTCATTCTTCAGTCTGCCAATTTTCTGCTGTATTATTGCTGCTAACTTATTACTAGAAATGACACTGACTTAGTCTTGACAAATATGATTAAAAAACTGAAGACTTTGGTGAGATTTCTAACTTGATCAGCTTTACTTATATGCTGACAACACATATATGTATATATATATATATATATATATATATATATATATATATATGCATGCACACACACACACACATATGTGTGCATATACATACGTACATGTATATATATATATACATATATATATATATATATATATATATATATATATATATATATATATATATATATACATATATATATATATATATATATATATATATATATATATATATATATATATATATATATATATATATATATATATATATATATATATATATATATATATATATATATATGTGAAGCACAAATTATTAATCCATTAAATTTAAGTAAAAATGATACATAGTCAGTAGTGAGAGAGAAAATTCTTTAATTCATTCTTTATTTTTACATTTTTTATATTTTTATTTTTTATTATTTACTTATTTATTTATTTATTTTTGTGATTAAAGTGGTAAGCATTTAACAATTACTATTAAATTATGGCTTCTCACCATTTCCAAATATACAGCAAGAATATGAAGGGTACTACTTTGCAAATCTAGAGCGAAGTGCTCAGAGAAAGTCTTGGTCATGTGATCAAGCTTTAAATAAACTGGCACTTCTGACTTCGGTAAATTTTACATCAAACTGCAATAGAGAATAAAACCATAAGCCCAAGATTAGTTTGAAAGTATTCTGGAATTCTCTTGAATTATCTCTGTTCCTAAAAATAACTTTATATATCAATTAAGAGGAATATTTTTGGCATTAAATTATATTATCTAGTCATAAACATACATTGTGGCAACATTTAGATACATGTATTGTAATAATATACATTTGGGTTATATCATTGTTAAGTGCTTCAAATTAGTTACTAGCTATATTTAAGGGTATGTCTTGTGCTCTTAAATTAATCTTGGAAACTAATTAGCTTCTAGTCTGTAGTAAAGTGATTCGTATATGTTCATTTTATAAAACTTTCATAAATTTTTGTTAGTAAAAGTTTTGTTTTCAGCATTTAGGACCTTTTATTATGATGAAAAAACTATTTTGAGGAACTTTGCTACAATTAAGTGCTTTTGAAAAAAATTATTATTAAATTTAAACTTAAAACTGAATAATTAATGGTCAAAAGACAAAGAAACTAGTTACCAGTCTAATGTCTTATAAATTTTAATTTAGTTTTGGGGATTTCTTACCAATTCAAAACAAGTCTTAAGCCTTGGTCATTCAAATTCTGAAATTCTCTTTATTCTGTTCTGTTTGTTCTGAAATTCGGACTTAGAATGTTAGATCAACCAACTAACCAATTTTGAATGAATACAGATTGCAATGTATATACTAAAATACATTTTGATATTCTGCAAATTTAAAACAGTCATACTGCATATATGCTAATTTTTTGTACCATTCAAATTCTGCTAAAAAGTAATATCTTTTCAGGGGAAAGATCTATTTATGGATTTAGATGATTATTCTCTACGTTTAATGGATACCCAAGACTTAACTGTACTCAATACTCAACCAATTCATACCATACGTGTTTGGGGAGTTGGGCGAGATAATGGAAGGTAAGATATAAAAGTACAAAATTTATACATTTCTTATTAAACATTTTAAAAATATATCATTCATTTAGTTAAATAATTATTTCATGTATTATATATGCATTTGTTTGTAGGAATAAGTCAGTAATTTTTTTTTCTTTTTATAACCTCTTCGTTTCCTTTGTACAAAGATAAAGGTCATTTGCATGACAAAAATTTATATATACATTAAAAAAAATGAAAACATTTCAATTGCTATCATTTATGCTACTACTACTACTTTTGTCTAATTTACTTCATAAAAATTAGGCCTCTCTTATGTTGTATGGGACATGCTGTATACCATTTTGTTGTTATTTGACATACTTTGGATTCTTTGTTGCAGTTGTATTTAGATAACAAAATTTTTAGTGTCTATAAAATATAAAATAAACCAGACTTTGCTGTATAAACTGTGTAATATCTAAAAGAGTAATTTAATCCTTTAAAGAATATTACTTGTCTTTTCTCCCATGATTGACTACAAGAATTTTCTTGTTCTAAGCAAAATTCATTACAGTACTTATTATATTTGCACTGTATTTAATTATGTATTTGTAAAGCATTATGTATTGTTTAGTACTATATTGGTAATCTTTCTTTTTATCTTTTCTTCTCTTTTACTTCTCTCATTGGAATATTCTTTAGAGAAAGGTAAAATATAACTTTCATAAATATATCCTCCTGTGCTATTAAAATATAATGTTTATAGATCAATTCAAAACTTTATTTTACTTATTATATATGTCTCTACTTATTATAAATTAACTATAAATTTCTAAATTTTAGGGATTTTGCTTATGTTGCTCGAGATCGTGATACCAAAAAACACATGTGTCATGTTTTTCGATGTGATATACCTGCTCGTATCATAGCTAATACATTGAGAGATATCTGTAAAAAGATTATGATTGAACGAAGCTTGCAACGTAATTTAGAAAAGAGAAGTGAACCTACTGGTTGCAAACAAAGTGAAGACTCTACGCATGGTGTTCCTACTCGCCCAACAGATTTACCCATGGATCAACGGCCATTCCAAAATTCAGAATCTCAGAGCACGTATTCAGGTAATAATAAAATTACTGTATGCTTTAAATACCTAAACTAGTATATATTAATAGATTCTAATATATTTATAATTCCATTTTTATAGCTCAGTTTTTTCCTACTCCTATGGAAGAACCTAAGAAAGTTCTTAAAGTCTATTATTTGGGATCTACAAATGTTGATAAAGCAACTGGAGTAGAAACTTTGAATAATGCTATTGAGAAATTATCATCATCTGTTCCAAAATCTGAATATAAATATGTAAATGTAGCTGTTGCACCTTCCACGATAACTATATCAGAACCTAATGTAAGTAACCTTTTTTTATTTTAAATTGTCCAACACCCTGATGACATGTGTTCATAAAATTATATGTGTATATGTGTTCATAAAATTCTCCCTTCAGGGCCTGCAGTCTTGTATATGTGATCAGGCTGTTCGTGTTCTATGGTCCATGATCACTATGGCATGACTTGGAATCGGAACATTTTATTTAAAATTTTAAACATCATTAGACATGGTTTGAAGTCTGTTACACTTTTTAATAATATTCTACAGAATTTTCACCATCAATATATTTTTTAGTTGTAGCAATATACAAACAACAGAACATATTTGAATCCTCTCAAGGGCTGTGATTTATTGTGCTCTCAGTGTTTATATTTTAAGGAAAGGTTAGAATATTTATTGGTTAAAGGTGGGAGTAGAATTGTTGTTTAGAATTTGTAAGACTTTTTTATATTTATATATTTTGAGTCAGCTTTATTTAATTTATGGAATTTGCCTTGGGGTAATTTAGTTTTATTTTTAATTTGTTCATGTTTTTAAGCCTTTTTTTACAGACTGATTATAAATTTTATTAAAATGATGCTATTTTTCTTAATACAAAACCAGTTTCTTTAAAAATTATAATTGTTTTTATAAATATCATAAGATTTTTATTATAGAAGATTTATATATTATCTGTAATTATAATAATAAATTTCAACACATTAAATTGAAATTTATGAATTTTTAAATGAAATTAGGCTTAACAGGAAAAATTGTGTGGTCCCATGGGTCTCCCTTTTTGTTTTCATGGGCTTGGGAGAAGCATTTCTTTAATCTTCTGAACAGATTAAACCTTTTGAAACTACAAATATTGCCGTTTTTTCACAGCCATTATAACTGCAGTATTTCATTAAATATTTTAATATATCATCTAAAATCTTTCTGATAAATAAATATATCAACAGTGTGTAATTAAAAGTTTTCTATTCTCATTTCCAAAAGATTTTTTTCATAAATATTTCTTTACAACTTATCAATAAATAATTAAACTATTAAAAAGAAAATTAATTTAGCAGTATTCTGCATATTATTTGATAACTGTAAATAATAATCAAAATTATCTGTATAACTTTTAAAGCATTTTTCAATACTTGAGATTTTCAAGTTTATTTATATTTTCTTCTGTAGGAAGAAGGGAAGCAGATAGCTGAATGTCGTGTGAGATTTTTATCTTTTCTGGGAATTGGAAAGAATGTTAAGTATGTGCATCTGTATATACATCTGTGTATACTTTTTTTAGATTTTAATTTATGTTAGAATGCATGCCTTTCTTGAGTCAAAAATGCTAAACTGAATTTATGCTAATATATTTCTTTAAAATAATATTTCCAAACAAGTCAAATGCCCAAAACTTTGAAAAATCATATAACTTTCTTAAGACATATTTATTGATGATTTTAAGTTTTCTGATTATTTTCACTAACACCTTTCTATTGTAGTATCTTTAATAACACATAGATAATACATTGTCAAAAGTCAACTTGTAACTATACATTTAAAATATTTTTGTATCTGTTAAAAACGTATGTTACATATGCATTTTATCTTGTGTTCTTCTAGGGGTTTTTATAGTTATTTTATAATGCATGAATCTTATATGCTGTTGCAGTTTGTACATGCTATAACTTTCTGATTTTTTATAAAGTGTAGTAAAAAAAGAAATAATAGTTTTTGCTCTTTCGTTCTGATTTTACCTACTAAGCAGTCATATAATACTGGAATATTGTAATTAAACTTTAAAAAAGTTATTATTGAGATAATGCTATACAAAATATAGAAATGCAACCTGCTATGGGGTTTTAAATCTGTTTTTACTGATACAGGTAATTTTGATTAAAATTTGTTTTTAATTTTAGGCATTGTGGGTTTATTGTGCATACTGCTCAAGATGATTTTATAGCTCACATATTTCATTGTGAACCATCATCTGGAGCTCTGTGCAAAACTATAGAAGCAGCTTGCAAGGTTAGTTTTTATTTAATTATTAACATTGAAATGTATGCTGAAGTAAATATCTGTTACTAACTCAAGAAAATTATTCGTTTATTTATGTAGTTACGCTATCAAAAATGTTTGGATGCCCACAGACAAGATTCTGATAGAAAAATGTCAGAAGCGCAGAAAAAGGTATTGTATAAATAGTTGAAACTAAAGTTTTATTTCTAAGGCTTGTATCAAGTTATAAATTAAATTTATCAAATCATCTTTAATATAAACCCTTCTTTAAATAACTGTTAAGTTGCCAAATATTTAATAATAATGTTTTAAAATTTATCCTTTGACAATTTTTTTGTACTCTAAGATATATAAAATAATTTTTTCAGACCTTATAAGTTTATAATAAATTTTAAATTATTGTGTGAAGATTTAATACATTTTTTCTCATCAGTTTAATTTTAAAAGTGATAAAATATAGCAGAAGTTTATCAATTTCAACATTGATTACATTTTAATGCACACACACACACACACAAACACACACACACACATATATATATATATATATATATATATAAATATATTCTTTTTGTAATTTTCAGGGCTTAGGAACAGCTTTGAAAAGTGTTTTTGGAACTTTCTTTTTAACTCGATTGTCTAAGAGTACTGAAACATGAGGTGATAAATCTGCTTCTAGATAAATTGTCCAGCCATATTTATTTACATATTTTTATTTTGGTAGATATTTTATGTACAGTATTGTAGGTTAGTGTTTTGTTTCGTAAAAAATTATATTATGTTAGACCAAAGACCAATGTCTTGGGTTTTTTTAGATCTTATAGAAAATCAGCATTAAACATTCTCATACTATTATTATCACTCCAAACTAATTAAAACAGGTTTTTATTATGCTTTGTATTTTAATTTCTTTTCCTAAAATGTAAATAATTGTATAGTATTATTTTTTCTGTACATTTTGATGCTGTGTTGTTATTGTATGGTGTCTTGCAATCATAATAGATATTGAAAATTCTTAGTTTATATGACTCATAATATATCTGTCCATTAAAAACATTGTAAATTACCCTGAAAAATATTGTTTCACAAAGTTTTATGAGCATTTATTTTAAATTGCAGCTATTTAGATATTATATGTTTGTTAGCTATTTTATTTCATTGTCTGGGTAACCAAGAATTATGGATATAATAGAGTTCTATAAGTGGTGTTAGATAATTCTAGGTAACAATTTTCTTTCTAGAGAAATGTGACAGATGAATGGTTTTGAATTTTAGTGTGCCATAGTTTCTTACCCAGAAACACTGCCAATTACTATTTTCTTGTTATGAACATTAAAACAAAGATTTTTTTTTTTTTGTAAGTTATGTGTAATGCTTTTTTAAATTTTATGCTCTTTAGCTAGTTTTTGTTTTGTTTTTAATGTTTATTTTGTACTATTATTTAATACCATTTTATACTCTTTTATTGTCCATTTATGAACACTGACATGTGATAATGTAATTTAAGAACACTGTGATTGATTTTATTAATTATATTTCATGTTTTTTACCTGATAATTAACCATAAGTAGTATTAGAATTTTTCAATAAGAAGGAAAAATTACTTCAAAACTTATATATGATCATTCAACAAATATTGATACTAGTTCAAATTACCTCTTTGGTAATTTCTAAGAGTATAGTGACATGTTTGCTGAATCTATCATTTTTATTATTAGAATTTTTTTACTTTTTAATTTGTATGATAAAACTTTTTTGATGGCATTACTTGCCTACTTCAGATTGATCTATATTGCTAATTAGAGAAATGATAGTTATTCAGATCTAAAGACTAACCTAAAACTGTTTTCTAACTCTTTTGAATCATTTTAATAATTAGCAAATACAATTTTATTATAATTTGCATAAAACACTCAATTTTTATATTGGCAGCTGAATATGTGAGTTCTCAAAGCAAATATTCCTTTACGTTGTATGGACAATTACTCATATCGGTGGAAGCGCAGTTATTGCATTTGTTTTGTCATGTAAAAGATGATAATTAAAACCTCTCATCTCCTTTAAAACAATATTCTGTATTTGTTATCTGTAAAGAAAATATATTTTTAAAAAATTCAATATGGACTTTAGCAAGATTTAATTTTAGGAATTAAAGTGATGAGAGTTGTATATTGAGAGTTATACAAGAATTATTTTGCTGTACTGTACTGAATTGCAATATTTGCATATTGATAAATATGATTTAGTGTTTTAAGTAACATAACATATGGATATTTTTCCATGTTTGTTGGGCTGTGCAGACTTTTCTAACTCTTATCTAATGACTGTTTAGTATTATATCACATGTGTCCTTATTAAATTATTTGATTGTATATTTATATAAAACATATACTACTTAGATTCATTATGTTTGTAAAAAGATTATGTAGATATAATCATTAACTTCACAATTTAAATGGCTTTATTACATGTGTCCATATTTCATATAAACCATGTTGAATTCATGGGAAATATAATTTGGTTTATGTAATTTTAACCTTGTTTCTTTCAGGGAAGTTTTATTTATTTATTTTTTAAACATTTATCTGATATGGATGAATTATTTCTCTTCAGCATTTCTGAAAGGTTGAAATGAAGTATTTAAGTATATTCAAAACAGTTTCATTACTTAAAAAATTCCTTTCCTTTCAGAATATCGTTTTAGGATGTTTAAATTCATTAATATATTGTATATTTTAACACATAAGTTTTGTACTTTATTTAGAATCAAATTCAGGACCAATATTGAATCTCATATTTAAAAATATTTGCTTTCTAGTGTTTTACAATGTGTATTAATTAAATCTCCCTTTGTCTGTAAGTACAGTTTTCTACTGTTTCTACATCTGAATTGTGTAAAGATTTTTAGCAGTATTAAAAAACATGAAAATTGAATTAATTATTAGAACCCCAAAGGCTGCTAACAAAATTCTTTTATATGAAGCATTTAATAAAGTCTTCTGTGCCTTTGCTTTTATGTGTACATTATGTTGAATAAATTTAATTAAACATTTATGAAAAATCAAAAACCAGTATGATTAAAGGTTATTTCTATTTGGGTTGACTACATTGTTGTACTTAAATTAATATATCTGTGAATTATAGGTTGCATTTTTAGTTATGATGTATATGATTATAAAGTGTTAGTACCAATCCAAAGTTTTAATATCTAAAATTGCTTAATTTTCTTTATAATCTGAAAATTGAGAAATTTCTTTAGAACATTAAGGATAAAGATCTGACTTATTTTACATCTTACACTTTTACTTAAAGGAAATTAATACTTAAAAGTAAAAATACTTAACAGTTTTTAGCGTATATTTGTAAAGCCTTTCACTAATTTTCCCCCTTGAATAATGTGGTTTAGTTTAATGGATTCAAGAGTTAGTTCTCCACATAACTTGAAATACAAAGGAGAATTATCTTTGGATCTACATTCTGATTTATATTTCACATCTATATGCTGTAGAAAAGGAGAATTACTAAACAAAGAGAGGGGAAAAAATAAAATGTGTCACATCCCTATATTTTAATTAGTTTATAAAGCTATTTGAATAAATATTTTTTAACATATTTTATATTTTAATTAGCTAAACATAAAGAAGGTCAATTGTTATGTACGATATTCTGCATTGTTTTAAAACTCTATACAAATCCAGTATAAGGGCAGATGCCTCTTCTATAGCTTGGAATTGTATTATAGTGTATTGTAGGTACTGAAATGTGCCTGTAGGTAGGACTAGTGGAATGAAAATAGTGTCCTGTCAGGGACTTTTGTTAAAATAAATATATTGTTTATACATGTTATACCAGAAAAAGTAGGACAAACATACCTCTAAAAGGTTTGATGTTCTAACTCACACACATACACAAAAAAAAAAGTTAATAAGTTTTGTAAAAATTGATTTGTGTTCAGATTAATTCTAAATTGGAAATTCAGAGCTAATTTTTTTTGTTACAAAACAGATTTATAAAGCTTTTTTTTTTTTTTCTTTTAAGACTGATCCTCTTGTAAAGTTATGTTGTAATGAGATATCCTTAGCTACTCTTATGTTTGCACAACCCAATTATAAATTCTTAATGTATATTATAAGTGTATGGATTCCATGGAAAATGTTCATCCATATTAATTTAAATGGTTTATTATGTAAAGCAAAGTATCTATTTAAAACTGTATTTATTTTCTTATTCATTCATTTTTTTATTTATTATTTGTCTAAAGATTAACCCAGAACAAAATAAAAATAATTTGATGAATTAGAGTTAATGTAAGTGCAATTAAATTTTATTTTATATGAACACTAAAAAATATATTTTAAGGATTTGTATCAAAAATTTAAACCTATTTAATTTTACTCATGTGGACATATACATTACTGAAGCATTTTCTTGATCTTTGAAACTTTGTGTTCTATGTATTTAGTCATGGTTTTTATTACTGTGTCCCACTTCTCTTAATCAAATCATAAAGTGAAAATTGAATGCATGCCTTTAGAAAGAACATGATAGAACGATACTAGAGTTTAATATAAAGTCATAATTCCATCAAGTTTATAAGATTAGGAATTGTGGAATTGTAAGTTATGTTTAGTTATGTTTATATATGAGTATTATGCACAGAATATGGTTTTCCTTTATAGATTAAAGAAGTTCATTTTTAACTGGTTGAACTGAAATGCATTTCTACTACAACAAAACTGTTAATTTACCATTTTGAATATTTTACTTATTAATTGCATCCCTTAATAATAGAATATATCAGTTTCAAATAATTTCTTTGTCACAATTCTAAAATGGATTTTTATCCCATTTGTATATCTTTAGTTTCTTGTAAACTTGTTTTCAGTATCTGTTTCAATCTGTTATTTCGAATTTTCTTATACCTCAACAAGGTATGATTTGCAATACGAGATTTTGCCTTTGAAGTTGGTACCCTTGTTATGATGTCATATACAGAATATTTAAGAATCTAAACATGATACTTGTACATGAACAGGGGATCTATTTTTGATAAAAGATGTAACTGGTGATTTGTTATAAAATCAAGGTGCATTATTCCCACATTCTTTTATATTTTTTAATTTGTTCAAATTTTCAGCTACTCAGGTAATTGAGTTACTTAAGCCAGAATTTAGTTGTTTTATCTAATTTTATATAGATTTTTGTTGGGAAAATTAATATACATTCTTGTCTTTAAAGTAAATGAGGGAATTATTTTACAAAACTTTGTCTTTCGTAAGTTTTTCTATTTAAAAAAATAAATAAAATATTTGAATTTTGTATCAGAAAAAATGTTTTTCCCCATCATTTGAGCCATAAGATTATCCATCTAGTACCATTTAAAACATGCAATCTTCTGTTGTAGCAACTCATGCTTGAATTCGTCAAAATACTTTCCCATTTAATATTCTACAAAGCTGTTGACGTTCATCCATGAAGAAGTGTATACTTTCTCAAATGTTGATGTAATAAATGTTCATTATTTGAAATTGATATTTGTTAATTCTGTCTGCATTGTGAATGTTTTGAAAGGGTTATTATGATTTAATATTGATGGCTATCAGAATTTGGTATAATTTGATATTTTGAGTATCATTTAAATTAGTTCAATTTGTCCATACTAGGGTTCATCATTCTACCATATCACAGCATATCACTCCAATATTTCGCCATACTTTGACAAATACATTTTCATAATTCACTATTGATTAAAATTTCAAATGAAGTGTTTATTGTTTCACTAACAAAACTGTCTTGAAAGTATTTGATATATTTTGCTCATGGTTTATATGTCAGTTATTTATGAATAAAGAATATTATTATTGATTTAAAAATAGTGTATCTAAAGTTATATGAACCCAGATTTTTCTATATTTCACTAATATATATATTCTTTTCAAACTTTATTATATATGTGTGTATATATATGCATACATATTAGAAATCTAACAAAATTGATTATTGCAGAATTAAAAAAAAAAATCTCTTTTAAGCTGAACATTACTCTAAATAGCTTTTAATATTCCATAGGTGCCAATGCTTCTGATATGCTCAGAAGTTTTCCAATTTTCGGTGTGTTTCTGATCTTCTGATCAGAAGAATAATAATTCTGATTTTCAGTGATGTAGTCTAAAAGCCCTAAAATTTCCCTACAAATCCCGTTCTCACTTTGTTCTTCCCTGTATCAATAAATCTGTATTTCAGCAAGAAGTAAAACATGAATGATGAGCACATATTCTTCCAAATTTAAAAAATCAGAACTGATTTTAGACAATCTCTGTCTAATATAACATTAGAACAGTTATTAATTGTGAAATGGAATAAAAGTTTAAAATGTTTTGAAAATGAGTTTGACAAACAATTTTTAAAAATAAAATATAACACAGCATTTATAAATGCCAAAGACTAATATATTTGTTTTGTATATTGGATAAACAACATTACCATTTTTCACTTTTTAATTATGTTTTATATATACACTAAAAATATTATTTCTATAAACTACAGAATTTTTTTTACTTTTAAAGCATTTGTGAATACTAAATTAATATATCTTTCACAGATTAATTAAACCTTGCCATTTTCCCCTATTTTTTCCTTTCTAAAATTTATATTTTTATCTATATACTAAAAAATGTCGCTACAGTGATAAACTACAGATTTTTTTCTTTTGGGAGTTGGCACCTATGATATTCAAAAGTATGGTCAACCTAGAATAAATTTTCATTTGCCATAATACTTTTATAAAATATTACATATCTTACGCTAACCCAGCTAATAGTTTTAAACTCTCCATTCTTCTCTATGGTGTACTAAGGTAAAACACATTTCTATTAGGAATTGCATGACATACTAAATTAATATTTATCTCACTAGAATATCCCAGTTTTCATCATCATTAAGTTTTCATATCTTCTAAAGTCTAGTATCCTAATACCTTTAGTGATTGGAAGAAAATTCATTGAAAAAATAATTCAGTACTAAGGAACTGCTGAATTGGTAGTTTGCAGCCTTTTGGCACCAGAGTCCGCAAGTTTATATCTAAAAGCTAAGATGGTTCTTCAACACCATTTGGAATTGCTTTTATGCAGTAAGGCCCAGTTTCATTAGCAATTATTTAGCAATAAATGGTACCAAACACTTCATACCACATAAAAATTGAAACTATGATACTGTTAATATACAGAAGCTCTCATTTGTACTTAATAGAGAGTATTTTGACAATTATTTGTTATCTATTATATCTAGTTGCAATTTGCTTATAATAACCTTGATTCTTGGCTGTATCTGTTGTTTGAATTTTTCATTAGAGTAAACTTCTTTATAGCATCCTTATGTAATTGTTATCCCATTCCTCATTTATCACTTTCCCTAGCCCATTCAGTATCCTCAGATGTTGTTTTCTAAGATTAATTAGACCTATTTTTTATTTACAAATGTGGGGCACTTACTTTTATCAGCATTTTGCCATATAATCCATTGATTTTTTGCCGCTTTTATTATGGGAGCACAATATAGGTAGGGTAATAATGCTCCCTATTAGAGGTCAATACACAAAAACACCCAAGCCTTTCTTGGGAATCAAACCCAAATCAATCAAGTGGAAGCACAATATGATATCTACTATACAATCTGGGCAGTGGTTAATTTGGCTTATTTTGGTTGAATTAGTCCTTGTGTAGCAAAAAACTAACTGATATATTCTAGAACAAACCCAATTGACTAAAACCAAACCTAAGGCTCATTAACAAAATGAAAGCTCAGAAACCTATAGCAGAAGCATCAAGGACTTTTACAGATATTTCCTTGAATAGGATACATTTTATTACTGTTTCTGATTTTTTTCATTGTTAAATAAAAATCAGTTAATATAGAGCTGTGATATAACAGGATAACTGACTGACCCACTCCTGCAGCCAACAAACATGATGTATCACCATCATATGACCATAAGAAGCTTTAGCCATATGAATTTCAGACCTTCCTGTATAAGGCAGATATTGTTTATAAAATATTCTGATATTACTGCAAATTAATATTTGTTTTATTTTATTAAGCCTTTCTGAACCTTATCAAGTTCAGTAACATTTCTGTACATTGACAAAACTGTTCATTTAAAGCAGATGTTGGATTCTTCTATGAAAATTAAGAATATCTACTCCTGAATTCTTAACTCACATACTAAACTAATTCAAGATTTAGCTTACTTAAACTCATAATAATTGTAGACATATTATATGAAATATATTGAAACTCAAAAGAATATGCCATAAAACTAGCTTATATCAACACTACCTCTTTTTTTTTTCTTTACATGGTACATCAGCAAAAAGAATTTGCCAGATTTCAAATAAGTTTTACTCAGTGTCATTTTACATACAGTTACAAGGGGATAAAAAGTTGGTTTATCTTCTTGGTAAAAGAAACCAGTTTTACAAAAAAAATTGTCTTATGAATATTTTTAAAACGAAAATATGAAATATGAAGTAATACCAATCATTTCCTATCACTTTTGCAACTTTTGCTTTACATGGAGAAACATATCTTTCTTTTCACCAAAAAGACTATATATATATATATATATATATATATATATATATACTGATATATATATATATATATATATATATATATATATATATATATACACTGATATATATATATATAATATATATATATATATATATATATATATATATATATATATATATATATATATATATATATATATACTGTCTACCAATAAGTATTTGGACACCTGTGATAGAAAAGAAAAACTAACTTTATTCAAAATCAATAGTTGGTAGAGCCTCCACGAGAGGCAATTACAGCGTGAACCCTCCGGGACATACTTTCCACAAGTCTTTGTATTACAGCTAGTGGTATTGTCTTCTACTCGGCTTGGAGTAGACATACAAGTTCCTTCACCGATTTTGGACGGGTAGTGCACCCCTTAATTCGGCGATCCAACTCGTCCCAGAGGTTCTCGATAGGGTTCAGGTCGGCTCTGAGCAGGTCAGGCCATTCGATGAACTCCATTGGCACTATACCAAGCCTTGGTTAACCTCGAAACATGACAACTGGCATTGTCGTCCTGAAAGTAACAGGGGTCCAACCTGTAAAACTGCCACAACGTAGGAAGCCCATTGTCATCCAGAATAGTGCAGTAGGTATCGGCGTTGAGCTTACCATTGAAGGGAACACATAAAGTGTCTTCGGTAGGTGTGTGAAAAGAATTAGCTACCATTAAAACTTTAAGGTATTTATTAAGAACTTAGAAACAAGCTAAATAGTCACCGGAAAAATCTTACAAAAATAATAATCAGCAAGCTGGCTGAAACAAAAGTAAACTGTAAGCACGGGGAAGGCGCCGCCGGGAAGCGAAACGAGGCCATGGCTGGATGGCTGGAACTGCTCATTCAACCCAGCTACGGTGGGCTTAAATAGGGCGGCTGGCATCACAGGCGCACGCGCCGCCGCTGCTGGCAGAATGCAATTACCATACGCCTCGCATCTTCTTCCCGGGCGCCTCAGTACTCCCCCGCTAGTCCAGTTGCTGCCGGGAAGGTAACAGGAACCGGAACCGAACTTTACGCCCAGAACGAGTAGTGGTTGTCAAGTCATCGGGCGTGGCAGGAACTGGACGAATACTGGAAGGTAACATCGACTTGTGATCGGACAAGAAGTATGCCGTCTTGAGACGATCTACCGAGACAGTTGAATGTTTACCTTTAACCAACAAGGTAAAAAATTTGAGGGTGCGATTTATTACTTGGTACGGACCGTCGTAAGGTTGTTGCAGGGGACGGCGCACGGCATCCTGCCGAACAAAGACATGCGTTGTCTGGTGTAGATCCTTGTGCACAAAAATAGTCTTTGAAGAATGCCGGGTAGCAGCCACTGGTCGCAACTCCCTCATGGTGTTTCGTAGTTGGGCAAGGAAGTCTGGAACGGGTAATGCAGAACGTTCGGCGGAGTCCCGGAAAAACTCTCCTGGTAAGCGAAGTGTCGAACCGTAGACTAATTCAGCCGGTGCTGCTCCGAGGTCTTGTTTAACTGCACACCGGATGCCTAGTAGAATGGAAGGCAGAACTTGAACCCAGTTCTCGTCTCCTCTGCATTTAATGGCGTTTTTAAGCTGTCCATGCATTCGCTCGACCATCCCGTTTGCGGATGGGTTGTAGGCAGTAGTTCTTAACTTTACTGCTCCTATTAACTTAGAGAAAGAATAAAAAAGTTCAGATTCAAACTGTCTACCTTGGTCAGTGATCAAGGTTTGGGGAGCTCCGAAACGAGATACCCAATTCGAATAAAATACTGACACTGAGTCAGCAGAAATTGTACTGACAGGATATGCTTCTGGCCACCGTGTGAACCGATCAATACACGTTACGCAATAACGAAAACCATGTGATGGCGGAAGTGGCCCTATAATGTCAAGATGTATGACACGGAATCGCTCATCGGGTAACGGATAATCACCAACCGGGGAATGGGTGTGTCGATGAATTTTCGACTTCTGACAAGATAGACAACTTTTCACCCATTCCTTACAGTCATTTTTAATGGATGGCCAAAGAAACTTTGAAGTAAGAAGCTTGGTTGTGGCACGTACTCCTGGATGGGATAAACCGTGTACCATATCAAAAATTCTTTTCCTATAATTAAGGGGAACAATAGGTCGGATAGTACCAGTAGATACATCACAAAGTAAAGAATTAGTAGAAGAAAAAGAAAAAGGCTTAATTTGCAAAGTTGTAGAACTGAAAAAATCCTTTAACGAATTATCAAGAGATTGCTCCTTAGCCATCTCTTCAAAATTAATAGTGGTGGGAAACTCAAAAGCATTAATTCTAGAAAGCGCGTCAGCAACACAATTTTCGCTACCTGCGACATGACAAGTATCAGTTGTAAACTGACTTATAAACTCTAAGGGCCATATTCTCCACGATTTTAGCACTCGGATCTAACCGCGGATCAGCATTTTCGTATTCCTCAACGAGAATCCGCGGCTTTCAGCTCGTTTTAATCCCTCATTTCTGATCCCTCGAATTTGGAGGATTAATTGCCTAATCCACGGATACTACATTTTACGCATGCGCACTGCGTTGAAAACAAACATGGCGGATAAGTTATTATCCGATTTGAAAAAAATCTTGAATATTTAAGAATTTCGAACAAAACGGCAAAGATATGTGCATTTACATAGAACAAATGATTTGGAATTTTTACTTCTATGAACAAATTATTTCGACTGTATGATATTTCGGTTGCGTTGTCTTTAAATAAAAGTACAGTACAGCTGTTTGCTACAAACTTAACTAGAATGACGAAAGGTATGTTGACTTAATTATATACTATCCTTTGAAAATTATATTGATCTTTTTGCCTATTCCATATTTCCCCTATGGATGATTTTAGATATCAGTGGCTCATCTAAAGCCCGTTAATTGTGTGCATCAACATCTCTTTCATATATTAACATGCTGACTGTTGGTTTGTTTATTTTAAATTATTTACCTTTCTTTGGTTTTATACATGAAAATATTTGATGTTTGAACATTATATTAAATTTGAAGCCAATTTTACTCTTATATTTATTTATTATGAAATTTTAGAATTAAGTATAATCTGTAATTGTAAATATTATCTGTATTTTGCTATGAATGTATATATATATATATATATATATATATATATATATATATATATATATATATACATATACATATACACTTAAAAATAAAATGCTTTCATTTATATACTTTTATTACATGTTAATGTAATAAATACTTGAATAATAAATACTTGAATAGATAAATAGATAAATACTTGATGAATATTGCTATAGAGAATGTAAGCAAATGCTATTTGAGTGTTTTTTCCCTTTGCTATAAAAAGTTATAGGAGCATTTCTATATTTCTTTATACATTACATTAATATTTTTATTTTCTAACTTTGGAATTTGTATAACTCTAATAAAAAATTTACTGTAAAATATTTGTTAGTTTTGTTAATTTTATATACTAAATAATTTAAACTGCTAAACTGAAACTTAAATATGACAATTGAATATGTACTCTCAGACTGTAGAAACAAATAAAAGTATGATACAGATAGTTCAGATAAATTATCAGTATATTTTTTGTGCTAATTTGATCATCTTTTTATATGAATTATTAGAATTTCTTGGAATTTTTTAAAATCAGACATTGGTTAAAAATTAAACTATAATGATGTTACAAGAAATATGTATAATCATTAAACACATTCTAAAAAATTTAAAACTGTTTTGATTAACCTCAAAGAATGATGAATAGAAGAGGTCATAAATTAAATAGGATATAAGTAGAAATTTTTATTAGTATTCATGACCTTAAAGGTGAAAAATAAAAGGAATATATTTGAACAGAGTTTCTTCAAGGAAAGCAGGAAAGAAAATATACTAAAAGTTGGACATTTGATTTTCCATTAATGCTAAAGAATATCAAAATAAGTTCATAGTCTTAAAGAAGTGTTGACAACTTTCACTTAAAAAGTATAACTTTCAGTACTTTATTAATGTAATATATGTAATGTAAAATTAAAAAAAAAATCAAACCATGCCAAATCAATGAGTAAGATTTAGCTGCTTTGCTGAACTAAAATTTGGATAAAACAAGATGTGAAGTTTCATAATGCCTTTTCAAGTCATTAAAAATGTAAAAAAATAATAATAAATAAAAGTAATTAGCTAATAAAAGTAATGCTAATAAAAGTAAAGATGTGTATAAGAGTAAGAGAATAATATTGGCAAGGTTTCTTTATAAATTTATGTGTAGAAAAAAATTAATTAAAAAGGTGATCAACAAAACAAATTTTGATTTAAAAAGCAGTTGAAAATTTTGTAATGCACAATTGTAAAAAATTTATATTAAATTAATGTCAATTGTAAAATCATTAAATTCTTATCAAAATAAATCTTAAGTATAATATAACATTTTAATCTGAGCTAAATATGCTATGCTTTGAATTATTTTTGGCTAACTAGAACGATTTGGAAAAATAATATATTAACTTTAGCATAAGTAAAATTAATAATATTGCGCCGAATACTATAAACTAAAGACTTGAGATTTTCGCCATATAAATAACACGATGCGTACGCAACCGGGTGAGAATTTCGGTCACCGACCAATCAAAACATAGCTTACAAAATTTTTGCCAGTTGATCGGTAGATCGGGGAATCCACTGATGGAGCATATGATACCAGTTAAGTCACAGTTAACGGCGTGTTATCGCTGATCTACAGATTCCCTGATCCGTCATTTGATCCTGGATACCATGATTTTGGTGAATATGGCCCTAAGTGTCTCTGTTGCCTAGGAGAGGTTTTGTCAGCTTTTTGACGACACGCGAAAGTAAGGGGTTTGTCGTCTGTAAATACGGTAAATTGTCGACCTTCTATCATATGTCGAAAATAGCGAATAGCGGAATAAATTGCAAGCAATTCAAGATCGTATGCACTATATCGTATTTCTGGAGCGGTTAGCTTTCGAGAGAAAAAAGATAAAGGCTGAAAGTTGCCGTTGCTTGAGGTCTGTTGAAGGACACCGCCTATTGCAAGCTCGGATGCGTCAATCATAAGATAAATAGGATCATTTTATCGGGGATGATAAAGCATGGTGCTTTTTGCAAGCTGTTTTTTGCAGTTTTGAAATGCCTCGAGTGCTGCGTCCATCCAATTGATCAGGGATTTATCATTTTTCTTTCTCCCTTTTAGAAGAGAGTGCAATGGCGCTTGTAGGGCAGCAGCTTTGGGTATAAACCGATGATAAAAGTTAATCATAACTAAAAATCTCCTTAATTGAAGGACATTGGTTGGCCTAGGATAGTCACGCAGTGCTTGAACTTTGGTATCGGAGGGTCTAATGCCATCGGCAGAAACCATTACGCCTAAAAATGGCAACTCCTTTTGACCAAAAATGCATTTGCTTGCATTCAGGACTATTTTATGGAGGCTTAATCGCTCGAAAACGGATTGCAAGTCTTTAAGATGTTCTGTTTCGTTAACTGAAGCGATAAGAACGTCATCCAAATAAGTAAAACAGCAGTCTAAACCTCTTAAAACCTCGTCCATATGTCTTTAAAACGTTTGAGCAGCATTTCTTAATCCAAAAGGCATGTATTTGAATTCGAATAGTCCTATTGGAGTAATTACTGCAGTCTTAGGGATATCAGTCTTCTGGACAGGTACTTGATCGTAGGCTTTTACCACATCCAATTTAGAAAAAATTGTCCTACCTGGTAATCCTGTGTTAAAGTCCTGTATGTGTGGAATCGGGTAGCAATCAGGGATTGTGACGCTATTCAACCTCCGATAGTCTCCACATATTCTCCAAGTACCGTCCTTTTTGCGGACCATGTGGATAGTACTCGACCACGAGCTCTTTGAGGGTCTGCAAATGCCTTGCTTGATAAGATTTGCGAACTCCTGTTTAAGTGCAGCTAACTTATCAGGAGACAAACGTCGTACTTTTGACGATACAGGTGTACCATTCGTAAGTATACAATGAGTAGAGTCAGGTGTACTAATATTCCTATGAACGAAAGGTAAGGTTAAATCAGGATATTGTGAAAGCAATTGAAGATATTTTGTGGTACCTGAAACTGTCGTGAATCCCAAGGAAGAACCATGCACTGCTGTGCCTTTAGAAATTAAGGCCTTAGATTGATTTAATATTCGTCGATTACGAACTTCCACTAAAATTCCAAATCTCTCTAGGAAATTAGCATCTAAAATGGGGTGGTTTACGTCTGCGATAAGAAATGTCCATGTGTACATTCTGTTCAGTCCAATATCGACTCGGAGTGTCTTGGTACCAAAAGTATTAATAGTAGTACCATTAGCAGCGTACAATTTTAGATCCATTGGAGTTTGTACCTTGCTAGCTTGCATTTTCGAGCGCTGGAATACGGATACAGCAGCTCCACTGACTATTAAATATCGAATACCGGTATACTTGTCAGAAATAAAGAGACGACTGACTGCCAGACCATTGTATGTTGTCGCTGAAACAGAAAGGTCTTTTTCTGAAAAATGACAAGGTTTTGTGCACTTCATGGCACTAGCTTTAAATCGTCTATGGTACCAACAAATGGGTTTCCGACGATTGAAAGGGAAACGGCTTCTTGAATTTGATCTAACTCGATTGAAAGTATCCTTACTGCCGTTATGCTGGCGCGAAAGTCTATTTACAGAAAGCGCAAGAGCGGTTACTTGCTTTGTCAATACATTAATGAAATTTTCGTAACCACATGGGGTGCGAGCATTATCAGAGGATGCACTAGAGATAGCAGAAAGTCCAGTAACCTTTGCGATTTTATCTGCGACCTTCGCGAGACCATCCAAGGTTTCCGTGCAAACCGATAAAATTTGCTGCATGTTTACCGGTAACTGTTGTAACCACAATGCGAGAATGCCTTCATCAGTCATCTGATCAGACGCGAGATTTTGCAGCTCGTGAAGCAATTGAGATGGGCATTTATCACCCAAGGAAATCTCCTGGAACAAAGCTTTTAAACGCGCAGTTTCAGTATCCGCGAAATGGCTAATTATGCGTTTTTTAAGAATATCGTACGATTCGTCAGTGGGAGTTGTTTTGACTATGTCAGCAACATACTGGAGTACGTCGGAATCAAGAGCAGATACTACACTAAAAAACTTAGTAACATTAGTGGTGATACCAGAAACATGGAAGGACGCCTCAACTTGGATAAACCATAATTCAGGGTTGTGTTTCCAAAAAGGTGGTGGACGAAATGCTATACGTGACAATTCTTTTTCCGCCATAAGGGAGCAAAAATGTATGAACATAAAAACTACGAACAATAGTTAAAAAGATAGAGTTAGCAGCAGCTTTGGGTATAAACCGATGATAAAAGTTAATCATAGCTAAAAATCTCCTTAATTGAAGGACATTGGTTGGCCTAGGGTAGTCACGCAGTGCTTGAACTTTGGTATCGGAGGGTCTAATGCCATCGGCAGAAACCATTACGCCTAAAAATGGTAACTCCTTTTGACCAAAAATGCATTTGCTTGCATTCAGGACTATTTTATGGAGGCTTAATCACTCGAAAACGGATTGCAAGTCTTTAAGATGTTCTGTTTCGTTAACTGAAGCGATAAGAACGTCATCCAAATAAGTAAAACAGCAGTCTAAACCTCTTAAAACCTCGTCCATATGTCTTTAAAACGTTTGAGCAGCATTTCTTAATCCAAAAGGCATGTATTTGAATTCGAATAGTCCTATTGGAGTAATTACTGCAGTCTTAGGGATATCAGTCTTCTGGACAGGTATTTGATGGTAGGCTTTTACCACGAAAACTAATTGAAAACTAATTAAACTAGCGAAAACTAATTGAAAATAAAATGAAAGAGAACACCAGAAAAAATTGATAGCTTGCTGATCAGCAACCCATGTAAAAAGTGAAACGAAAGGTAGCTATCACGTCCAGGTCACCACTGAAGGGAACACATAAAGTGTCTTCGGTAGGTGTGTGAAAAGAATTAGCTACCACTAAGACTTTAAGGTATTTATTAAGAACTTAGAAACAAACTAATAGTCACCGGAAAAATCTTACAAAAATAATAATCAGCAAGCTGGCTGAAACAAAAGTAAACTGTAAGAACGGGGAAGGCGCCACCGGGAAGCGAAACGAGGCTGGAGCGGACGATGCTGTGGTCAGCTGGCTGGAACTGCTCATCCATCCCAGCTATGGTAGGCTTAAATAGGGCGGCTGGCGTCACAGGCGCACGTGCCGCCGCTGCTGGCAGAATGCAATTACCATACGCCTCGCATCTTCTTCCCGGGCGCCTCACCATGAATGGGAACCAAGAGTCCCAGTCCATATCAGGAGAAACACCCCCAGACCATAATTCCACCTCCTCCGAACTTGACTGTTGGCACAATGCATTCTGGCAGGAGACGTTCTCCAGGCAGACGCCAGACCCAGCCATCCGAACGGTAAAGGGTGAACCTTCATTCGTCGCTCCAAAGAACCCGTTTCCACTGATCTACGATTCAATTTCGATGTGCTTTGCACCACATTAACCGAGCAGCGCGATTGGAATTTGTCATCGAAGGCTTATGAGCAGCAGCACGACCATGAAAACCAAGCAGATGTGCTTCCTTACGGATGGTATTCATTGAAACAATACTCCCGGATGCCTGTTGAAACTTCTCGCGGATGAGGGCCATCGGTTGGGTGCGATCTGAAATTTTTTTTTTTTTGGACAACACTCGTCGGTCTCTATCTCTCAGTTTCGTTGGTCTGCCTACTCGGGGCACATTCCGACAATCACGCTCACCTTCCACTTCTTAATGACATAGGCCCCTGCCGATTTTGTTACTTTAGATCACTAGATATGTCCCTTAAGGATCGGCTACATTTGTGATACCCGATAATTATACCTTTCTCGAAATCTGAGAGATCCGAACTGCGCGGCATCTTGCATGCGACTAATGCCGATGCTGTTTCCTACACGATGTATACCGGCGGAGGCCGTGACGTACCACAGGACCGCAGATATCGTCATTTGCATAGGTGTCCAAATACTTATTGGTAGACAGTGTATATATATAACAAACGTACAACTTTATCTTGAAAAAAATGGGATAAAACTCATGATCTTAATAAAAATGGAAACTTGCACTATATAATTTATAAATAAACTTTTCAAAACAAACATTCTTGTTTTGAAGACAAATGCCATCTGAAATGTTTTCAGACAATTCTTTTATAATTTTCACCTTTTGAGATTTTTCAGTCTCCTTAACAGTATAAGGGAATCTCTTCTGCTCAAAGCTGAGATGATACATGATACTTTTCTGTTGGTAATTTCAAATTTTTCAAACCACCTATTGCAGTCACAAATGAATATATGCAACGTTGAGCAATTAAAGAATGATTTTGGAGCTTTTCACTCTTTATTAAAGAAAATCCACTTTCAACTTTGGCGTTACATGGAATACAGAAAGACACCTTTTTACAAATTTTAGATATGGAAAATAGAATCTTCATATAGGTGTTACATTAAAAAGAAACACATCGAGTATTATCTTTTTCTCATTGAAATGCTTTAGTTCAGATTGAAATGTACTTCTTTTTGATTAGATCTCCTTCTGTTCGGCAAGATATTCTTTACCCTTAGGATTCTTTGGTTAGCAATAACCTCTTAGGAAGCAGTAACCTCTCTTACATATAAGAGAATGTTTACCAACAAAAATCTTGGTGTATAAAAAAAAAAATCGAGAAGAGCATTGTTCAAACATCAATCTATTTGTGTGGGCAAACTTCGACTGCTCATCAAGGAATTTGAAAGTCCTCCCCTTTTCCCTTTCTTCAGTTTAACAGATCAGAATTTCTAATTCTGCTGGCTATCTGGCACAATTTCCTCCCAAAAATGATAGTTTTGGAGGATAATGACATAAAGGTATTATTTTAGCGCAGTTTGGAGCAATTGGCGCAGCTTATCCATCCCTGCATTCTATATAATCATTGAGGAAAGATAACATTGGCTTTTTTAATTGAAACCTTGTCAATAAATAAAAATAAAGGGAATATGTGCAGTTTAGTTTTTGATTAATTATTGATTGCAAACAAATGCAATTTGGCAATCATTGTATTATCCTTCAGAAATTTTTAGCACCACCTGAGGAGCACGTATAGAATAAAGTATTCTATGGACGCGAGTAACATTACCCCTGCTGGGTCCTCGTAATTTAGAAGCAGAAGACTCCCAAGCTTGGTCTCCCCAGAGGTATCGTTTGAGAACTTGGAGGACATTGTGACCACAAACACAATTTACGTACCTGTCAGCTTTAACGAACACAGCGGATCTTACACCGGCTCGGGCTCCGAACCAGCAGCCCTCTAGTTAAGAGAGCCTTTATCGTTTGAGCTACTTCAGCTCTAATTCTAAAATTATAATTAGTTAAAAAAAAACTTGAAAATTAAAAAATATTACTTGTAGTAGTATCTGTTGACTATAGTTTGAACTATCAGTCATTAAAAAATATAGATAATAAATATTTGTACAACCTATTTTTTATCAATTATAAATACAGATTCAAGCCCTTATAAAGAATTCAATTTATTATCCCTGTCATATATACTTATAAATTACAGGATGCTATCATATTTCTTTTGAAACGCTTTTCAGTTGAAATATGAATATGAAACACAAGTTTTTTTTTGTTGGTGTATGTGTCAACAATATATGATTTTTGTATTTTTCAAGTTAAAAAAAAGTTGATTTCAACACATTTTTGTAGACACATTTTTTTTTTTTTTTTTTTTTTTTTTTACCAACCCTCTATTATTTTATCCCTATCAAACTCCAGAGAGTTTTAAGCTGTAGAAAATTGTATGCTTTTCTTCCTCTAACTGTATTATTTAAATATTCATATTTCCACAACATTTTTTTAACAATTTTAATACACTTATTTGAAATTCAACCTTAATATTTAGTTGTAGAAGTGGTGCCTTAATACAAGTTGAAGTCAGTACTAAGTAGACCTATTTTACAGTATTATATAAGATAACTTCATAAAAATTTAAAAAGGTATAAGAAATATCATTTCAAGTCATTGTCCCTTCATTTCTTCTTAAATTTAAATTAATGAAAACCAACCATATTGTTAGATAATTTATTCTTCACTGCATAACCATAGTTATTTTCATCTGATAAATTAAGAGTGACTGAATGATCCATTTCTTTGTAAATCGTACTTAAAGTGACAGAAAAAGTGCATTTCTCCACTAGACTTGATATATTCATTCAAAATTTATATAGTATTTGTTAGTCAAAGACAAATATTAAATTTTTTTTGATGAATATCTTTCTTTTTATGCATAACTTTAGTTTTAGAATGAGGGTACCATTATGCGATTTTGCAAAGATGAGTCACATCAGACATCAGTACAATAATTAAGTGGCATATACAGCAAAATCAAAATAGTTAAGGGGTAATATTTCAAAAACTTGCTTCATAGTGAGAAAATATACAAATCCCAATTAGAACAATTAATCTTCATGTGTCACATTTTCAGTAATTATTTTTTAATATATCAGTGGTACAGGAACAGGGTTATTAGGATTTTGACATACGATAGTTTTATTCTCTTTCAACCATGGTTTTATCAGTCAAGTCACAAATTTATAAAATTAGTGTTATTTGCTACAGGAATAAAATTACGCAACAACAAGCCATCATCGTTACATATTAGTTATTGTTAATTACTGAACTATCTCAACATTTTTCCAGAGTACTTTTCTACTATGAACAATTTACTATATAATTATTAAACTATTTTATAACTAAAATTTATTAACTTTTTACTGCAAACAACTAAGTGTGTT
>CM063502.1:119390968-119589437 GCA_032207245.1 Pardosa pseudoannulata | reverse complement strand
GTGTGTTGGAGGAAGTACTTTTATTCTTATATAATCTAGAAACATATGTTCCTATATAGTTTTATTAATTAGTTTTTAATAATTAAAAAAACATGAAGATATCATATTTTAGTGATTTTGAAAAGTTGAATAATCTTGTAACATAGTGAAAAGGAATTTCTAATTGTGAAGAACTGGCTTCTGTGTTTGTAAATATGACTAACCTTTTTTCTTGTCTTCCAAGTTCACCTTCCATTGAATGAGTTTTCGAACTGTGGACTTATAAAATCAAAACCTTGAAATGAGTTGGGTATTGATAAATGTTCAAAATTATTAATGTTATCAAATGTTACATGATAATTTTAATCTGGACTAGTAAAAGAATATGCATTTAGTAACAGTTTATCATTATGTTGATGAATGATAATTTAATTTAAATATATATCTCTTAAAAGAATGATGAAATTTTGTCTGTTAAGTTAAATCAAAAGATTTAATATGGTAAAAACAGTTATTTCTCCACCCTGATTGGGGCTCCACACATAAATAAAGTTCTATTTAAAAAATGGAAAAAAAAAAATCAATTCATTTTAATAGAGATGACTATTAATAAGTTGTATGTTTAAAATCCAATTAAAGATATTGGATTTTTAATGGTAGAATTCGATTAAAACACTGTTTGAATGCATGTCACATCAAAAACCCAACCCTGTACAAAGAATTTATTTTGTTCACTAAGTGAAGCATAATACATAAATGAAACAAAAAATAATAATAAAGATGGTTTATTATTGCCTATTAAATTATAAATCATTGTAACACACATATTAACAGTTATAAAATATAATTATACAAAAATGCTTTTATTTTCTGTGCATAAAAGTGGATGGAATAATAATTCCTTCTATGATGTGACCCTGCTGCATTCGCTTGCCAGTGGCATGTCAGGCCCTTTGGTAGAGCTAGCTGGTTCAATATTTACAATCTACCCACCATTGCTGGGATAAGCCCGAAGGGCTTTACAGCCACATGGCCCAGATCAGTGCTCGAATAATTTTTAACATGTATAATATCCCTGCCATAGTAGGATCTGATGAGCACCCTAACCATTCAACCATTGTTCATCAAAGTAATAAGCAACAACTGGAAACAATATGATACAAACAATATGAACAGTTATAAAAAGTAATTACAATAAACATATGACATCACTCAAGTTGAAGTTCTTTTCATTCACTTTTACAGATTCCAGTCCTTAATCACTTGATTAATTTGATGACACCTTAAATACCAAATCTCAGTTCCTTCACCAAAAGCATGTATTCTAATAGAATCCAATACTGGTATTGCATTTTGATCCTTATTTTCTTCAGAATTTTGCTGGACAAACCTTTTAAAATCAGGTAAGTTCATAAGCTGAAGAGAAAAAAAATAGAGTTTTTAAATAGATATTTTCATAGTCATAAAAAAACACATTGACTTAAACATGTATTTAAAATTATACTATAATAAGTCTATAATTATACTATGTAGATAAATTTTAGACTTTTATAAAAAGGAGAGATATGTTATAAGTATAAAAGTGAATTTTTTTTATTTATTGTTAATATCTTATACAATTTTGTTTCTACTTCAAAGAGCACTATAAATACATCTGCAGATATCAAATGTGTACAGCCAAGCAAAATAAGAAAATAAACAAACCTACTTTTCAATAACTTTAAGAATTATAAGGCTTAAACTTAGTTCTTTCAACAGGTTTAGTTTTAAAGTAGCTTTTTGTTTTTAATCATCTCTGCTTAAGTAGAGGGGTCAGCTAACCAGCAAATAGTGAATTGCAGAAGAATATCAGGATAGAGGGAAATTTTTATTCTCAAAATAGGCAACTTTTATACTCCTCTTCAAAATTAAGAAAATTTGGAATTTTGTCTAATTTTATGCAAACAACTCATTGAAATGTAAAAATACTGCTTTAAGACAAAGGTGAAAATCTTATATGTCAGCATACATATGTGTGTGGGTAGAGCCAATAGAGGTACAAACTTTCTAATCACATGTGACAAAACACTCATTTCGTTCTCTAGCACAGCTTGCCAAATTTCTGGGTGTTTTTATTTATGGTGTCCAAATTTCTTGGTGGCAGCATTCAGTTAAATTCAAATTCTAGATAATTTTTTTTTAAAAATGGAAATTTTAAAACAAAAGTTTCTAAATTTCACATACTGATGACAAACAATGATGATAGTTTTAACACATAAAACTGTAAGAAAGATATCATTTTAACATATCAAAAAATGTTATTCAACAAAACACACTTTTTAAATTTGTTATAAAGGAAAATTTTTAATCGTGTGTCCAAAAATGGATATGATTATTTTGAGAAATCACAAAGCTACCAAATGGTTAAATTGAATTGAGTAATTTTCTTAAAATAATTTTTTAAAGGTAGTTGGTCAAAGAAGAAAGGAAAATGTACTCATTTTCAGGATATTGAATTCAATTGTGCTAAACTGAAGATATACAGGGTAGTTTAAAATTACTATCCACAAAAAAGCATCCAAACTGAATAAAAATAAAAATAAATAAAAATACAAAATATTGTTCCTTTGTTAAAAAAAATTTGCCATCTATTAACAAACTTTTATTAAGCTAAAAAATTCAAGCAGTAATATTAAAGCATCATGTTCATAAATATAAGAATATATGGTAGAGGTAAAAATTCTTTATATTCAGACACTGTATCTTAACTTTATAGACCTTGCTAAAACTTTTGATAGCAAATAAAGAGAATGCCTTTGGAAATTTTTAAAAAATATACAGGCTGCCACCAAAATAATTAACATTATTAAAAACTCATATCAAGGAAGCAAAGGAAGCATTCTAATTGATGGAAGTAGTACACAAGACTTTAAAATAAATACTGGAGTGAGATAGGGATGTGTACTGTCAGGATTTCTGTTTAATATAGTAATTAATTAGGTAATGAGAGATATTCTTAAAAATAGAAAGACTGGAATAAGATGGAATTTTCATAAACATCTGGAAGATTTTGACTATGCAGATGACATTGCACTATTATCATCTCACTTGGAATATATGAAGTCAAAAACAAGCAGACTAGAGGAAAATGCAAGAAAGGTTTTACTAAAAATAAATGAAACCAAGAAAAAAAAAATGATGAAAATTAAAAATGAAAAAAAAAAAATCAGTATAAATGGTAGGGAAATAGAAGAAGTTGACAAATTTATATACCTAGAAATATACATTTCTGCTAAAGGAGGTACAGATAATGATATAAAAACAAGAATTAAAAAAGCACAATAGGTATTCAGAATTCTATATAAAGTATGGAGATCAAGAGTTCACATGCAAAGCTCAAACTAAAAATCTTCAATTCATCAGTTAGAGCAATTCTACTATATGGTAGTAGCTCATAGAAAATAACAAAACAGCAAGAAAAAAATCTTGATACTTTCCAAACTAAATGTCTAAGAAAATTAATAAAATTATACTGGCCAAACCAAATTTTAGTGGAGTTAAAAATTCTTAAGTGTTTGGTGCAAATGGCAATAAGTGTTTGAGTGATCAAGGAGAACAAAAATTACATACAATATATTATGAAATATTATTTATTAATATATGTATAACAAAATTGATTACACATATTTAATAAGAGATATTTTGCTGTTTATTCTCAGACAGTTTTTTAATATTAGGTTCATAAACCATATTGATTAGTTTAATGAATTTATAGTTAATTCACAGTTAAGTCTATTTCTTTTAAAAGAGTTTACAAAGTTCATTGAAGAAAAAAAAATTTCATACAAATATGTGGACCCAAACATTGTTAAAAGCGCATTAACTAGTTTTTTCATTCATATAAAATTATTTGGTAAAGAATCCTATATGTTTAATATAATATTTTCAATGTTTACTGTGGGACCAATATTATCTGTACTATTTCCACAAAGTTTTCCTTCTACTTCAGAAATCAAGTCTTCAGATTTTGTTTTCTACATTACACTGCTTTGAAATTTTACTAATTCCATTTCTAAATTTTCAATACCTAGCAAAATGGTTTCCTAGCAAATATGGGTCAGTTAACACTAGATTGCCCAAGGCAGTCATTTTGACTGTTTTTTAATTTCAATTAGAAAAACAATTATGAAATATGACACAATTTCTTAGAATTTGGTGACTTTTTCTATAACATATAAATGGGTTTATGAATGATTATAGTTACTTCTGCCCTCCTTTATTATATAATATTAAAAATTAATTTTAAACAAAATTCTTCACATATTTGTTATTTTTTCACAATGCAGTCATTTTGACTGTTTTTTGGGCAATATAGGTATATAAGAAATCTCGGGCAATCTAGTGTTAAAAATCTTGTGTGGGTCAGTGTCTGACCCACAGGTCTTAGGTTCACCATCACTGCGTTAGAGAAAAGAAAATTAATGTTCCGCTAAAAATGAAAGCACAAATGCTTTAGTCCTTGGTTTTCTATCTACAGTTTGGCTTTAAGCACTATGTATTACATCATTGCTGCTAGTGAAAAGTGAATGTAATATTTGTATACTAATTACATAATTTCATAGAATCCCATAACTTGTTTACTGAAGTTCAAGACTGATTCAAAAGAAACTAAAATCATTCACTGCTGTACATAATAAAAGAGGTACACGAGACACAAAAATATTAATTTTTCAACACTAAACTAGATTTTTTTTTTTAAATTTATAAATCTTTGTTAAGCTATTCCCATTAATTCATATTTTAGAATGTTTTACCAAGTTTGGCAATATCATCCTTTACAGTTAAATAGTTCAATTATTGAACAAAATGATTAGTAAGATGAAATCCTCAAAAAAGCATTACCTTCAGCTCTCTCTTTCAACTCAGACCTTTTCCCCTCAAACAGAAATTAGCCAATCCCATCCAATATATTGAAAAAAATTTCCCTTTTAATTCTTTATCTCTACTTACTTCTGGCCATTCAAATATACTTTTAATTTATCCCCCTCTACACAACACACTAATTATTTCAAACTGACTTTGATGAAATCAGGTTTCAATAATTTAACATGTTCAATTTTGACATATTTTAATACATACACATATATATTGGTGTATTTTAGCTTTATTTTGCAGAAATTCATCATAGTAAATAACATACAAAACTAAATATTTAGAATACTGTATTAATACTAAGGGTTGATATTAAAGATTTAAATGCAACTTTATATTTCTTTAAATGCTATCTTTACACTAACAACTTTACAGTATCTGTTAATAGAAACAAAATTAATACATTTATATCTGAATACTGCTTTCCTGTTGCTTTGATTAACACACAATAAAGGTTTAAGACAGGGTATTTCAAAGATAAAAATTTAAAAGAATTAGCTACTTAATGTAGCTATATTTTTTAATTTATATGAAGAATGTTATTAAAAAAAAGAGCTAAAGAATTAATCTGAAATTCTGGTATAAACAAAATTACATATATGCAAGTAATTAAAATGTTATTTGCATAAAATAAATTACTTTTTACATGATTGATTGAAAGACATTTTTTTGTAATTTTAAAAACAGAAATTAATTATGCAGATGATTTATTACATGTATGAAACCTTGAAAAAGTTATAAATGGACTAATTAATACAGTTTATATTATTAAACTGTGTATAGTATAAATTGAAATTCTTCACTATTTATGTATTATAACAATATAATACTTTATAACTGCCACTTTTATTAAACAGAAAAAAACTACTATTGGTCATAAAAGAGCATTTTAGCTACTGTATGTGATGTACTGCTCACTTCCGAATTAATGTTTATATACGGGACTTGCTGTTATAATATTTAACAGAACATTTTAAAATATGTGTCCTATAATTATATTTATTGAATTATATTTTTAAAGATTATAAGGACATGATTACTTAATTTTAAAACAAGATTAAAATTTATCAAAAGACTAAGAGTAAACTAAAACAGAAATATTTATTCAGAATAAATAAATAAAAAAGAACCAACACTGGATTATCCTGTTAGATAATAATTAGTAATTACAAAAAATAATTGTTTCTACACACCTCATCAAAATGGTACAACATGTACTTTGTAGACTGGTATTCTAAAAGTTGCATATCAAATAGTACTGAACATCTATATGCCCTTATAACATTATCTGTAGTTATGTTTTCCATTATTTTAAAAGAACATAACCTTTTTAAGCCAGACAACATAAACATATCAGCCAGGCATAACACATCAAGGGCATTTGTTGATGACAGCTGAAATGAAAAAATATAATTCTAGAAAATTTATAGAATAATAGTAATAAAAAAGATAAAAATGTCTATAAAACTCAAAGTAATATTGCAATCAAGTTATGACTTCCATGCATATATTATTTACATTAAAATACAACCAAACTAACAGAAACAAATATTATACAGATGAAATTTTTTCTATTGCATAGATAATATAAAAATTAATGAGTCAATTTTATCAAGTAGCATTATTTGGTAAGATTATCTCTAATCTTAGCATTTTAATGGAGCTATGCATTTCAGTGTAGTAAAGTCATTATTCTAAACTGATATTTCCTACAGTAGTATGAATTAGAACTGAATTATTGAGAAACATAAAACCATAATATTATGAATAACTACCATACTTTTTCAAATAATTTAAATTAAAACGTTAAATATGAACAATTGTTTATAAGTATACAGGTCTTTCTAGCTTCATTCATACAATAAACGCAACAAAAATTGTTTTAATATTGTTTAATATTTAAAAAAAATAAAATTATGATTAAAATACCATGAAAAAATTTTAAACAAGCTATTGCAACTTAATACTATGTGCAAAAATATCTTGTAACTCTTAATTGTTTATCCCTTCTATTACCGTATAACTTTATAGTACTAAAAAAGAAAAATATATAGAGATTCTGGATTTATAGCTCCTCCAAGAAGTAATACATATACAGAATATTACTGATGCTTTATAGAAATTATTTTAATAATAGTTCAGTGGTTTAATTTTTGATTTATTTTAGAATTTAAGAATACTTAGAATTTTAATTTTATATTGTAACAAAATTATGAAACTATCATGTCTCTTTTGGAAACTTGTTAGTACAGAAATGAAGGCCTATAAGCATTCATCAATTAAGCAATAGAAAATTAGTTTTTTTTTTTTTTTTTTAAATTACAATCTCATAATCACATGTATTTCTCATTGTAACTAAAAATTTTTATTCATCAGCATAGAAGATAATCATGTAATTTATCTAATTAAAATTTGTTTTTATATTTACAACATACTTTGGCAAAGGAAGATAAGTTTTAGGTGTAAACAAATTTTTTAACTTCAAATCTTAATAAATTATTTTATTTACAGTATCAAAAGACATCCCAAGTTTCGATACAAGAGATTCTTGAACAGGTGGAGTTTTGCTTAGAATCAGACATTTTACTTTCTTGAATATTTATCTGCATTTTCATTAGTCTTAAGATGGGGCATTGGAGTTATTTTACATTTTTACTTTTAACTAGTTCCTTTTATTCTTCCAAATTTAAACATATTAAAATTATTAAAATTATTATTATTATTATTATTATTATTGAAATGTGATTTCAATGCGAAAATTTTTATACAACTGCATAACTTGATGATATGAATAAATGACACTGGAAAGTAATTTTATGTAACCTTTGAGCTAGATATTAATTTTAGGAATGATTTTGGAAAATGGTAAAACCCAGATAAATACTATTTAGCTTCTGTTTATTTACTTCTAGAAAGTAGATTATACTTTCTAACTGTTAAAAAAATATATATTTTTTATTAAAATTGTTATTAGGTATTATATTAATATATACCAGCAAGTAACAACTGGATGTATGCTCTCTCCTGAGTTTTAAATGCAAAAATGAAATTCTTTGCAGAACAAGTGAGGAGGTGAGGAGAAGACAATTTTGTACTATTGGTAAATGATTAAGCAAATAAATGATTTTCAATAAAAGTCTATAATAACTCTAACTTTGATATTATATGTATATATCAATATGTACCATAACTTTATTGTAACTGTACATAAAAGTCTTATATAGGGATACAAGAGTTTTGTTATTATTAGTCATTCTTTGGATTGTTGAAATATATAATTTAAATCTTAGGATAATTTTTTTCATTACTGTTAGTGGTTATAAAAGCATTGACAATATATTTATATAAAAATATTTTGCTTTGTAAATATTTCTATCAATGCATAGAGTTATAAGTGGTTCATATCTACAAAGAAATCAAGATTTTTCCTATATAGATAAGTAAAAATGCTATTTTCATTAATTATTTTCATCAGTTAAAGTCTAATTTCTAGATTTAGGGAATTCCCTCTTTTTTATGCATCAGAAATTTTAAATTTCATTTAATTTTATTCTACAAAAAATTTCTTATTTTGAAATAAATAAAGGAAAGAAACACTTGAGGTGAAAGGTTTAGAAATAAAAATTTTATACTAGATAAAAATATTCAAATATTTGATAATGCACAAACCAACGTTCTTACATCACATGAATCTGTATATATATACTGCAGTACTTTAACAAAAGGAACAGGATCTACTTCATGGAGCGTTACCACTTGAACACCATATCTTGGACAGTAATGAAACTCAGAAAAGTGATCAGCACATAATGCTTTTAAATAGTTTGATCTTTCACAAACCAAAACCTACAAAAGAAGTTTTATGAAAAAATTAAATAAATACTGAATAGTTAAATCATAATAATATAATAAATTCTTTAATAAAAATAAACAAAAAATGAGGATAATAAGAAAATTTGATTCAATTAGCAAATTTTTAATAGGAATTCTATCTGCAGCTATTAATAATTCATTGCAAATCTTTATTACAAAATGATAATTATTTTAAGCCTTCTTCACATACACATGGAAGTATGTTACATTTAATTTTAAATACATATACATACAAAATCCTATTATTTATTTTTCTATTACCCTTTTTCATGAACTTGATACATTTATATTTTCTTATGTGCAAAATAAATATTTTCTACATGCATCAAAATACTAAATAGATATTTTATGCTAATGCTTTTATTTAATAATGCTGAGTAAAGGAAATTTACGCATCAACCATTTAATATACATTCAATTCCAAAATTTGGCTTTCATAGAAATATTTTATATAGAATTTGTATTATTTTCAACATCATTTTTAAAATAAATTGTGCATATTATATGCAAATTTGCTTCACTATTCATAGACTTATTAAAAAAATCTCTCAGCTGCTACTGTTCCTATTTGTACTTTTGTCATGTGTACAATAGAAAAAAATTACTTTACAAAACACATGGCATATGTACCATATTGCTTTGAAATCTCTGCAATTAATACATTTTTGTGTTATTTTATGGAAGGAGAGCTTATTTTAAATTTCTCTTCCAGAAGGTAGACCAGTGCTTTATATCAAACCAAATTTATAAGGTAATCTTGCAAGGTATAAAAAAATACAACCTACCAGGCATTGAGAAATTCTAGAAAATTTATAAATAAAAGAAAATGGATAATTTTGAAGTGGCTATTTTAACCTTTTGACACTTTCATTTTTTTTTTTTCCAGAACTTGGTCAAAAAAAAAAAAATAAAATAAAATAAAAAATAAAAAAGTCACATTTTTTTATTGCATTTTTTTGTTTATTATACATTTTAAAGTACAGATATGCCATTAAAATTAACATGCCTAATATTTTTAAGAATTTATTACACCTTTTCTTCTTTCTATGAAAGCATCATAGAACTGAAGTTTACCTTTAGTCTCATCAATATCCAAGTTAATTTTTGAAATTCCAGTGAAAGCAAATCTAGGAGCGGATCCAAAGGATTATCACAATTAATTTAAAAAAAATTGTCTTGCTTGACTGATTTCATCTGTACTACTATCAGAGTCACTACTATCCAGATCATCTAGTAAACTTTCGCTACTATCATTTACAGATAATTCAGTTTCTGATTCTGAGTCACAGTTCGAATCACAAGAAATTAGCTCCATATGCTCTGAATTATCCATTATTTAAAAGTAAAAATATATTATTCAACTCTTACATTAACAAATTTATCAGGCAGTTAGTAAAATATAATCAGAAAGCTATACACTTACAATTGTGAAAGATAACAATTCGCCTTCTGATACAAAACATGCAACCCCCCCCACTTTTGAACCAATCAGAGTAGAAAATACAATAAACTGTAAACTATCATTTACTGGACATCTATACGAAACATTTGTTACTAAAATTGGAAAAAATACGGCTGAAACAGTGCAAGCAAAATAGAAATCAGATTGCCTGTATGGCGTACAGGCAAATCAGTAAAGGCCCGAAAGCTGTGCCCGTACGGCATACGCGCAAAACAGGGAAGGGTTAAGCAAATGTTAAAATGAAATATTTAATCTGTGTAAAATGAATTTTAAATAGGCATAGAACTATTAATGTAAAAAAGATACGTAAATATACTTTTTGAAAATTTAGTTGATCATAATTATCATTAGCAAGAAAAAAATTTTAAAACATTGTTTACACAAATATTACTCTAATCAATGACAGAAAATTTTATGTTACTCTGCATGTAAACACTTATGTTTATGTCTTTGAAAATTACTTATAGGGAGGAAAAGAACTTTGCTGAATATAAAATTAAAGTGTCAACATAGAACCCATTCTCTGAAAACAATATTTTACGACATGAAAGATTCATAAAAATAATCAAAGTGAGAAAAATACACAATTAATGAACACATATGGAATATATACAATTGTGCAATATAAAAATTTAGTCCTTATGTTTGTAAACAATAGTATGATCAGCACTGTGAGTCTCTTTTATTGAACGATGGGGCCAAAGAAAAGATATGCATTTTAGAATTGAAAAAAAAATAATTATTTTCAAAATTGAAAAATTCTGAAAGAAAAGCAATAAGTTTCAAAATTTGTTATCCCTTTACTTTCCAAATAATTAGAGCTAAAAAAAGACTGAGCCATAGTATAGATTTCTTAAAACTCACTGAGAACTAAAACTTACCAATACAAAAGAGTTTAGTAATTAAAATTAGAGATTATGCCTATAGCTACAGTATTATGATGAATTATATTTAAATTGCTTATTTAAATTAAAATATTTTTCATTATTTGTTTTTAAATTAAAATGAGTAAAATTCAACCATATAACTGAACTATAATATAGTTTTAAAAAATTGAAATAAATAATTAAAAATATTACCTTGTGGCACAAGAATCTAAATCTTCCAACTATAAAATGTACATCAGGAAAACATGTTGTCTTAATTTTTCGCTAAATATTAAATACAAAATAAAAGTAATTTTAGATAAAAAAAAAAGTTAATGCTACTGATATGAACATATATTTTCACTCTTTTAGTCATTTAAATTTTTTCTCTTTTTAAACTTTTAATGAAGCAAACTTTAGATAACATATTAATACATTTCTTAATGATTTAAGATTATGACATCACTGATTTCTTGGAGCCTTAATGAAAAATTTTTTTAATAGATAAAATTAACATAGAGATTTTTACACAACATTATAATTAAAATTTACAAACAAATAAAGAATACACTAACATTTTAAATATACTGAATAGTAAAAATGTACAAACTGATACATAAGATTATATTCATGGTTTATACCTAAACATTTTACCATTTTAAGTAGCTAATAAACTATTATTTAGAACACAGCTTATCTTGTTAGCAACCTTTCTGGCAAGACAGTTATTTACATAGGCTAGAATTGCTGCAATCTCAGTTTGAAAAACAGAGACTAGTTTGCCCAAAGAGAAAAAAGACCTTGATTTTTATGGTGAAGCAGAAAGTTCCAGACCCAGTTCCAGGTGATGTTTTAGAACTATCTGTGAACCATATGTCATCTGCCTGAGCATTAGGGCTTTGCCACTCATATCGGGATGGGAAAATAACTGTAAATTTTTCACATCCAGTTAGATCCCATCATGAGGAAAGGATGTTCAATAATCTGTGTATTGAATTTATACAAGGATTTTTCAGCACTTTTCCAAAGTTTTAGAAATTTCAACCTTCGAAAATGAAGAATAACTTCCATTTCTACTTGTTTATGTGCAGGTAGTAGCCCCAGAAGCAATTATAATGTTTGTCAGGGGGTTGTCCTCATGACACAGCTAAACGATGGACGAATGGTTAGGGTGCTGGCCTTCGGAACCGGAGTTCATGGTTTCGAATCCCACAGTGGCATCGATGCTTGTAGCCGTTCGGAATCGGCTTTAAGCAGTAGGTCCCAGTCTCATTAGCCCTCGTGTTGTAAAAAGTAGACTGTAGAACTCCAAACCAAACCAAACCTCATGACACTAGTTACAGTAGCCATTCTTTGACGACTAGCAAGTTCTTTTACCATTGTAATTTGACAGGTTTTTATCCTACCAGGTAATAGACCCATAAGTTATAAATGGAATGATTATTATGAATCCAGGTATTACACTATTATTTTGGAGTAATCCAGTGTGTTCTGCATTTTCAGTTTTTTAAGTTTTTATTCAATGTAACAGTTTAACAACATAATAAAGAACTGACAACAGAACAAATATAGGTACAATTTTTCAAATTGTAAAATGTGCACATATCGCCCTCTTTTGAGGTAAGATTACTAGATTATTTGGTAGGAAGATACAACAATAATTGCTTTAATGTAGATCCAGTGAGCCTTGATTAGTATTAAGCCCTAATTTAAACCAACTGCATACCTACAAGCCCAAAAAATTCTTTTAGCCTTGTTGGTGTATTGTTTGATATAATTATTCCATGTTAAAGTCTTATCAAAAGTAATTCAAAGGTATTTTACCTCATTAGAATATGCCAGTTCTGAACTAAATTTTATTACTGGCATATCCTTGATTCTTTTTCTGGTGAATAGAATGAGATTTGTCTTATCACGATTAACTGTTAGATCAACCTCTCTATACCACTTTTCAACATTCTTTAAGGCAGTATTCATGAGGTCAACTACAGTATTCTGGAATTTGCCTCTTACTACCAACGTGATGTTATCTGCATAATCGATGCAGTTGAGACCTAGAAAATTAATATTATTGAGTAATTAATCAACGACAAGGCTCCACAAAAGAGATGACGAAACACTTCCCTGTGGACAACCCTTGCAATTTATTACTCTAACTGTATCACTTAACTATGATGCCAGAAATAATCTCTTGGAAAGCAGACTACTAAATCCAATTGTACACTAAAGGACTGACATTTCTCCAAATTAATACATTCAGTATGACATCAGTAAGTACTTTATCAAAGGCACCCTCCATGGCAAGAAAAGCCACAAGTGCCTTTTCTTTACCATTTACTGCATCTAGAATTGTTAACAATTTATAAAAGGCAACATCAATATATTTACCAGGCATATATGCATGCAGTTGTTTAGAGAGTAGGGAGAAACTTAGGATCTTATCTCTGATATCTTTTAATTTCTCTAATGTTTTTAAGAGAAATAAAGTAAGATTTATTGGCCTAAAGGCTTTTGCTTCACTATAGGAAGGTTTGACTGGTTTTGGTATAAATATCACCTTACAGGTATACTAGGCAGTTGGATCATAACCATATACCAGGCAGGATCTATAAATCCTTCACAAATAAAGGAAGTAGAGCCGGGATGATGTATGGAGTATTGAACAGTACCAATGGCCAGTTTAATATCAACAAAGGAACTGAATTTAACAAGGTTACCTGATAAGAGAAGTCTTAGCTCCTCCCGGTCAGGGTTGGCAAAAACCCGGGTTTTTTCAGAAAAAACTCAACCCAGTAGGTTTTTTCAGGGTTTTTGGGGTTTTTTCGGGTTTTATCAGGTTTTTTTTTTCTTTTTTTCGGGTTTTATCAGGGTTTTGTCTCTATAATTTATATGTAAGAGGACAGGATATATAATTGCTTGATCAAAATAAATTAAAAATGTTAGTCACTTTTTAAAGTTAAAAATTTAAAAAATCAATTTTAAGTTATGCAGAAGAAATTTTTGCTTTAATTAAAAAAAATTTTGAAATTTTAAAATAAATTATTTTTTACATATTCTAAAATTTTTCTAACAAATAAAATATCTTAAAATTTAAATGAGATTTTCAGTTACTATTAGGTTTTTTACATCTTGATTTTTAAATGTGAGTAAAGAAACATATATATAATGGATAGTCAATCTTTTATCAACAATCAATAAAGAATATCTTGTCATTTTACCCCTAAGCATGGGATACTCCTATGCATAAATTAATTTGTCATAGATCAGTATTTATTTAATAATCACATTTATTACACTTGTATCTATATAAGAGGGAAAAATTAAAACCAATTTCATAAAAGTTTAATGTTTTTATTTAGAATTTTACATACTAATTTAATTTTATATCACTAAATCATATTAAAATACCCTTGTTTCAAGATAACAGTTAATCGGTCAATTGTTTGTATGAACAAGTTTTTCCCTTATATCATAACAGCTGATAAAGAAACTTATATCACTGACTGGATAACATTTAGAATAAGTTGTATACAATATAGAAAGTTCTAATTTGTTTATGTTCTTGTAAATATACTCAAGCTCTCTGGGTAATTCTTTTTTAGCCATATTATTTCTTTTTAATATTGGCTGAAAGATGTCAGTTTTCACCATCTTGGCAGAAATACTGGTTGTTTTGGTTTTTAATTGTTTCTATAATCTTTTCATTATATTTGTTATACAAATGACTATTTTTCTCTGAAAATTTTTTTAAGTTTTCGTTTTTTGTTCTAGCAGTTTAGACCTCCTCAAATTAAAAAAAAAAAAAAAAAAAAAAAAAAAAAAAAAATTCTACTCTCATTGTCAAAGATGAAATATGTAATATATATTATAGATTTAACTCAATATTTCTACTATTAGTTAAATATGTGGAATTTTAAATAATGATTTTGAAAAAACCCACTTGGTTTTTTTTTTTTTTTTAAAAAACCCACCTGGGTTTTTTCGGGTTGGGCAAATTAAGCCAACCCTGCTCCCGGTATAAATCCCAGTTGGTTTTCCTGGGATTCCTTATGTCCTGCCTTGGTGTTATTGCAGGGTCTGAAAGATTCATTTGAATAAATTTGTGATCAGATAACATAATCTGATCAGAAACATGCCAATTACTTATCAGGTTGGAAGCCCTGCCATTACAAAAAGTAATGTTGATGACTTCAATCCTGTTTTTTTGTAACAAAGGTGCGCTTATTGCTTAAGATAAGGTTATTTAGATCATTACTCAAAATAAATTCTAAGAGTTCCTCACCTCTTTTGTTTCAGTCATTACTGTCCCAAACTAAGTGGTGTACATTGACATCATATCCCATAATACACCTCAATCCAGTTTTAATGCACCTAGTTAAATGCACAAAATTCCTGGCACGGTGCAATAGAGGAATTTATTCCTCATAAGGAAGATATGTTGGCATAAGATAGATATGACAATCTCTATTGTATACCTTGAAGACAAAATTAGCGATCATGGCTGATAAAATTTTAGATATGACACCCTCTAATGAGATTAGCAGTGTAACAACAACTGGTAATTGCTGAAATACAGAACTGATAATGAAAACTCAATCCCTTGAAGAGTGAATTTCTCAAATGACTATTCATCATATAATGATACTATGATTTTGGTACAACTATCAATCTGCCAGATAATCTCACTTTACTTCTAGGAAAAAATTTAATCCTAAAGGATGATACTGTTTTTATCATTTTTGTTTTTGTAACAAATACCATCAGGATGAATGTACTGATCTATGCAGTTAGTCAACTGATGCGTCCATGCAGTTAGTCAACTGATATGTCATCTAATCAGGGAAATGACAATGAACAGAGAATGCAGAAAGCTCAAATGTCAATAATGATCTAGAACATTGTCGATTTTGCTTAATTATAAGAGATTAAAAAACCAAAAGTGTGTGTTTAAGTGGATAGTGGTGCAGATGTTAGCATTTTACCCACATCATCTCAAGATAAACAATCCATGGATTTCCAGTTGTATGCAACAAATGTTACCAAAATTGAAACATATGGTATAAAAATGATATTACTTGATTTTGGACTAAGGAGGTATGAATTTCAATTTCCATTTATAGTGGTCAAAATTAATAAAGGTATTTTAGGAGCTGATTTCTTTAATAAATTTAAATTCCTAATTTATTTGCACAATGAGAAACTGATTGATAGAGTAACTACACTAAAGGTGACTGACAAAATTGCTCCCATTAGTAAAAAAAATAATATTGTTACAGTAAACATTTCGACAAAATTTTATACTCTACTGAAATAATACCCAAACCAAATTTATTCTTATCAGGTATAAAACATAATGTGCAACATTATATTATAACACATGGTCAACCTATGCATTCTAAAACAAGATGATTAGATCATCAAAAGCTTGCAATAGCTAAGAAAGAGTTCCAACCTTCTAGTTCTCAATTGGCAAGTCCTCTTCATGTAGAACTAAAAAAATATGGTACTTTTTGCCTATGTGAGGTTATAGACAGTTCAATGATAGTACAGTTTCTAATAGATTTCCCATTCGTAGGATTGACAACTTTTACCATATTTAAAAAGTACAAATTTTTATTCAAAAATAGATTTTCTTAAGGCCTACTACCAAGTGCCCATTATTAAAGAAGAAAAATTTAAAACTGCAATTACTACTCCTTCTGGATTATATGAGTTTAATGTAATGAGTTTGGGATTGAGAAATGGACCAGAAACGTTTCAAAGATTTATACAGTTTTTCCTAGTCTAAATTTCATTTTTCCCTACCTTAATTATATTCTGATTGCATCTGCTAGTGAGAAATAACACAGAATCCATTTGAAGTTAGTATTTGAAAGGTTAAATGACTATGGACTTCATATTAAAGTTTCCAAATCCATTTTTGGAAAACACAAAATAGAATTCTTGGGTTATTTAATTACTCCTAAAGGCTCACAACCTCTTCCAGATAAGTCCAAAGTATAGTTGATTACAAACTTCTAACAACCATTTATGAGCTCAGGACATTTTTAAGCCTTATTAATTTTTATCAATGATATTTAAAGAATGCATCAAAACACCAATATCTTCCACATGACTACCTTAAAGAAGCACACACACACACACACACACACAAAAAAAAAAAAAAAAAATTTCAATGGACAGATAAAGCTTAGGAACAATTTTAAAAATGCAAAGATGACTTAGTCAATACTGTTAGAAGTTGCAGCCAAATCGGCACCTTCCGTAACTTCCGGTGAATACTGGCAATTAGTTTGTTTTTAAGTTAACTGAGGCAGAAGATTTTACTGCCATCTTAATCGCCACTTTGAGCATTTTCGTAAAGGAAGCTGACTCTCACTGTAAGTTTGGTTGTGACGTCTGCATGGCAAACGCTAAAGTGACTTACTAAGGTTAGAGATATATTAGGCTTGAATGTTTTCTGTAGTATTATCTGAACCTTCTTTTGCAGTAATAGTTGGTTATCAAATTATTATGTTTATTTTGTTAACTGCTTTTTAAAATTTTAGAACTTAAATAAAAATGTTTAGTTTGAATACACTTGTTTTTATTTCTCGTCATTCTGCATAAGTCATCTTAGCTTCTACTTTAAATATCTTTAGTATCAGAGATGTCCAGCTGTATTAGGTAGCTGGTCATCAAATACAACACTCTTATTCTGAATCATGAACTACCTCTATTGCTACATGGAGATGCTTCAGATTTGGTGATTGGAGCAATATTTCAACAATTTGGAGATAATGGATGGAAACCTATAGCATTTTTTTCAAAAAACTAAATGAAGCACAAAAACATTACAGTACTTACAATAGGAATTTATCTTTCCATCAAATGCTTCAAATTCTTACTGGAAGGAAGAACATTTAAAATATTCACAGCCCATAAACCTATAACCTTTGCCTTTAAACAAAACCAGAAAAAGCATCACCTTATCAATTTAGACATTTACAATATATTTCTCAATTTTCAACTGATTTACAAGACATTGAAGGTCAAGACAACATAGTTGCAGATACTTTATGTAGAATTGAAGAAATGTCTTTGACTGACTGTGATAAATTAGCAGATGAACAAAATATGGATAAAGAATTTCAGAATTTTAAGACAGCAAATTCTCTGAACTTCAAGCAGTATCAACTACCTTCTGGGAAGTCTTTATGGTGTGAAACCCCAATGAATTTTATCAGATCATACAATTCTGACAGTTATCGCATGAAAATATTTCATTAAATGCATAATGCATCAGTAAAGTTCTTATCTAAATTTACCTGGCCAAGTATCCATAAAGACATGTAGCTTTGGACTAGATCATGTATAGCTAGCCAAAAAAGTAAAATTAATCAGCACACCAAATCAAGTTTTGGTGATTTTCAACTTTCTTCAAAAAGATTTAGTGACATGCATATTGACCTCAATGGACCCCTATCATATCAAATGGGAATATTTACTGTCTTACTTGCATTGACTGGTACTCTATCTGGAAGTGTTTCTACTTAACATTTCAGCAGATGCAGTTGTCAAATCATTTTATTCTAACTCGATTTCAAGATTTGGTATACCATGTCACATGGTCACAGATTGTGAAGCGCAGTTTAGTTCAGAATTGTTCAACAACCTGTGGAATAATAAAATTGCATCATATAACTGCTTACCATCCTCAAGCTAATAGTAAGATTGATCACTTCCATAGAGATCTTTAAAACCACACTAATGACATACAATAACCTGGTGTAGAGTGAATCACTTCGAACCATTTTTCTTAGCTTACTCACATCTATGCAAGAAGACTGCATACACCATTGCTCAAATGATTTACAAAGTATACGCTTAGCTACAGAATTTTTATACAACAGCATAACTCCCATACCACCTGATATTTTTATCAAGCAGCTTAAAAAAACTACAGAAGAAATTGGACCAAGAACAGTATTCAATAAATATGTCAAAAAAATATTCATCCCAAAAGACTTGAAAAAACATTACATGAGTTCATTTGCAAAAATAGAGTTAAAAAGCAATTAGAATTGCCTTACAATGGTCCGTTTCAAGTAGTTGACAGAAAAGGAAAATGCCTTACCATAAAAAATCAAAGACAAAGAGGTTACAGTATATATTGATAGTTTAAAATGCCTGCATACTTCTTGCAAATTACCAGATATTACTACAGAACAATCAATAAAGTCAATAAGACAACTTTTCAAAACTCCAACAGATTTACCTCCTAAAATTTAGAACATGGTTCGTACACTTTTTTAATGGAAAAAATTAAGCACCATTCAAACTTTTTAAGCACCTCTTATCAGAAACATATCAGATAAAATAATGGTTATTACATTAGGTTCAACAAAAACATGAACAAAAGAGAATGTGTATAAGTGAGAAATCATTGTATTTCACACATACACAGAAGTCAAAATTTTGGGGAGAAAAAGGAGAAAAATGCAAAAAAAGAGGTAGTTAAATAACTATTAAAAATTAATGTTCTGATTTACTTAATACAAAAACAAGTGCCTAAATATGAAATATGAAAGTATCTAAATAACTTTTTATCAATATAAACAAATACTTAAGTTTCCTAGTAAAAAAAAAAAGAAGATTCAAATCAGATGCCTCTTTATTTTGCCTAATTGAAAAAATAAATAAATTCACCAATAGTTGAACTTTATTATATTAAACTTTGAGGAACCATATTGTTTGTTGGACTTAACTTTAGATGAAACCTTAGAAGAAAGGTTCTTAAAGAACCTTTAAAAACCTTTTCTACTCTTTAATGTTAGATCTCAGAAAATTATAACTTGTATAAGATTTACATATTAAATAAGATTTATAAAAATATTATATTTAATGATCTTAATTAACTAAAAACCAAAAAACTGATGGATCGCCTATTCGAATGACCAAAAATGTAGACAAATGCAAAACTAGTTATTGCTTACTATTTTAATACTGAATTAATTTATAAACTTCTACAGTGATCCCAGTATCAAGATAGTTTAAGAAATTTCTTTGTCTTATACAACGGAAAACATTTTCTTTCCTTGAGTAGGTGAACAAGATGTTATTAATTTCATGCACTTTGTTTTTTAAATCTAGACACATATATTTAAATCTTTTCATAACTGCAAAAAAGTTTTATAAAAAATGAAGAAAAAAAAACTTAGTAAATGACTGAAAAAAAGGATCCTTCTACCTCCTTCCTAAGATTCACTATACATGTATAAAATGGACATTCACCATTTATGGATAAATTAGCATGCCAACAAAAGGAAAATCATGAGATCAAAATTTTCATTTATTATAAGCTGGTTTGTTAAAATAGGGATTTCAACAGTACACCAATAATTTAAAAGTCATTTCAAATAGCAAAGGTTTAAAATGCACTTCTAAACAAAACTTAAAAATTTTGTAACATTAAAATTTGTTTTTAACTAGTTTGTAAAATTCTATTAATTTTTCTTAAATTGATTTATAATTAATGTTTAAAAAATACAGTATAAGTCTAATTTATCGCAATCACACAAAATGTGGGGAGCAGTCTCCCCCTCAAGTCAGCAGCCATGACACAAGAGATCAGAACTAATCCCCAAAATGCTGAGATGCCTATTGAAGGCACAGTGACCAGTAAGAAGACCAACTGCCTTCCTCAGGCCATTCCTATGAAGCGACAAGAGCTCCTTACTACACAAGCTAGGGCAGTCACGATTAAGCTCTTTGGCTTGCCTATGACCATTCCCAATAAGCCACTTGGAATACTGAAGATGCCTAAAATGACTAAAAACAGAATTCATAATAGACTCCGGAGCTATACCAAGGAAGACTCAAGTCCAGGAAAAGAAATGCTGGACTCCTTCCTAGCTAAATCATCAGCTAGCTCATTACCCTGAATTCCCATATGACCAGGTACCCAGTAAAGATTGACCTTGTTGTCTGAGGGAAGGTCACTAAGAGACTCAAAACACTCCCAAACCAGAGCAGAGGTAACACTACCCCTAGACATGGCTTGAAGCGCAGCTTGACTATCAGAGCAGATATTAATGGTTTGCTAACGCAAACCCCAAGGAAGGTCCTGCAACACATGTAGATTGCAAAGACCTCAGCTTGGAAAACAGTAACATATTTACCAAGCAGAAAGAAAAGCTTGGTACTGTCTCTAGGGCAGCACACATCACCACCCACCTGATGATTAAGCATCAGTAAACCAATCCCTACAGCTGCCCTTAAGCCACCTAGGATTTTTAAGCCAATTTTCCCAAAAGGGAAAATGAACATTATAAGGTTTACAAAAAGTAAACCTGGTAATGAGAACATCTTAACTTATTAACCCCAGATGAGTCAAAACACCCCAAAGAGAGATAAAAAGCATAATCCCTCCTGAGACTCAGACTCTTAAAATGCTTCATACAGATTATAGCCTCAGCTTCAATCCATAGATGCAAAGGAAGCATGCCTAGCAAAAGTTCTAGAACAGCAGTAGGGATAGTTTTATCCATAAGAGCAATACAGACCATTCTCTGCAGCTTATTTAGATCAAGTCTGGTCCTGGACCACCAGAAAATAGAGCCATAGGTGATAATAGGACAAATAATCATATTATAATGGAGCAGGGTAAATGCATTCCCCCTGCCTCAGAGCAGGGGGATAGCATTCACCCTCCTCCTCCTCCAGTTGCTTCAGTGCCCTATCAATCTCCAAAGTGAAGCACTCGGACATCTCATAGTAACATCAGACTTTGAGGTGACCTCAAGATCCTCAAACTCAGGTATGCTTGAGGAGCTTGCAAGGTAGTGGCTTCAGAGGCAGTTACCTTAGGCTTGTCACTTGAAGACTTGTCCACAGAGGGCTCACCTTCAATACCCTTCCTTTTACTTCTATTAAAAATCCCATAGTCCAACCCAGAGTAGGCTCTAAAGTTGAGAAGTTTGATGGAATCTACATCTGCTTCTTCCACTTCGAAAATCCACCTGTAGCTACCAGACTCTGACAAGACATGTAGGGCTCTCCAGTGGTTAGTAATAAGGCCTTCATTAAATCTTTGAAGGCACTTAAGTATGATGCTAGAATCTGTGGTGTAAATGTTTCTAGCCCTGTAAGCAATCTTGTATAATTTCAGTAGTTCATAAGCACTCAACACTTTGAATGCCTCCCCATCCAAAACTTGCCTATCCCCATCAAGACTGTTTTTTATCCAGTCCACTGTGGTACAATCACCACACTGGACTACCAAAACCCCTCACCAAAACACCATACTAACAACTTTGAGAGGCATATTGTCCAAATAGTCTGTTTTGAAAGGTAATAATATCCTGTATCATAACTCAGTTACTGAGAGAAGAATGCTTTTATGGCTGAACTTATGCAGAGATTTAAAATAACAGTTAATATTTTCTTTTCTTTCGTTGTTAAGAAATGGCAACAAAAAGATTTTTTTCAGTCATTATTATTAAAAAGACATAAATTGCATATGGCTGTTAAGAGCTGTAATAAAAGATTATGCTAAAGTAAAATGTAGTAGATATAAGTTATTTAAATCAATGGAATTCAAATAATTAAGATAAATTTGGAGTCACATTTGTAAAGCAAACTTATTCAATAGTTAACTCACCTTTGGTTCAAATTGTCTTGGTACAGTTGACAAAAATAGCTTTAATAAAACTTCTCGAGATAGACGCTTATTTGTGAAATGGTAATTAAGGCTTCTTTTGTCTACGTTAAATTTCAAAGCATTAGAACTTAATTAAGACAAAAATTAAATAAAAATTGAATCACAAGTAAATAAAAATTAGAAAAACATTCGTTACTCAAAACTTAAAGAACAGAAAAAGGCCCTAATCATGGGTATATGGAGATCTGGAAGGGCAATTTGGGATATCCTCTAATCTACTATTAATGGAATGTATCAATGGGGTTAGCTAGGAAAGAATGATTTATAATATCATGCGGTTATCCCTGAATATATTATGCATAAATAATTTTTTATCTTCAGGTTTTATGGAAAATAATTATTTTATTTTTTATTTTTCCTATTAAAGAACAATATGTAATTGAATGAGTTTCTTTCAAGATAAAAAAAAATGAATTATTAAAGTAAGAGTGGCTTCTTTTCCCTCTTTAAAAGGCCAAAATAATGATAGTTTAATGATTTAGCTACTGATCAGGTCAATCACAACCAAAGAATAAAAATGTCAAGGACAGAGAATAGCTGAAGTCCATTATAAAACACTACATTCAATTTTGAAATGTAATCAACTCTAAGTAAAATGAATGATAAAATAAAATTAACAGATTTAAATCACATGAAACAAAAACAAAAATTTCCGTAATAAGAATTTCATCATAATGTATTTAACAAGAAATCATTATTTCATTAATTTGTCTGATTCACTAATGGAAGTTTAATTTCTATTATAAAATGTATTTTGCAGTTACTTTTTCTGAGAATGAAATTAATTTTTAACTGAAAAATGAGAATATTTCATAGAGTAGTTTTGAGAGACTTGGGAATCCCCTAAGATTTGGGGCCTAGAGTAAAGTTCTAATTTACCCATGAAATAAGGCTCATAAAATATATGAACATAATTAAGTTTTACTTACTTACTAACATGGCCTTTCTGATTTCAGTAAGTAGGGATGTTATGTTGAAACACTTAACTATTCTGACAAATTCCCACATATCACATGAATGAACAGTTAGTCGCTCTATAGAAAAGAATATTAATATATTTTAATATTTAGAATTAAAGTTATTACAAAATAAATAAAAATATAAACAAGCATTAGAATATAAACTAAGCACTATGAAAAAAAAATGTTCTTTTAATGTTTTCATTTAAATATAAACTAACATAAAACTGAGAATAGAACTTTCAATTTAAAAAATTTTAGTATTTCCCCTTAAGATTAGACTCAATGATTTCTATATGATACTACTATACTTTAATAACATAAGTATTGATAGCACATATATGGGCCATCTTAAAAATAAATACACCTCATCTAGGATATATGAGAGTTCATAACAAGAGTGAACCACGTTCAATTTTTAAAATGAAACAAAATAGTTTACTAGGGTTAATAACTTGTTATTTCCTATGTACATATGTTAAAAAAATAGCCTAATTAGTAGGCATTTCCCAAAATAAATTTAAATTTTCATGAATTAAATATCAGATAGAAACTTTAAAACTTAATTTTGCTATATTATTTCAAATAGCATTCATTCACTTTGATTGTGAACCTCTCATCCAAATCATATTAACATGTAGTAGACTATGTTTATTAATGTATTTTAACCATCCCAAATTTAAAAAAAACTCTAAAATATAATACATTGGATTTTACTATGTATAAAGCACAGTAGGTTAGTTCTGATTCTTTAAAACTCAATTCTCAACAATTCAGCCTATCTAGATTCCAAAAGGAAGTTTATAAATTCCTTGTTTGCAATCAACAGGAAAAAACTGTTTCATCTCAACCACCTGAAAGTGGGGATAAAGTAACATGTGCTACAAATTCTTAAACAGGTTTTAAAAAATTTATAAATATGATTACAATCAAAAAATAATCATAAAGAAATATATATTAGATATTGATAACATAAGAAGGAACCTTGTTTCAATAAAACAAACATGTTCTCATACCAGAATCTCTAGATTTACCTTCAAGTTCTGATTTTAGAGAAATAAATATAACCTTGCTTAGTATGTCTTAGACTAATAATTACTATTGAAAACCTAAAATGTCAAGAAATAAGATTGGATTTGTTAGATTTTCCTAGAGAGAGGAAAGTATAGAATCTATAACACACTAGTTAAGGATCTTCGTACTATTGATCAGGAGTTCTATTTCGAGTAAGTATACAATTCTTTAAAAAAAAAAAAAATGTCTGCTCTCTATGTTTTATTTTGCTTACATAGAAATTTTATAACACACTAATATTGTATTACAGCTTTATGAGGATGATGCCAGATGTGTTTGATGAAATTCTACATACTGTAACCACCCTCATCGAAAGAAAAAATACTTATTGGAGAAAAAGTTTACTGGCAGATACCAGACTTGCATTGACATTAAGGTATATTTGTGTAGTTTTAAGCTATGCATTAATTTTACAACTTTTTATTTCATAAGAACTATGATATTTACATTAAAAACAAACACAATATTACATCTTGCATTATATAAAATATTTAATTTAAATATGAACCCTATTGAATTACAATGAGAGTAATAATACATTTGCTGTTTTTTTAAAGTTATTTTATCTAAATAAAAAAAAAGAGAAATGTTCCATTTTGTTTTTAAAATGATAAGGAGCTGATAATGGAAACTAAAATGAAATATACATTTGTTTGATTCATTCTGAATGCTTAAACATGAATCAATAAAATATTTTAGAGTTTAAACCCTGAGATAAATTACACAAATTATCTGTTTCTAAGGTATCTTTGTTAAAAATTATCTTGTTATAAGCAATACTGCATCCAACTTTAAAAAGTAAATTATCTCCCCCCAATTTAAATTCTAGAATATTTTGTTATGAATTCTGATAGCAATTTTTATTTATTAATGATAAAGAGCTGATAATAGAAACTAAAATTCAATATACATTAGTTGGATTTATTATGTATGCTTAAGTCGTGGCTTAAACATGAATCGGAATCAAATTCAAATGTTTCAGAGTTTAAACCCTGAGATAAATTGCACAAATTATCTGTTTTTATAATAATTAAATAGGAACCATGAATAATAGCCAAACATGATAACCCTATAATGTTTATATATAATAGGCCTAAAGCTAAACTTATATTTTGTACAAAAATCTTAACTAATTTTTATTAAATAATAATTATAATTATTATATTAGTAAAAATTTAAACTATAATTTAAGAAAAAACCAGAATAATATACTTATACATTTACCCACTTATTAAGCTTGCTTGCTCGCTTTGAGTTTCTTTGGCGAACAAGTTTTACTCGGCAATATAGTCAATGGGATAATACATAAGTACCAAACAGAGTAACTTCAGCCAAATGACAAGTAAAAATAGAATTAAATAATTCAATGCAATGATTTCGCCAAAATATTTAGTGCTTCACAATCAATCATAATTATTAACATTTCTATATAAATCTCAAAATTTAATGCCTCAAAATAAAAATCTCTTATTTACTGAAACTCCTAGTAACTCTTTTGAGGAAAGATTTCCTCTTTTCCTCCAAAGTATGAATTTTCGAACGGCTGTGAACATCCATGCCAGCAATGGAATTCAAACTCACGAACTTCTGTGCTGAAGAGCAGCGCCCTACCCATTTAGACATCGATCGGCCGAATGGGTAGGGCGTTGCTCTTCGGTTGGCCTGATATTTGTTATGACATTGTTATCACATAATAACTGTTACTGCTGCTTCGCCATTCTAAAACCATTTCTTCCATGCTTAACAAATTTTTCCCTTTATATTTTAAGTGAGCTAGACAAGCTATCATAACATTTAATTGGAAATTAAAAGCAAAAATAATAATTAAATTAATTATAAAACAATTTGTATTAATTCTAAAATTTATTAGTATACCCCCAAAAAAGTGCCTTGCTTTTCTGTTTCCATATTTAAAATTCAAATATATTTTCTTTCTGAGAAGTAAGTAATAGCTTTCCATACCCGGTGTTGCACGGGTATACACTTAATGAGGTTTACTTGTATATTATGTAAACTTGTATTTAATACCAGTCGATACCCCTCTTCACCCATGCTGATGTTTGCATTGATTTGTGTTCTTTACATTTTAAGCAAGAATCTTATGGATATCTGTAACAGCATTTAGTAATTAAATCTAGCATTTAAAAATTAAAATAAAACGTTCCGATCTTCGCTGCTGGTCTCTCAATACTAACCAGAGATTATCGCATGGAGGTGACGCTGGACTGATAAGAGTGAAATCGCTGTGTCACGTATACAAGACGGGTTAATGTTTCTGGTGCTTGCTAAACAGTGTATCTTCAAGCATAACAAAAGACAAAAAACATACATAGCAATATTACATATTAATATTATATTTTATTATGAATGTTGACTTTTAACAAATAAGTCAACATTCATAGTCGCTGCCATTGCTCTGACTGTGTACGTAACTAGAAGAATTCCTATTGGCTGTCATAGAATGGAAAACGTCGACAGAAATAGAAAAAGTCCAATATTTTCTACTCCGTATTCTGCTGGACAGAAACAGAAAAGACTGGAAGTGCGTAGGATTTCCGTTTCTGTCGTGTTTTCTGGTGAAGTGCAGTCCAGACCTAACAGAGAAGTGATTAGAAAACCAGAATGTATGGTTTTGGATGAAATCCCATTTTTAGCAATTAGATGAATATATAAGAATGTCTTCATCTGGAACAAGTGTGTAGAGCTAAATACAATACTAACAATAACTAGTGGCTAGACATTTTCAGGGATGTTGCGCCCCTTTAAGCATTTCGTAGCAGTTTTCGGAGCAGCAAAACTTTAAATTTGTAGCAGAAGAAAGCATTTTCGTAGCAGTCAAAATCTTGATTTGGAGCAGGATATAGTGTTTTTGTAGCAGTTAAAGTAACGATTTAAAAAATAAACTTAAGTTTGTGAATGATTCGTTAATAGCATTCGGAATGGCCAAATATTCAATAATTTCTGATATGATTTATTGGTTTTGCATATGCAATATACATATATTTCTATGTAATTAGTATAATCATATAAAAGATTAGCATTAAAAACCAAAGCTAAAGAATTACTAGTAAGGTTCCTTATTACAGCTTCAGTACGAATTTATTTGTTAACAAGAAAGTATTCTTTACAGCATGATGCTTAAAGAGTTACTACACATGATTACAAGCAATATCAGTAGGATATTTACTTTTCATTCACAAAATCAAATGAAACAGCACTAAAAAAGGACCGGACAGGAGAGGAAAGCCATCATTTTCCCTTCAGTGTAATGTAAAAGATATATCAAGTGTTTTTTTGGTCAAGATCATAAAGAATGTACTTATAGATAAAGATAATTTTATCTTTCAACGTGTTGGCTGAGTTCTGAACACGGATTAGTTCACAAAGGAGAATAATTCCCAAGGTGGGAAGATGCAGATGAACATCACTACTGCATAACAAAAGACAGTACTTACAAATGAAGATACAAATGCCCTTGAGAGATTAAGAGGTTTAAATAGAAGATAAAATGAACAGCAAAAAATAGATGACATTTTGTGCATTGCTACTCCAGCCTTTAAAAGTTATTTTGATGAGTTTCGTCTCTCCATTTATTGCAAAACAATCAATGAGCCTAAAAATCCCAATTCCAAGTAATTTTTTTTTTTTTTTTTTTTAAATTTTACTTGGAAAATAAAATGATAAAATATTTTACATGAACACCTTCAGCAAGGTTATACATAAGACTTCTCCCCCTAATGCTCTTTCAAGATTAGGTTACCCAGGGTGGTCACAAAAAATGCACTCCAATATTCCCTCATTTCTAAATTATTTTTGTAAAATAATTGCATTTAAACTACTTTATTTTAAATTAACTAAATATAATTAAAAACTGAAAAATAATGAGACAAAATGAAGCTTTCAATGCTGATATGAATAATTTTAGGCATCCAATTACAACTGTTATATTAAATAATTAGCTATTTAAATATTTAAGGTATCCATCTACATTCGGAAAACTTTTTTCTTTAAACGTAGAAAACTAGTTCATGTTTTTATATTTTTAGATTTATTTTTTATATTACCATAAAGAATTGCACTTAAAAAATTTATTCCTGGAGAAGTTTTTATAAAATTTCTAATAAATGAAGAAAATTTAGTAAAAAAATTGTTTTTTTTTCAAAAGGTCTAATCTTTTAATAAATTAAATTATTTCAAGATTTTTGATGCAACACATTTCTTATACACTGGACTAGTGAATCACCTAAAATCTTTGCTTAATTTACATTTGGCAAAAAATTTCGGTCCTTCAAAATCATACACATTGAATTTTTAACGAATTTTCATTACCTTTATATCTAACTATGAGTGTAACATCATTAAAAATTTTCAAAATTTAAAGCTTTAAGGTCATTTATTAGTAAATACTATCAAAAGCATACATAATAATTTTCAACAAAATATTTTAAGAACCTTTAGAGAAATTACATTTCAAGTTTCAATATTTTATTAAAAATACCGTTCGGAGAAAAATACATTTGAAGTTTATGAAACCACTTTAATACTTTAAAAAAATTAAAATACATGTTTAAAATTCCCCACACTTTCTTGCTTCAAAACTTTCTAATTGCCAAGTTGGTAGTTATTAAAAATACTAAAATTTTTTTAAAGTAATCTTTGAAAATTTAAAAAGTTTTGTCCAGAAAATGCTCTTTAAATTCACAACTTCCGGTTCAGTAGTCGCGCTTCTGTTTTGTTTTGACAGCTGTCACTGATGTTTAAACAGTTGTAACTTTTCTTTTAAATGCCGTAAAGACAAAACAAAAACAGATTTAGAAGCCTAAAAGTTGAAATTTTACAATAGAGAAATAAAAAAATTATGATTTTTGGCAAAAAATGACGTTTTTAACGTAGACGAATACTTTATAGTTATATAAAATTATTCATCTTATTTTTCTCTAACTTTATTTTAATTTCGCTGTATTTTTTAAAATTAGTCAGCATTCTTTTATATATCCTTTACGAGATCTTACACTAAATTTGCATTTCACTACAGTATGCATTAAGACTGGGCGATGTATCGATATATCATGAAATATCGATAAAGAGTACTCCATCCCGACACTGATTTCCAAACTTTGAGTTCGGATCAAGATGTGAACGAATTCTTATATAGCTAAACTGATAGGCAAACTCTGATGTGAAATCGTTTTTCCGTTATCATAACAATATTAGAGTATACAAGGCATATTGTTCCTAAAAGTCACCCTCCGACATATAAACATAATCTTTCCAATTTTACAACTTCTAGTTACATAGCGTATGCGCAATGAAACGTTCTTTTATATAAACACCAAACGATGGCCGAATGGATAAAGCATTGCTCTTCGGTTACGGAATTCGCGGGTTCGAATTCCACTATTGGTATAGATATTCGTAGTCATTCGAATCGGCTTTAAGCAGAAGGTGGTGGTCTCATTAGCCCTTGTATAGCGGAGCAGTAGACTGTAGCACTCCAACTAACTGATATTTGAACATCCGATTTTGCAACACTGAGAAAGAAACGCGGTATATCAGCAGACATGCCAACATTCAGTCAACTCTGTGAGGAGCAACAGCGCGGTTTTAAAATTTAACATGCTACCCACAAAGTAAACGCGTATACAATTTACATACATAAAACAAATTTTAAAATAATACAAACAAATTATGTATTAATTATATATTTTATTAATTTCTAAATTAAAACTGAGCAAATTAAATAATTAAAAATTAACATACTATTAAAGGTAAATTAAAATTTATGCATTTAACATTGTATAAATAGATTTTTTAGCTTTAACAAGTTCTTTTTCAGAAAAATTCTTCTTATAACAACATTGACCCTGATTAAAATATTTACATTTCTCTATCATCTGAGATTCTAGAGTTTTTCTTCCCAAATATGACCTAAATTCAGTTTGGTTTTTCCGCACAGTACTGAAAACTTTTTCACATGCAGCATTACTGTGTGGAAAAAGCAATATATTTAGCATTATTTTTGGTAAAATTTTGTATTTTATTGCTGCATTGTGATCTCTTAAACAACTGATTTTAAACCAAGCTGTATCTAAGCGCTCACAGGTTAGAATTTCCTCACTAAATTTGTCAATTTGGTAAAGATTAAACTCTGCTTCTAGTTCATCTAATGCATTATCAGTAAAGATATTGAAACATTCAATGAATATAGTTCACAGAACTAAACTTAGTCTGAGCTCTTATACTGATATCTGCAACTTCAGCATGCATCAACATTTCATCTCTCAGAGGAAATTTTTTAAGCATATATGCACATGCTTTTTTATAAAAGGCACGAACACATTTAAAGAAATTTTTCTTTTCAGAATCTGACAGGAATGAATTTGCAAAATACTGCTTGGTTTTGTGTCCAATAACCAAGTCATCCACTAACTTTTGCAATTTTCTGTCAGAAAAATTGATTTGAAAAATGTCTTTAGATTCTTGAACAGCAGAAGGCTTAATAAAACGAGACAAACAATCTGTGTATAATGAAATAAGCTGCCTCTGTAGTTTATGAACAAGAGGTGCTTCAGATTGTAAGAATGTATTAACTTTAGTAAAAATTGGCAAAGCACTCTGCAAAAAATGGAGGTACAAACGAGTTGTGGGACTCTGGAAATGTTTTCTAATATGCAATACTGCATCAGATTCTGATTCTTCTTTTTCGCAGAAAAACATTTTTAAGGGTTCCCACTGCTCAAGAATTCTATTAACAACTCTTTCCATGGACAGCCATCGAGTACTACCATATTTCAATATTTTATGAAGTTCAACTTCACATAAAGTTTGGCACAATCTAAAAGATTCAACTCTTTTAGAACTTTTTTTTAAATGATAAAAAATATCTACAAAAAACTCATCAAAGGGAAATTCAAGTTCTTTAGAAGAATGCTGTGCAGCTAGGTGTATTAAGTGGCATGTGCATCCATTCAAAACCACCTTTGGGTTCTTTTCTTTAATGAATTTAATAACACCTTTAAAACGGCCCGTCATTACAGACGCATTATCCGTGCAAAAGGACAAACAATTTTGCCAACTGATCCCGTATTTTTCAAATTCTGTGTCTAATAATTTGAAAATGTTTTCACCTGTACCTTCTCCACTCAGCTTTGGGAGTGAAATCAACATTGTCACATTTTTTTTCTAATGTAGTTTCAAAGTATGTCACAAGAATCGGAAATAATTTTTCATTCTCGGATGAATTACTCCCATCCGTTGCGAGTGTAAATTTTGATGACTTCAGATTTTCTACAATTTCCTCTACCACCGAATCAGAAAAACTTCTCAAAATTGCGGTAGTTTTCGTTCGGTCACATCCGTATTTTGAGGCTATTGGAGAATCGGGAAACATCTTTTTAAACAATGGACCCGCATGATCCACCGCGGATAGAGGACAGTTATGCTCCACTAAGAAGCTAGTAAAAAGAGTTTCAGCTTTAATCACACTTAAATCATTTGTCTTTGTAAACACTGATTTCAAGCTGAGATGTGATGTGGAAACTTTGGTTTTTTCCAGATGTCGAGAACACTCCACGTGGCGCCGGCAATCATATTTCCCTCCATGAGCGATGCTAAAATCAATGTTGCAAACAGAACAATACACATGACTATTGGAAACTTTTGACCGTTTAAGTACCGGCCATAATTCTTGATATTCTTCTTTAAATTGTTGTTGATGTTTCCGTTTAGACATTGCACTTAAGTACTTAGCAATAATCAAAAAGCACACCTGCTAAATTACAAAATACCGTAATAGCGAAAGAGTGTCTAAAATGCTGATGCAACAACAGTACCATAGATCAGAGAAGAAACGAGCTTGCGCAGTATTTCCTTATTGTCATCGTTATCTCCCGCTACAGCGTAGTTAGAATTCTTGCATTCTCGCGCTCGGCTCATTAGTGGCCTATGTATGCACTCAACCTTCGTTCAAGGTCACCATCAAGGCCAGTACTACAGGATGAACAACGTGCCATAGTGGGGAAAAAGCAATAGGACGCCATCTTCCCCTTCTGAATATTTACATTTCGCTGTAGGTTAGGCCTATTTAGCAATATTTATTAGCTGCAAATAGCGGAGAAAAGAATTATGAAAAGAAATTCTTCAGAATTCCTTCAGATATTACGAGATTTGATAAAATTAACGAAATATTTCCCCCGAAACAAAATTTTTGTTATTTTGCGGAGCAATTTGAGGAGTGTGCGGAGTATGCAATTTTTATCATTTTTGCGGAGCAACTCTGCTGAAACCGGAGCAGTTGGCATGTCTGTATCAGGGAACAGCAATTTATGTACATCGCGAAATCGTTATTTCATCCTAATTGAAGAATCCCGATATACATTGGAAATAAATAAAAGAGAGAAACGCACGGAAATGAGGAAAACCTCAACGATTCAAGGGAAGAGTACTGGTCCCCCAGAGGATGAAAATCTTATATCAAGTGAAGATAGTCTCACCAATATACGCAAATTTCTTTCCAATTTTAAAATATTTAGAAATACCAAGATTTTTCTTAAAAAAAAAAAAAAAAAAAAAAAAAAAAAAGGCAGAATTTTCTAAAAGAATTGGAAATTTCCACAGGCGCACTAAAATTTGCAAAAGAGAGCAGAAATTGGAGGAGAAGCAGAAATCGGCTGTAGAAATCAAGTAGAACTCCACCAAAAAGCGGAAAATCTATCGCTGTACATGCTATAGTACGAAAGAGTAGCAGTATGTCTCAAGAATGAAATTCTTTCTTCTTATTTCATGCACTTTTACCTGACAAAGTAAGTAGGAAAAATAAATATGACATATTCATTCTAAAGTCTAGTATTCAGCGACGTTCGGTGGGAAAAATTCATCTTAGATTTGTAGAACTAACATAATTACTAAACACAGGGATGTTGCGCCCCTTCAAGCATTTCGGAGCAGCAAAACTTTAAATTTTCAGCAGGAAAAAGCATTTTCATAGCAGCAAAACTTTATATTTGGAGCAGGAGAAAGCATTTTCGTAGCAGTCAAAATCTTGATTTGGAGCAGGATATAGTTTTTTTGTAGCAGTTAAAGTAACGATTTAAAAAATAAACTAAAGTTTTTGTATGATTGGTTAATAGCATTCAGAATGGCCAAATATTCAATAATTTCTGATATGGTTTGTTGGTTTTGTATATGTAATATACATATATTTCTATGTAATTAGTATAATCATATAAAAGATTATAAAGTATTAGCAGTAAAAACCAAACCTGGAGAATTACTAGTAAGGTTCCTTATTACAGCTTCAGTATGAATTTATTTGTTAACAAGAAAGCATTCTTTACAGCATGATGCTTAAAGAGTTATTACACATGATTACAAGCAATATCAGTAGTATGTTTACTTTCCATTCACAAAATCACATTAAATAGCACTAAAAAAGGACCGGACAGGAGAGGAAAGCCATCATTTTCCCTTCAATGTAATGTAAAAGATATATTAAGTGTTTTTTGGTCACGGTCATAAAGAATGTACTTAGTGGTAAAGATAATTTTATCTTTCAATGTGTTGGCTGAGTTCTGAACATGGATTAGTTCATAGAGGAGAATAATTCACAAGGGAAGATGCAGATGAGCATCCTACTGCATGACAAAAGACAGTACTTACAGATGAAGATACAAATGCCCTTTAAAGATTAAGAGGTTTAAATAGAAGATAAAATGAACAGCAAAAAATAGATGAAGTTTTGTGCATTGCTACTCCAGCCTTTAAAAGTTATCTTCATGAGTTTCGTCTCTCCATTTATTGCAAAACAATTGATGAGCCTAAAAATCCCAATTCCAAGTAAAATTTTTTTAAAAATTTTACTTGGATAAAATAATAAAATATTTTACATGAACACCTTCAGCAAGGTGATACATAAGACTTCTCCCCCTAATGCTCTTTCAAGATTAGGTTACCCAGGGTGGTCACAAAATATGCACTCCAATATTCCCTCATTTCTAAAATAATTGTATTTAAACTACTTTATTTTAAATTAACTAAATATAATTAAAAACTGGAAAATAATGAGACAAAATGAAGCTTTCAATGCTGATATGAGTAATTTTAGGCATACAATTACAACTGTTATATTAAATAATTAGCTATTTAAATATTTAAGGTATCCATCTACATTCGGAGAACTTTTTTTTCTTTAAACGTAGAAAACTAGTTCATGTTTTTATATTTATTTTTTATATTACCATAAAGAATTGCACTTAAAAAATTTATTCCTGGAGAAGTTTTTATAAAATTTCTAATAAATGAAGAAAATTTAGTAAAAAAATTGGTTTTTTTTTCAAAAGGTCTAATCTTTTAATAAATTAAACTATTTCAAGATTTTTGATGCAACACATTTCTTATACACTGGACAAGTGAATCACCTAAAATCTTTGCTTACATTTGGCAAAAAATTTCGGTCCTTCAAAATCATACACATTGAATTTTTAACGAATTTTCATTACCTTTATATCTAAATAAGAGTGTAAAATCATTAAAAATTATCAAACTTTAAAGCTTTAAGGTCATTCACTAGTAAATACTATCAAAAGCATTCATAATAATTTTCAACAAAATATTTTAAGAACTTTTTGAAAAATTACATTTCAAGTTTCAATATTTTATTAAAAATACCGTTCTGAGAAAAACGCATTTGAAGTTTATGAAAGCAACTTTAACTATTAAAAAATTAAAATACATGTTTAAAATTCAACACACTTTTTTGTTTCAAAATTTTATAATTGCCAAGCTGCTAATTATTAAAAATACTAGAAAAATGTTTAAACTAATCTTCAGGAAAATTTAAAAATTTTGTCCAAAAAATGCTCTTTAAATTCACAACTTCCGGTTGCAAAGGCGCTACTTCCGTTTTGTTTTGACAGCTGTCACTGATGTTTAAACAGCTGTAACTTTTCTTTAAAATGCTGTAGAGACAAAACAAATACAGATTTAGAAGCCTAAAAGTTGAAATTTTACAATAGAGAAATAATAATAATAATAAAAAATATGATTTTTGGCAAAAAAATAACGTTTTTAAAGACTGATGATGTATGAGGATTATAGTTATTAAAAATTATTCATCTTATTTTTCTCTAACTTTATTTAGTTTAATTTCGCTGTATTTTTTTAAAATTAGTCAGCATCCTTTTATATTCTTTACGAGGTGCTATACTAAATTTGCATTTCACTACAGTATACATTAAGACTGGGTGATGTAACGATATATCGTGAAATATCGATAAAGAGTACTCCATCGTGACACTAATTTCCAAACTTTGAGCTCGGATCAAGATGTGAACAAACTCTTATATAGCTAAACTGATCGGAGAATTCTGATGTGAAATCGTCTTTCCGATATCATGACAGTATTAGAGTATACGAGGTATAGTGTTCCTAAAAGTCACGTTCCAACATATAAACATAATCTTTTCCGATTTTACAATTTCTAGTTACAAAGTGCATGTGCAATAAAACGTCCTTTTATATAAACACCAAACGACGGCCGAATGGATAAAGCGTTGCTATTTGGTACTGGAATTCGCGGTTTCGAATCCCACTATTGGTATGGATATTCGTAGTCATTCGAATCGGCTTTAAGCAGAAGGTGATGGTCTCATTAGCCTTTGTATAGCGGAACAGTAGACCGAAGCATTCCAACTAACTGATATTTGAACATCATCTGTCCGATTTTGCGACACTGAGAGAGAAACATGCGGTATATCAGGGAACAGCAATTTATCTTCATCGTGAAATCGTTATTTCATCCTAATTGAAGAATCCCGATAAACATTGGAAATAAATAAAAGAGAGAGACACCCGGAAATGAGGAAAACCTCGACGATTCACAAATATGGAACTTCAAGTTCAATCGCGAGAGGCTGGGTGGGTGTCTGTGTCAAGATATTTTTGTGACACGTTTGTATGCAAAAGTTATATTAACTTCCGCGTCCGGCCAGTGCAGGAAATTCTTGTTGTGACATGTTTGTGCAGGCTCGTTTCAAACCAATTTTTTCCCGGTGGTAAAGCGCGGAAAATTGTAAATTGACTTTACAAAAAATAAAATAAATTAAAAAAATAATTAAATCTGAATATTCTAGATTGTTAAATTTCCATATTTTCCCGATCTGATTACTATTTTTAATAGGCTCCAAACATTACGTTTTGGGGAGAGTATTGGTCCCCCAGAGGATGAAAATCTCATATCAAGTGATGATAGTCTCACCAATACGCAGATTTCTTTCCAATTTCAAAATAGCAAGATTAAAAAAAAAAAAAAAAAAAAAAAAAAAAAAAAAAAAAACAGAACTTTTTAAAAGAATTGGAAATTTCCACAGACGCACTAAAATTTGAAAAAAAAAAAAAAGCAGAAATTGGAGAAGCAGAAATCGGTTGTAGAAATCAAGTAGAACTCCACCAAAAAGCGGAAAATTTCTATCACTGTACATGCTATAAACGTATTTCTTTGCGTTGGGCACAATATTAATTGGATTTTTTTTTGTCAATCTTGTATCTGTAGTACAAAAGAGTAACAGTATGTCCGAAGAATGAAATTCTTTCTTCTTATTTCATGCACTTTTACCTGACAAAGTAAGTAGGAAAAATAAATATGACATATTCACTCTGAAGTCTAGTATTCAGCGACGTTCGGCAGGAAAAATTCGTCTTAGATTCGTAGAACTAACGTAATTATTAAGTGTGCAAAAACTGCAAAAATTTGTAAAATGGCGCAGTTTCGGCGCAATTTCTGCTAAAATACCGTTTTTGGAGCAGCTGGGAGCAGATATCGGAAATTGGCGCAGCTGCAACATCCCTGTAAACGTGCAAAAACTGCAAAAATTTGTAAAAAGGTGCAGTTTCTGCGCAATTTCTTCTAAAATACCTTTTTTGGAGCAGCTGGAAGCAGATATCGGAAATTGGCGCAGCTTGGCGCAATTGGCGCAGCCGCAACATCCCTGCATTTTACCATGTCTTTCATCTGCATATTTTTATTATGCCCCTGACCACAATTTACTGTCTCTGGAAACTTATGCAGGATTAACAGCGATTACCTGGAGAACTGAATAAAACACATCCTGACCTTCCTAGCATTATAATATGAATTTCACAATAATTCATGTATAAAAATAAGATATCAGTACCATCTATCCTATTTATTCCAAACCCTAAATTTTCAGTCTATAAAACAGTCTAAACCAAAATTAAACATTAGCCATATAACCATTTGGAGAAAGATCTTACAGGAGAAGGAGAGGACCGCAATGACATTGTCAATTTGTAAGCCTTTCTTATTCTGTATAATCACAAGATAAAATACCAATCGTACAGGAAAGTGAATAAGCTAGACAACAATGAAGAGTTCCAAAGGCAGTAAGCAGATATTTTGGTAAAAGAATCATGTATCTGTTTTATTGTAAAGCAGCTTACTGTAGTGATTAAAAATCTTATGTATATGCTTATTGTTCATGACTATAATAGTATTCATAAAACCTAATATTTTCAAGAATATCCAGTTTTATTATGTTAGTACAATATCAGCATAACTTTAAATATGAAGCATTGTTGATTATTGTCCTGAAAATGAATGATAAAAAATATTGATATAGTAAATCAAAAACAAAAGATTCTATTTTTATTGAACAAAGGTTCATAAAATGACTTCTCTAGACTACAAAAACCTTGACTGTGGATAAAAAAGCTACATAAAGTATAAATAAATTTTACCTTCCTCTTACAAGTTAAATGTATACAGTCCATCTGTCTATCTGCTTTACCCAATTTTTTAGTGTTTATTTACTTTTTACTCATTTATCTCCTTTACTATGTATGTAATGACTTATGTAAGATTGTTAGCAAATGAGAAAACATCAGTACCACAGAATGGACTTTTGAATACCAACATGGAAGACAGTGATTCTGACTAAGAATTTATTGATGAACATTAAGATTGCTTAACGGACTATCAGTAAATCACAAAAAATTGCTTCAGATACAGAATCATCAGATGACAAAACTGGCAAACAAACAGCTTTTCAAAAGCATGACACTACTTGGATAAAGAAAGGTACTCAGATCAGATGAATCCTGAACCAAAATGTACTGTTATGAGAAAAGTATCACTTACCATTTAAGATCTATACCAGAAGTTATGAAGTACTGTTAAAAAAATATATATTTCTAATCTCACTTACTTCACTTAAATGGAAACTACCAAAGTGAAATAACAGGACAGTCTTCCAGTAGATATATTAATTTCTTGGAATCCGGATAAAGATTAAATTTAATAGAGACTTTTAAAGGCTCCAAATATTTACTGCCATTCAAGTTCAGTATAAAAAATTGAGAGTAAGCCATGAGAGAAGAATTATAAATAAGGCAAGAAAAATATGCATGGAGTTTAACTCCCTTTCATAACAATTTTAAACTGATTAAAAATAGATGGACCTACACAGTTAAAAGAAACAAAAAAGGTATTGTAGTCTATGATACTCAATTAGTCACTCAATGTGTTAAACAAATATAAGGTGAAGCTTCAGTAATGTTCAGTCTAATTCATTTTTTTTTTTTTTTTTTTAAATTTTGCTAATTTCAAGTGAAGGTTAGAAACATATACAGTGTGACTTTATTTATGCACCCCTGAAAGAAATGATTTATAAGTCCTAACTTCTAAGTTTTATTGAAAAGGGAAAAGAAAATTAATATTATACACTTACCAAAGCACTTCATGGATTAAATTTAAAAAACCAAGTACATTTTTTTTAGATTGATAAAGTTTTAACTAAAATAGGTTTTATTAAATTTGAATGGTGCAGTTGTGTATACGATTTAGATCAGACATTTTATTATGTCATAATAAAATATAGTACTGTTTGTTCTCAAGAAGGAATTTTAACCCAGTTTTAAAACAATTATGGAATGTCCCTTGTTAGGTCTTGTGAGGGATGAAAATGTAGTCTGTTAGATAATCTTTGACAGTTGATCAGTATGAGGAGACCAGTACAATATTGTTTTTCAGGCATCTTATTATTATGTTTGTAAGATCTAAATTATTAAGAATTGAACTACCACTAGGACTTTTTTTTTTAGAAAATGTTTATAAAATTGTTAATGTACTAAAAATTTGTAACTACAGTTTTACTATCAGTTGGTACTGATTGATAAGAGTTTTATTCAATAGTTTTCTCTATCATAAAAAATATTTGTTAAATAAGGTTTATTTGTAATCTATTTAAGTATAAGTAAAAGCTGAAAATTTAAGAAATTTATACTATTTGTAACAAATAATTTTAAAACTTGTCTTGTATAAAAGTTTACCGTGAAAATTTTACATAATATTTATATATTTTGTTTATATACATTGTGCAATAAATGATGTTTCATCGTTTACTGCACAGTAATTAAATGAGTTTAAAAGCCTTTTTTTTTTAATTTTTTTTTAAGTAATGGAGCATGTTATATTTCAACTTAAATAATAGAGTATAATTATGTTTTATATCATACTGTGTTCTCATGACAGGATCATTTAATTTTTAAAAGTGTTCACAGGAAAAAGAAGTTTGTATTTCTTTTGCGGATTGTATATATTTCTGAAATGTAATGCAAGTCTGTTATTGTATTAAAAACCTCTAGTCTAGATGAACTGTTGAAATTTAAAACAAGTTTTTTTTTGTAAAAGTGAAAACCAGATGGTAAAAATAAATAAGATAAACCAAATGTTTTTTTTTTTTTTAAGAAAAAAAAATAGATGTAATAGAAGTAGAGAAAAGATAACAAGTAGATTCTTTCCTTTAGTAGAAACTTTATGAATTTTCCTTGTAAATAAAGAGAGATAGGACTCTTAAGCCAAATAATCTTTTTAATATCATCATTTACATACTTACTTTTCCTATTACTTAAACTTTATTCTTTAGTTTAAAATAAACATCACTTAAATTTATGATAATTTATATTTAAACAGCCATTTTAAACTTATACTTAAGAAGGTGATTCCTTGCACAATAATCTTTAGACATTTTCTAACTACAAAAGCCTTTATGTGATCAATAAGAGTTGCCCAATTAATCATAAATAAGAAGAGTAACTGATATCACAACACAGTTTCACCTCTAATTTTGTATTATTGTCCAGTTAACTGGAAGCAGAGTGACAGACAGGAACAGAAGACGTAGCCATTGCAACAAGATAGACTTGTATGCAATAAGCAATATTTATTTGGGTATAGGTGTAACACCTGTATCTAACCATACTCAGCAAAGAACTATGCTACCTTTTATTCTATTATTTTCCATGGTTTTTACTTAATTCACTTGTATTTTATTTTGTATTTATTCTGGATTAATAATATTTTGCTTTCAGCTATTTTATGTTGACTTTTTTTACTTTGTACTTACTTTGGGAATATGTATATATATATAGTTTCCAAGTATTTAGTAAAAGCCTGCTGTTAGTTTACATAAGGTAAAAAATAAGATTTGCTTTTCAAAGGATATTGAAGTACAGAGAGTGAGAGAGAGAAAAGGCAGTTGTGAATGTGATAATGTAAAGTTTATATGTGGTATGTAGCACTATCCTATTGAAAGTTTACTAATGGAATTTATTTTTCGTGTTTATTTTTTTCATACATTTAAAAATGGTTAAAATGGTCAGGAAAATTCAACATAAATAAATGTAAATAAATCTTCCAAGATTAAAAAAAAAAGTTTGGGTAAAAATATACAAAATTCTATAGTAATTAATTCTTAATTTATTAATTTAGTATTTAAGAAAATGCCTAAATATTAAAATCTACTGTTATAAAGAGCATAAAAGCTAATAAAATAATCATGGGTTTTCTTCACCTAAATTATGTGAATATGGTGATTTGATTAATATGTCCCAAGATTAAGACTATGTTTATCCAAGGAAAGTACACATGCATTAATATACTATGTACTCTATAAAAGTATTTTTTGATGAAATAAAACTTACCCCCATAGAAGTAGGAAATAAATTTTTTCAATATTTCCATAGAAATCTATAATACAAAACATAGAGTTAGAGATAAGAAAAGGCTAGTTAGCTTTCCTTCCTATATAATTTCATAATAACCTAAAAACTTATAATTTATATTACAGAGATATTAAATTTTATCATACACATTTACTTACTGAAATACATGATATATAATACCATACTCTGCAAGGACATTCTTGTAAATATCTTTGTGAAATATATAACTCTCAGCATTTAATACTCATCTTTTAAACCTTAAACAATTAAGTTATGCATTTTACTTACTTTGTAACTTTCTTACTAAGTAATAATGAGAATTAACTACATTTATAAGTCTAAAATTTAGAAAAAGAATTAGAAGATTAAAAAAAATTACAAAATAAATTTTATAGTTAAAATTATGTTTAAAAACTTTTCTGACTTTGATTTTAATTTTGTGAATTTCCTTGACTTAACAAATTACTTTTTTAAAAATTTCATGAATTTTAGTTTTGTTATTACCTTACCATTAGAGCTCATTCTGAATTAAGATAAATGTTTTCTCATTAATGTCAATAAAATTTTACTCCATACCTTTTTCAAAGAATTTATTTCTACAAATAATTAAAAATTGTGACATTTAAAGAAAAACTGTCAAGGTGGGAGAAATATTGAGATGTAATTTAGTTTCTAGAAGGAAATAAACCTTGAAATATAAAGAATAAGAAATTTCAGTATGTGAAATTTTTCTAAAAATTAAAAAAAGTGAGCTATAGCAACCCAGTAAACATCTTAAGTTATTTGTGATTTATGACCCGTTTAAATTTAAAAATATGAAACAGAAGCTTACATTCATGAAAGTCAAATCAATTGTACTCTTGTTCTTCCAATTTTTGTTGAAGAGTTCTTTAAAATAAGGGCTTTGGATTGCTAAAATTAACTTATGAGCCCTTAATTTTTCTTTTTTGATGATGAATTCCACATCTGCGTACTCAGGTACATTGAAAATTCTAAACAAAGAAATAGAGAAAAAATGATAATAAATTCAGTATAATTATTACTAAAGCTCTTTTATTACACAGTCTCAGATCTATAATCATTCATCACCAGAAGCCTGAAAATATAGGCAGTTACAGCATAAATATGTTTACTTTAAGAAATCTAATAATTTTAGAATAAGTGCATTCAATTTATTTCAAAATCAGTATAAAATTTTAATATAAAAAAAAAAGTAGTTGTTATGAGAACTGAAAATAATACTATGATTAGGAGGCAAGATTGAGACAGGAAATATATAGTAATATACAACATTATAAATTTTCTGTGAATCATTAATTTTTTTTTTACTGGCAATTAAATGAACACTAGAAGTACCAGAGAGGTCATTTTAATTACATTATGTGATATGATGTTCTTTAATTTATTAAAACATTATTCCATATTCTATTTTTAGAATCTCCCCACATAAATACAGACATCCATAAATTTAGCATTAATATATGTTTTAATATAATACAGCTTTAGTAATCCTTTGTATCTCAATTACCAGAAATTAAAAAATATTTTTCCAAATGTTAGAATACGATATTTAAAATATATAAAAAATATTTTTAAAAATTTTAATGGAAAAAAAGAATTTTTTACAAACAAAAAACAATAAATACTTTTTTATAAATAATATAAATTAATGCATGAAAATTATATTTATATAAAGAACTTGGAACTAACTTTTTAAGATATCTACCTTGTGGCTCTAATATATTTTTGAATTAATAAAATCTAAAGCTTATTTTAGTAATAATCCCATGCATCTGATCACATAATCAACAAAACACATAACAACACATAATTAACTTTGACATAACTTAGTATTGCCATTTTGTTTAGAACAGATTTTATGAAAAATTATGTTTCATGTTACTGGATATAAAAAATAACAGTCAATAATTTAAAGGTAACTGTGAAAAGGACATCAATTTTTATATATGGTGTAGATCTGCAATACAGGGATGTAAAGGATTAACAAAATAATTTAATAAAAGTTTTAGAATGGCAACTTGTTTATTTGTATAAAGGATGAAAATAATTCAGTAAGACATAATATGTACATTAAATATAATGCAGCAAATTTATATCCACCAGTCCCATTAAATTATCAGAAAGTTTAGCACCTATTATTTTTACCTGCCCAGGCAAGGATAAGCCTAAGGTTGGTTGGTTGGTTGGTTGGGAGCACTACGGTCTACTTTTTGCTACACGAGGGCTAATGAGACTGGGACCTACTGTTTAAAGCCAATTCCGAACGGCTACAAACATCCATGCCTCAGTGGGACTCGAACCCACAAACTCCGGTTCCGAAGGTCAGTGCCCTAACCATTCGACCATCGTTCGGCCGATAAGCCTAAGGAAAATCTAGTTAGGATTAATGATGCAGTCATGCCATTCCATAAAAAGTGAAGCAACGAGTCTGTAACAAAAGTTAGCTTTTATTTTAAGAGATCAGAAAACAGCATGTTATTCTTGCAATAACAGTGAAGGAAAAAAATAAATTGAAATACGTATGGATTACAGAGTTGGCCCCACAACAAGATGCAGAGGTGAATTTTTTCCCAAAAGTAGCTTAATCAGTGGTATTAACAATCAAACAGGAACTTAGATCATAGAAAAAAGTGTATAACTTGCCAAGGGCAGCTGGAAAAGTGGTGAGTAGACAATAAATTTGCATTTATTTCAGAGTTAGCTTTAAGAGACTGCCAAAAGAATTTTAATTTATGGACATTCCTTTAGATATTTTGTGGCTAGGAAAGTAGATTTGAAGGAATAAGAATGGGAATGAGGAGAATTTTCAAGAGATAGTTTAAGTATAATAATTTTGATGTATTACATATATATATAAATATATGTAATATTAAAATCCCTTATTTACGTATCTTAATATTAATTTAATAACTTTGGTTCATAAAGTGAGTTCGGGGTTTGCACAGTAATTCTGATTTTTCCCTCCAGACACGCTATAGACTTAGTTCAGCCTCTGTCTGGACTACTTTAGCCAATAGTTAGCGAGTTCTCTCTAAACATGGGTATTTTGTATCACATAATCAATTGTGCTTAGGGATTATTCATAATCTTTTACCTTAGGAATCCCTACTTGAAAAGTGTATGTGCGGGATCACATTGTCTATTTACATGAAGTTGTAAAGCTGTCTGCCTGTTGTACGGATTTCATATTTTATTACCAGAAATAAACTGTGTTGTGATTTTGAATGAGTCTCACCAATATTTCATATATATATATATATAGAGAGAGAGAGAGAGCAAAGAGTCATTACATTATGATCACCCTCCATTTATAACAATGGGATGACCCAGGAACAAAACCACTGTGCATGTGTGGCTGATGTTGAAGTATATAAAGCAGCTATGTACTGTCTATCAAAAAATAGCCCAATTAGCAACATAATGGGAAAAGCAGATGATTTATCAGACTTTGATAAAAATCAAATCGTTATGGTTCAGTGACTGGGAACATCAATATAAGAAATGATACATTTAGTGGGATGTTTACAGGCAATCTTTTCTGGTCCATCACATCGACAGGTGTGTCTGAATAAGCCGATTTTCAAAGAAAACCCTGGCTCCCAGATACACAGTTAAGCAGACAAGCCAGTAGCTGGGATATTATAATGTGGGTAATGTTTCCATGGAACAGATCAGGTCCAATAATCCCCATAGAATAGTCCCATGTCATAAGTATCAAATCATCAAAAAGTAGTTTGAGGAACATTCCAGTGACTTTCAAGTCATGCCTGGGCCTCAAATTCACCTGACAGAGAATTTGTGGTCCTACCTGGAAAACTAAATTTGTGCTGCCACATTACTCCCTCAGAATGTACAAGAATTGCAAGACCAGTTGGTGAATGCTTGGTACCCATTACCTCAGACTACCTATCAGCACCTTGTGGAGTTAATGTCATGATGGGTGCTGGCAGTTTTGAGGGCTAAAGATGGTTCTACATGTTATTAACAGGGTGGTTATAATGTAATGGCTGCTCAGCGTATATATATAACTATATAACAATGCTGCTTTTATTTATTTATTTTAAGAAAGAAAAACCTCTGATGCTTGCTTTTATTACTTTTTTTTTTTTATCCTTCTCTAGTGTTTACTCTTGTAGAATAAAACTTAAAATACAGTAGACTATAAAGCTTGTTGTAATAATGAAAATTAAGATTGAAATATTTCTGCTAATAGGAATATTTTTTGGTATTGTATATTACAAGAACAGTAATGGTAATAGAACTATAACTTACAGGAACAATAAATATTTTAGCAAAATATTTTTGAACAAATTTTTAAAATGTTAACATTTACATAAATAAACTCAGAATATGAATAACCAAAACAGAATTACCTTTTTAACAATTCGGAAAATGGGTCTGACATTAAAGGTTGCAATAATGAATTTATACGAAGAAAAGAAACATCAGCTCTAAAATCTTCTTGGAATGAATCTGTTCCATTTAGATGATGAAAATCACTTTCAATAGCCCCTTTATAATGAACACAAACTTACATTAAACCATGAAATATGAAAATACAAATTATTATAAAACATATCAATTTATAATTAGAAAAAGACCAATGATATCTCTTACACCATTTATATTTCATACATGGAATTTTTTATTTAACCCTCTGAAGTCCGAGGGAGGATTTTGTGATAGTCTGCAAAAGACCGTTCTGGCCGAAATTGGAAAATCGCTTTGCTTTCCCCCTCTCTTTACTGCACTAACATTTCAGCCGTTGTTATCTTCCTCTGAATGGGGTGAGTGAGGGGGACCTTTCGTATTCTCCCCTTTAGCCAGCACCCGAGGCGTTGGCTAAGAAAAGATGATGACTCATTTTGAAGACGTGTGGAAGTTATGTGTTTGTAAACTTTCTGTGCTGCTAAGTTTTCAAAATGCATTGAATAAAAGAAAACATACACATTGGGGAAATGAATCAGATATTTTAGTGTATGATTATCACTGAGAATTCAGAATTTTACAAGATATAGTTTTAAAATAAAGCTTTTATCTTTTAAAAAAAAGTTTGTAAATAAAGACTATTTTTTAACTGTTTTTTTTATATCAAAATGTAGAAAATTAAGTGCGACAATATGTTTTTCGAAGCGTAAGATACAGTATCTTCATCTAGAGTGAAAATAATGTTACAAGTTCTATTCTTTCCATTTGTTTACTTAAACAGTCAAATTGAAGCTTAAAATAACTAAAAAATTAATACTGCTAAAAGTATAAACTCCGTCTCATTTCAACATCAAATATCAAAATATTTTACAGTGCTTTTGGTTTCCTTATCATAATGATAGATCAGGTACACCACTACCTTACGGTAAAGGAAAATGCTGTTTGGAATATCTCTGCGGGAATGTATATTTTAATCCACTCTGACTTCATTTTCAGCTGATTATCTTGAAGCAGGATAATCAGCTGAAAATGAAGTCTAACATATTAAAATATCGATCTAACATATTAAAAATGAACTGTAGAGCCCCTGATAAAAAACCAAGCTAATCCTTTGAATATAGTTTACCAATAAAATTAATGTTTCACATTAGTGTATTTTATTCATTCTAAATAAAGGAAAGTTTTTTTTTTATTCTCGACCAAAATATCATACCAGGTCGTAGTCAAGATTGGGGGGGGATTAGACTGTCTCGTGTCTTTCCTCCAGTAATTAAGGTGTTTGCTGTATTGAACTTTAAAATTCAAATAAAAATATATATTCAATCATAATTTTTTAAGTATTGCATACTTAATCAAAATTTTATTTTGAAATAAAAATTTTCAAAAACTTTCACGTTCCTAAATTTTTTAAATTTTATTATTTTTGTTCTAAATTTGTTTTATACATCTACTATTACTGAAACATGTAATATATATATTAAATTTTCAATAATTTTTGTTGTAATTATTAATATTAAGTACTAATATTTAATTTCTCTGAGTACAGTTTAGTACATTTGAAGATTCTGTTTTAAAAAATAATGAAATTTGGCTGGAGATAGAATTTAAGCAGACCTCAGTTTGGAATTCTGTTTGAGCCCAACCTCTTCCCCTTCTAAACTAAATTGTAGCTGACTCTGCAATATTTTAAATTATTTATTAATTTATGTGAGGTGTATTTCATTTATTTTGTTACATAGAGAGTTTTTTATGATTTAAAGAATTAAATTGTTTTGAAAAGAATTTTTTTTTTATTTTAGAAGTACCCTCAGATTTGTACATAATGAAAATACACACTTTTTTTCATCATTGGGTTAGTTTAAATTATTTTGTGCACTTATGTAAAACATGTTTTGCACAAACACATTTTGCAGATACTGCATTCCCATGTGCTCTCAACTTGACCACCAGAAAAAGTTTTGGATCCACTTTTTCTATACAAAACACATGTGTGCTTTCGTCCATTTATTTTTTGTCTCTTATGCTGGTGATAGTGAATATCTATGTTTTCAGATAATGTTCATTTTCTCTTCTGAGAATTTATTTCAAGTGCTAGCTCTTCGATTATCTTTAGTTTAAAATCAAATAATTGAAGAGTTTGTTTAGGTTGGGGATAATTGGATGTTACATAAATAATGTAAGCATTGTTGACAGCAGTATCAAACAGGAAAGAAAACAAATACATCCACCATTTTGAGGACTTCCTTGCTAGAGTAAAATATTTTCTACGCTGGTCTGGTAAGTCAACGCCTCCCATATTTTTATTGTACTTAGCAAAGGAAGATGGACACTGCACAAGGTGTTTTTCACATCCTTTCCTTCTGGATACAGTGCACAACTCATTTGTAGCATTTGTAGATAAAATTAAAATTTGTTTTTTATCTAGCCATGCCGTACAAAGCAAATTAGGAACTTCCACGCATTGGAAAGTTTTCGAGTCGCCATTATGAGTCAACTTTAAGGTTTTCATTTCCTTTGGAATTTTTTTTCTATTTCCCATAACTGTTCCACATGCGCCAAATCTTTTTTTCTTCAATTCGATCATAAGATCTATACTAGAAAAAAATCGATCGAAATAGAGGTCATGATTTTTGTTTTTTAAACATTTTATTAATGAAGAAACAACATCATAGCCTAAACCTCTATTTGATCTTTCCATTTTCCCTTTTTTTCCACTGTATACATCAAAATTTAATGTATAGCCCATAAGAGACGTGCACATCATCCATAATTTTAAACCTAAAAGAGGTTTAAAATTTAATTTAATAATTTTTTTTCTGGCTTTAGAGGCATATACTGGACAATACCTAATCGGCCTTTAAATTTCACAATAGCCTCATCGATTGACACAGATTTATATGGATGAAAATGTTTAATGCATCTTTCTTTTATGTGACTCATAAGTGGCTCTAACTTTTGGGTGTAAGTAAAATCATCATCTTCTCTTTTTTTTCTGCTGCCTTATCTGATATGTGAAAATAATGTTTGATTTTTTTAAATCGGTTGCGGCTCATAATTTTTTTAACCATTTCATTTCCTAAAATGGGATTGGATGACCAATAATCACATATTCTGGGAACATGGTTTATGCTCATAATAAGCAGTACAGCAAAAAAGGCCCCCAGTTCGCTGATGTTATTAACAGGCAACCCTTCTTTATCTGCACATCTCTTTTTTGAACACAATTCTGCATACTTGTTAGTATTAATACATATTATGTCCATTATATCATCAGAAAGAAAGAGCCGAAGAAAACTCAATGAAGTTGAACCAATAGGTAAATCATGAACGGGCCCAGAATGATAATCATATGTATTGAGTTTTATCAGTTCTTCGTCTACTTCATTAGACCAATTGATCTCATTTGAGTCGCAACTGTCTTCTTGCAAAGAGTCGTTTAGATCATCCGCAACTCTCTCTTCGCTGTCAATTATGGAATTATCCATATTGAAATTTTCAATTATGCCATTATCTCCCCAGCCATCATCTTCTTCTATTTCAAGATCCGATTCGTCTGTATCGGCGAAAAGAATAGCATCAATTTCATCTTAAGTCAAAACTTTTCTATATTTACTCATTTTAAAGACCGTTTTAAAATTATATACTATTTTTCAACTATACTAAAAAATTCAACTGCTATCAAAAAACTAAGTAAAAATAAAACACTGAGAGAGAAGGACAGCAATCAGCGCTCAGTTGAACATATACATACACGTTTGAGTTTCTATTATAGTATATGGGCCGACGAAGCTAGCACTCACACAATGACGCAGTTATAAATCAACGTCAAGTGTCCCCTTTCTCAAGAGTGACCACCCATGATTCCATGAGGGGTAGGCAGAGACAGAAATTTTCGGCCGGTGGCCCGGTCGTGTGAATGAAGGGCCGGAAGGCCGGCTGCGGACCTCAGAGGGTTAAGGGTAAAATGATAGTTTTAAGTAATGTTACCATGGACAGAATTTTGGTGATTTTTCTTTTGGGATAACTTTCTTCTTTAAGATACTTTGTTAACTTACATCTAAAATGCACTTTTGATATGCTTATAACATATTATAAAATTAAGTCCTTACACAACAGTAAACTGTAGCTTTTCAACCAAACTAAACCAAATTTTCACACACACATATCTTTACATTATAGTTTAGTTAATCTAAATTAAAAAAAAAAAATTACCTTTGATACATTGAAAAAATTGGCCTTCAGGCTTATTTAGGTTGATACAGCAACAAACTAATTAATTTCATTAAAGCTGATGATATTTATTTCTTTCAAAAGTGTACCTAAATTTCCACTCTATAATATTCTTTTTGCCTTATTATTCTATTTAAAGAATGAAAACTAAAGGCCTGTTTGGTATATGTAACATTTTATCACAATATTTATATAATAAAATGCATATAATCATATTTAAGGTTTTAAAATTTTCAAATAAGAATAATATATAACATTGATTAAATATATTTAATAATATGAATGATTTAATAAATATAACAGTAGTTCAAAAGATGGAATATTTATGCCATCAATTATATAGAAATTAAGATTTTTAATTTTCTTGAAAGACTGCCAAGATAAGTTCAAGTGGATTATGTATTTTTAAAAGAAAAAATAAACACTGAAACAAGTAAAAGATCTTAAGTTGTAATAGAGGAAATTAAGAGAGATTTACCTCAAAGTATTGAAGCCAAAGGTAAAGATAAGTTTAGCAGTCAGTTTATTAATCCCACAATTACCTCAACTCTCCAAGCAAGACCAATGAAACATGAGATAAAGTCCTTACACATAAACAAAAATGTATGATTTAGGCAATTTAGAACCCCAAACTAAGATGTTAAACATAAATTCTTACTAACAGGAGTAATATTTAATCAGGCTGTACATATACGACTTAAGATAATTAAGGGTTCTAAGCAAAATTTATCAGTTAAATTCGTTGATTTTCCCTGATGAAAACTCACAAAATTCCTTGACCTAATATTATGTAATATTAGTTCAGATATAATCAAATTTAAAAGAGGTAAAAGCTATTGTCAACATTAGTAAAATTAATAATTTAATAGCATTAATATTTATAGAAAAGTACTTTAAAAATATATTTCATTTTTTTATATGTTCCTATTTACAAAAATGAACGAGAATTCAATTCAAAGTTAGATGTGATGAATGCTATTAAAAAAAACTGCAGGAACAATATTGATGCAAGTACTTTTATGGCCTCATAGATTCAATGAACAAGAGACTAGTCATAGTCATCGAAAAAAGGGTATCACATTGAATACTGATGAAATACAGGTATCGACTCTATAATTGTTTCCAACTTTCATTGTACAGAAAATTTTCTGAAGTTTATTAACCTTTTGTTAATGTAGTTATTAATGAATTTATTTTTCTTTAGTTTCTTGTAGCATAATATATGTATGAAATTTCATAAATGCTTGATCTTTTGCATTTTAATTATATCATATTTTCAAGTAGCTTTATAATTTTTTCCACCATTGTATACATGTATTATATACACATATTTTTTAACCCAAAGGATATGTATATGTGGTAAAGGAAGGATACGATGGAATTTAAATTAAAAAAGTACCATTAACTTGTTTAGGACCATAATAGTGAATCAGGCTATTCAGATGACATTGAAATATTTGATTATGCATATAGTTATGAGAACAATTAAAACAGAAACGACTGGCACACTAACATAAAATAATCACCATTCCTGGTATTTGCATGGAGATACATATCAATTAGTTTGACTAGTAATTTGTTCAAATTTTATAACATTAATATTTTTTCTTTTAAACTGAGAAAGAATATAAATTTTATTAAAATGACAATATTAAAAAAAAAAACTTTAAAATTTTAATTGTTTTTCAAAATATTACAGAATTTTTATTATAGAAAATTCATATACTGTCAGTGATTATTTATCTAGAAATTTCTGCACAATGAATTAAAATTATGATTCTTTATTAGTTTTTTAAGTAAAATTATAATATTAACATAACAGGATTTAACAGGAAAAATAGTCTGGGCTTAGGGAGGCACTTGTTTCTCCTCCAGGCAGTCTTGAGCAGGTTAATAATTTTTTGAAATAGAGTTTATTTTCAATAAATAAATTTCTTCTTTTCCTTTTTTTAAAACTTATTTGTACAAAATGAAGTATTATAATCATAAAAAAAAATTGTGTTTATATTTCAATAGAAATGCTCATTTGTGGACCATCGTGCAAACAGTGAATGGTTTCAGCCAGATGTCTGTCTGTATATATATATTTCTCATAACTCAAAAATGTTTAGCCATAGAAAGTTGAAATTTTGTATTTAAGACTGCTATAAAGTCTAGTTACTACAACTTCAATTTTGAATGAAAGGTATAACCTATATAATAAAAATTTTCAATATAATATAGAGTAACACTATGGGACAAAACTCAAAAAGGATTAACCATAAGAGTTGAAATTTTATATTTAGAACTATTATAACATCTGGTTGTGCACCTAGCTTTTTGATTACAATCTCTACAGTATACAGACATGCCAACTACTCCGGTTTATCCAGAGTTGCTCTGGAGAAATTAGAAAAATTGATAACTCCGAAAACTCCTTAGATTGCTCCAGAAAATACCAAAATTTTTGTACAACTAAAAGATTACAACTCAGCAATTAAATACAGAGTTTTGAAAAAAAAAAAAAAAAAAAAAAAAAAAAAAAAAAAAATAATGCTGAATAAATTACTCTTTTCACACAGTAATACTGCATGTTAAATAGTTTTCAGTACTGTGCAGAAAAACCAAATTGAATTTAGGTTAAATTTTGGTAAACAAACTGAAGAATCCCTGATGATGGAAAAATGTAAATGTTTTAGTCAGGGTCAATGTTGCTACAAGAAACTGAAAAATAAGTTGTTATAGTTAAAGCTACTTACACGTTGTTCAATGTATAAATTTTGATTTACCCTATACAATTTACTATTGTGTATTTATTTTTAATTTAATTTGCTTTTTAAAATTTAATTTTAATTTTGTAACTAATAAGATATGTACTTATGTATAATCTGTGTTATTTTGTATTGTTTATAATGTATGTAAATTACACAAGCATGTAATTATCTAAAGTCATGCTGTTGCTCCTGACGTGGGTGCCTGAATGTTGGCATATCTGAGTATATAATGAAAATTTTCAATATAATATATATTAATACTATGTGACATAATTAAAAATAATTAGCCATATAATGCTGAATTGTTTAATTCAGGAATATTATAATACATAGCTGTGGAACTCCCTTTTTGATTGCAATATGCACTCAAACAAAAAATTTCACTATAATGTATAGTAATGATTTGGGACATAAATAAAAACAATAAGCCATAAAATGTTAAAATTTTTAATTTAGAACTGTTATAATATCTAGTTGGTCACTTCTATTTTTTGTTTGCAACTCACACTCTATATAATGAAAAATACCAATATAACAGATATTAATGCTACCAGACTATAAAGACTGCAACTAAAATACATAGATGTTTTCATATGTACCTGTAACAGTGCTTTTTAAATAGTAGAAACAATTTTTTTTAAATACTAGGAAAAGCACAGCAAGACACAGATCATCAACATTAAACTTTGCCATTGATATTAGAAAACAGATTCTTTTTGGTCACTTCGCTCTTTCGCTTTCACTCACTTTTCCTTCCTATGAATACCATCCTACACGCTAATACTGAAATCAACATAAATCTATTACTACTGTGCTAAAAAAAAAGAACTAACTCAGATATTATTACTCAAGGATGATGACACAGTTTGTCTATTTGCCAAGAATAATAACATAATTGTCTTTACAGGTCATTTTTCAGATAAAACCTTAATTAGAAGTGGTACAGGCATTTTTAAAATTCATCCCTCTGGCAGTAAAACTAAACTCACAATTCCTACTGGCCAAATAGTCTCCTCAAACTTTATTAGTGAATTATTTTCTATTAAATAAGCTCTTCCATTTTACCTTTTTCAGTATTCACATGAGTCAAAAGAACTAATAAATTTCTCGGACTCAAAATCAGCATTCAAAGCTATATTTAATGAAAACACACACTTAACACAAGAAATTAATATCTTTCTTGGTCAAATCAAAAAACCCTACATTCAGCTTATGTAGGTATTGAAGGAAATGAGTGTGCAGATGTCCTTGCAAAGAAGGCACAAGATTTTGAACAACCTGTCACCGCCATACCAAATGATACAAATCCTGTTTAATCAACATTTTTGAAAAACAATGATCCCAGATTTTGATTGCTCAAGAAATTTTTTGTCAACAATTACAAGACTATGTACTAGCCATTTTAAAGTCATGAAAATATCCCCAAATAACATTAGATGCTATCTAACCTACAGAAATTGTTTACAAACTTCACTTATTACAGACCACAGCTATAACTTCCAAGCCATTACAACATTTCTTTTCTAATTTGGTTCACCAGCAATAAGAAATCCACTAGGCTCCAAACTTTTGACTCTTCTCATCAAAACTCTTATATACATTCAGCACACATAGTCAAGACAACAACAACAATAATACTTTTAACGTTAAAATTTAGAAAACAAAAATAAAAATCTATTTGCAGAGAATAATTGACTTTTTACAGTGTTATTTTTTATGATAACACTTGAGCTTGACTAAGACAGCAGAGATCCATCAAGAAACAAAACCTACTTTGAATCATTAAAAGGTACAAATAATAGTTTTTATAGAAAAAATTTGAAAAAATAAAAATAAAAAAGATGTATTATATAATAGGCATACAAGGCATGGTATTTTCATTAGATTTTTGAAAATCATTCTCTTTACCTCTTTAAACAATGATTATGAATTAAATTTTTTTACCACATGAAGGCTAATTAAACCAGGATCTATCACTTAAAGCCAATTTAAAAATATGAACATCCATACAAGCAACATGATTTGAACTCATGGAATTTGGTATGAAAAAGAAGCATCCTACCCATTTTTACCATCATCTAGCTGGATATCTGGTTAAATTGAGTCATAGAATGGGTTGTTTGGTACAGACCTTCAATGAGAATAAAATGTAAATAAAATTGGTCTGATAAGTGACTTTCACAATGAAGTGTAATAAAGTTCAATTATGAATACAGTAGAATTTATCATTTTATATTTTCCCTGAGTGCTTCCAGACAAAATCATTTTCTTTCTTTCTATCTCTAATAATTATTGAGCAGACATTTACAGCTGCTAAAACACCAAATCAAAGTTAATAACTACTGACTTATAATTAAAATCAGATTTAATTTGTAAAAATGTTTTTAAACTATTGAAAAAACATCTTTAGCAAACTGGATCAAAAAACATACAGCACAACAATTAGATATAATTTTTTTTAAATACTTGCTTAAAAATCCAACTGTCATAAATATAATAAAAGACATTGTATACAAAAATTCAACATGTTTATAAAAATTGATAAAAAACAGGTATCCTTATAATTGTTATGCTAAATTCATTTAAAATAAGATTTTCAAAGCAGGTGATACTAAAAATAATAAAATAGATGATATCAGTCATTTTATTATAGTAATGTAAAAAATATAGCATACCATTTTCAAGAAGGAGCTGCATCACCCCAAACCGCTCAAACGAAAAAGCAATATGCCTGCAAAGATTTAAAGAAATTATTAGTAAATTTGAAATTTATAATAGCTCTTTAAGAAAATGTTTGTTTTTACAGTTAATCAGAAATATAACATATGCATATATATAAGTACATATAAATACATATCTTGTATGAAAAAGTTAAATTAGATTCATCCATATGCAAAGAGTTTTTTTAATATTTTAATAATGATTTGCAGACCATACACTTTTTTCCTTGTATTTCTAGAAAGAATCTGGAACCCCATTTGTCATATAGCAGGTACAGGAATCATGTGAAGTCTGAAGAACATTTATTTTTGCCTACGACATTATATGTTAACCCATGATTTTTTTCAATCTTGACTGCCCCAATATACGTCATAAGAGTTTGATCACTGTATCCTTAGAAGGCATCTTAACATGACAGGGTTGAGTCCCAATTCCTTGTATCATGGCTACCATCTTGAGAAGCAGACGGTTTGCCATATTTTGTATAATTGTGAGTTTTTCTCGATTCTTAGGTTTGAACACATTAGTCATCACCTTTTCAGCCTTAGGAGGTGCAGGATATTTCTGTCAGCTGTTTGCTTCAGCCATTGGCCTCTGTTCTTAGGTGCTCTTGGGTTGTGTGTTTTTTTTTAAGTCTGGGTACAATAAACTTCATGTCACAGTCTTCTGCTTTTGGGGAGTGCACCAAACAGCTACCATAAAGGTGATTTCTTTTATTCATTCAAAACATGATTTGATAGCTTAAAGGTAACACTTAGGCAAAAAGTTATTTGAATATATTACTAAAAAGTGAATTTGTTTTTTTTTTATATGCTCTTTTAATAACTGTTATTTAATAGTCTTCTAATTATTCTTTTTTATGTGAGATTTAATAACTATGATAAAATCTTACAACTTCCTAATATGGAATAGTTAATTTTTTAGCACATCTCAATTAAGCCCAATGTGGTACAGGTTAACCTTTATATGTCTGAAAAATATTTACATATTTCAATATTATAATAAAGGGAAAATAAATTAGAGGATGTGCATTCAAAAATGTTAAGAAAAATTTTCACAATCATAATAAAGCCACCCTAATGCAAACACATACACTCGGTATAAACAATTTGTTTTAATTGATTAAAATTTTGTTAAAAATAATATAAAAGTAACAAAAAAGTTTTTTTAGTTTTAAAGTTTTACTTTAATATGTACAAGTGTCTTGTCAATCACATGTTTTAAGATGACAAACATACAGTAACAGTCTGTTACCCAAAAATGTAAAAGGCAAAGAAATTAAATCTAAAGTTACTTTACGATTTCTAAACATTATTATTCAAAACAATTACTTAGCAGTGAACCCTTTTATGTTTGGTTACAGTCTGTAACCAAAAAATTCATTGAATTAACAAGCTTTTTATTCTTTTAATTTATATATTAAATGTTCTTTAGATTTTATGATATGTTTATGATTTTTTTAACAAGTTGTCCCTATAAATATTCAACTAGAAAGTCTGGGAGTTGTGTAGTTGTCTGGGAAAATTATACAATATATCTTTTTAAATAATTCTAGCTATATGCTTCAGATAACTGCCTTACTAAAAAATGAAATTATCTCTTAGTACTAGTTTTTTGGCACTTCTTTATAAATTTGTCTTTAATAAGTCTGAATAAAAAAATCTATTCATTATTATGTTTATTATTCATAAATTACCTACTCTAATTGATGGCATCAACCTCTAAACAATGATACTCCTCTTCTATGTCTTACAGTTAGAAAAAAAAAATATATCTACCTCAATACTCAGCTTCTTTGAAACTAAAAAATGACCATTTATTTTTTAAAATAGTAAATTTGTTTTTATCAAACCAGATAACATTTTTTCAGTATTCAGAAAATCTATTTGAATGACTTTTCACAAACTTAATAAATTTTCCTGATTAAGCTTCAAAATGGATAGTTTTGTTCTGGTTATTCTCCTATAAAAACCACTATTTCTGAGCAGATTCTCATGTTGCGTTTAATATTCCTATTTAGTATAAAAAAGTTTGGGATTTGCTTAAGAGTTTCTAATTTTTTTTTCTTTCTCTCTAACAGATAATTTCCTTCCTTGTCTACATCTTGCTCTTACACTAAGATTTTCTGTACCTAAAAAGTTCTTAATTTTATACTGAATACTTGAATGAGGTTTGTGGTAAACTTTACCTAATTATTCTTTAATTACTTTATAAAAAATTAATATGAAAGGTTAATACGATATAGTTAATTTTTAGCATATCTTTTTCTGCTACAACTTGATTCACTGTAGCTCAAGGAGGTACAGGTTAATCTTTATATGTCAAAAAAAAATAATTTATAAACTTCAATATTATGTTTAAAAAAAGTGGGTATACATTAAAAAAAAATGTCAATATCTTTTCACCATTATAAGGGATACCTTAATGCATACACAGTCAGTTCAAAAAGTTTGTTAATTTAGATTAAAACTTTGTTAAGAACTAGATATAAGTAATAAAGTCTTTTTAGCCGAAAACTTTTACTATAATATGTACAAGTCTCTAATCATCTATATGTTTCAAAATGACAAACATATAGTAATATCCTGTTATACAAAAATGTAAAAAAAAAAAAAAGGCAATGAAATTAAATGAAGCAGTTGCTGTACAATTTCTATATATTACTATTAAAAAAATTTACTCAGCAGTGTACCTTGATTACAGCCTGTAACCTTTGTTAATTGAATTGACAAGCTTTTCATTCTTTTATTTTGCTTTAAAAATAGTAAATTTAATTTTAAAACAATATATTTGTTTTCCTCCAACCAGATAACATTTTCAGTATTCAAAAGTTCTATTTAAATGACTTTCCCAAACTGTATCAGTTTTTTGATTCATACAGTAAATACTTGAATGAGATGTCTTAAAAATGTTACCTATCAAACAAGATTTGCCCTTGTCTTGTAATTTTATTATCTAGCATCTGATAGCAAGAGGGATTTCCTCTCAACATAATATGGTGGTTAAATGCATTTTACTACCTCACATTTTTTAAAAAATAAACTGAGTGAATGAAATTGTTTTTAATAAACTCAGTTCTGACTCATTAGAATAGCAATAGGATTGATGATATGCAATTTTTTTCTATCTTTAATAGCACATACATAGACTCTTTTGATTACTTTGTTACTTTTTCTAAACCTTGTTTCTCTTTAAAAAAATTATTAAACTAAGTAATAATTTGTTCAACTTATCTTGCTTTCCAGGGGAAAAAATGGTTGTTCAGAAGATTTATGCATTACTTAGCAACTGTACACAATTTTTTTTACTTACCGTATATATAGAAAATGCTATTTTTAAATGATGCTATGTTTTGAATTCATTCTACACAGGACAGCAATTTAAGAGAAGTTATACATACTGTACTGAAATTATTTAAATTCCTACTCACACATCTTAAAAATACAAGATTATGAACTAAACATATAAAAGAAAATCTAGCCTTATTATCTTATAAAGATAAAAAATAAATATTTAATACATAACAAAATTAATCCTTATCCTAACGTTAATAATTTAGTTATATTCAAGCCTTTTAAGTATGATAAACAAAATTATAAAACTTCATGATAACTAAAATATATAAAAACTAAACTTAATATTCTTCCTTGAAAATAATAAAAATCTTTTATTATGAGGAAATATAGGTTCAAATACTTACAACGGTGTACGGCCATTAATAGCTTTATTTAAATCGACGTCCGTTTCCGCCAATAAGTATCTATAATTAGATTACAGTAGTGTGTAAAAAATAAGTCTAAAATTTCATAAAAATGTATACAGATAGGAATCACATTTAATACAAACTAACATATCCAACATATGTAGGAAAATGCTATTAATAGAAAAAGTGATTATTATTGAACAGTATGATACATCAAGTCTAAAATAACAAGCTATTTATAGTAGTTGTAATTTATTAAGTGTTTAGTGTCAACATTCTTTTCATTACACTAGTTAAAATACAGATGGAAAATTTTAACTACATTCTTAATAATGAATCTTTTGTAGCATAAATTTAGTCAAAGAAAAGTTACTAAGATACATGAAAATAATTTTAAATACATATACACAACGATGTTAAAGATGAAATGTTAAACTGATTAAAATTTTTATTGACTAAGATAAACATTTTTCTAGTTTCCTCATTGAACAGTTTTAAGTGGATTTAAAATATGATAAAATTCCCTTTAAAGGCAAAATAACATTGATAAAGTTTTAGAGGTATGAGATGTTGGTTCAATCTATTTCCATTTCAATCCTAGTATATCCCTTTAAGATCCTTCCACCATGATTGTGCTGGTTACACATTCCTGTATATTTTTGCTTCTGGAACAGGTATGTCAGAAAAGCCTGAATGGAATGATAGTTCTGGTTAGCAAAAAGTATAAAATATCAATTTTTTTATATCAACAAATGGAAGCTGTAGTCCATGGTTTCACTTTCAGCCTTCGGATTTAACTTTGTTTACAAGTATAACAGAAACAGCTCATTATTTTATCTGTCATAAAAAAGTAATTATCAATATATTTCTAATTGCTTTGAAATGATAGTTTTAATGTATAAATGTAAAATAATAAAAATATTATCTTCTTTAATGTATCTCTTAGGCCTCGAGATTTCTTTACTTGAGCAATCATACCACTTGAACGTTATGCCCATAGATAAACACACTAAGATGACCAACTCCCATAGGCAATAGCGATACGCTTCTGTAACATGGGACTCGCATAGAAAGTGGCGCCCTCGGTGTCAGACCATCGGAACTAAAGCATGGTTACCTGATAATTATGTTTATCGCTCTTTTGGCGACTTTTTCTTAATTTGAAAAAAATTTTGGCGTGGGGGTGCTTCTATACCTTTTTTTTATTTTATAAATTAAGCTATCAAAAACAAAATCAATCATAATTGCTTTTCTAGAATGCTTTTATGTAGCTCTGTGTTAAATCTCTAATATACTCTATATAGTTAGCTTATATAGAATATATTTAATACAAATTTATCAGTCTATAATTAATTTCACAAATGTGTATTTCTAGTATTCTAATTTCTTTGATTAATCATGTTTATCTAATATTGACACTATTTGTAAAGATATTGAATATCAATTATGAAAATTACGCTTTTAATTTATCTTTAAACATTGCACTTTTTTATAAATTGAAATATTTCTGAGAATATTCTGTGTATTAATTGTTTAAAAGCTTACTGCTTTTACATCAAAATTACTATATAGTATTATTTTGCTATTTTTATTTGCTATCAGATAATATAAAAATTCAAATAAAAAATGGTGTTCTTTTTTTATTAAGAAAACAAAAATTGAATACATTTTTTTATTGCAATAATAATAATACTTAAAAAAAAGTACAAAATTGATTATTATATCCACAAAATTTCATAAGTTCTCTTCATTCTTTCCATTGAATCTAAAACAAAGAAATTACAGATATAAATTTTAATAAATATAAAATTGCAGTATTAACACAAAAATTTCATTAAAATTATTTCATCTCAAATTCTTGATTAGATAAATTGCACAAAAACTTTATGCTTTAATATTTACCCCCTTTTTATGCATATAAATTCAAGTTTAATAATTTTTTTAGAGATGAAGTATTACTAACAGAGCTTTTATTACATATATAAATATAATTGCTATCTACTTTTTCAATAGACATAAGAGGATTAATGATTCCTTGATCAATGAATCATTAATCCTCAATGCTTCTATTAAATCATAGAGAGTAAAAGGAACTTTAAATGCTAATTAGTCTAAGGCACATCCATGAACTAAAGTAAAACTGAGGTAGGCTATTCTTAGCTGATAAATAAATTTTTTAAAATGGTTTCTTATTTTACCGATATCAGTGATAGAGCCAGAATTTATTTGCATGGAGGGTTCAAAAGTCTTAATCTAAAGTACAGTGAACAATCAATTTCATAAAAAAAAGTTATCTCATTACATACACACATGCAAAATACATACATATATATATCTTAAATTCATAGGTTTGCTTGCATACATAAATATACTATAAAACAGATCAGTAATGCTGTATGTAATTCCATTTTACTTGAAAAATATCTTTTAAATTATGCTGTAAGTTTTTAATATTGAATTTGTTTAAATTTGCCTCGTAAATATTGAAGCATATTTAATTTATGCTCCTAAACATACAAGCCAAATTTAAACTAATTTCAGGAATAATTTGAAAAATTAAAAGTACATTGAGAAAGAAAAGTCCACAGATTTTTCTCTTTATATTGCTAATTAATCTAAACATATACAACATATCAAGTTATGTATTAAAACATATACACGTTATTAATTCCCATTCAAGTTTAAGAAATTTCATTCAAGTATGACTACAAATTCAGTTTGAAATTATAGATGATTGTTGTCCTGCTGAATAATTGGTTTCATAAATTTTCTTTTCTTGCATTTGTTATTCCATTAAATTATATTCCCACAAATAAAATGATTTAATTAAAACAATACTTTAATTCAGTTATTACATACTATTAATCATAAAAACTTAATTAACTACTAATCTTGAATAAAAACTATTTACTAAGTAATAGAGCAGAAACTTTATATTTACATTCATGATTTTCCATTTCATTGTTCTTTACGAACACAACAGCCCTTTGCAGGCCTTAGCTGCCTAAGTATGTACTCTTTCCAGCATTTAGTATCTACAGCTTCCAATTTCACTTCGAATCTATTCTTTTGACACCTAGGTATTATAATGAGATTTTTGATGATATTGCATTGTACAAGAAAAGAATTTAATTACACAAAACTTTTTTAAAGTTTCACAACTTATACTTGAGTATGTTACTACACATACAAGATAAACAACTGAAATATTAAGGCAATTATTTTTAGTCATTCAATGTTTAAAAAAAAATGTTACAATATATGTGTATGTATATATATAAATAAATATATACATACATTCATGTACAAAGTTAATTATATTGGTATACAGTAATGAAACTAAAATGCCAAGAATGAGAGCTCCATTATTGGTAACACTTTGAAAAATTATAGAAACATTTACCTCAAAGAACATACTGTAAAATGAAAACAATAATGAGTAGTATATTAAGCCACTGGGTGTGTTTATGATCTCTATTGTCTATGATTCACGAGGTCTTACTCATAAAGACTTTTACTAATTACTGAAATAAAACTGATCTAAAAATATTTTAGCTTGCCATTAAAAAATATTGTAGAATAAAAATTATTTTCCATTGGTGAACAAGTTCTCACGATGAAACCCCAATTTTAGAATTAGTGTATATTATTTGTTATTTTCCAAAATTGGTGTCAGAGAGTACAAAATAATGCATCAATTTTTAGAAACAATGTATTACTGCTGGTTAACTTTAACATTAGTCACATACATGGATGATGAAATACTGATTCTGAATGTTAACTTGCACAAATTAAAAAAATAAGCTAACTCAATGTCTCTAAACCTAAGGACCATAAAATAAATTATATAAGTATTTTAACCATAAATAAATTATTTCACTGGTCAGGTGATTTATTTATATTATCCAGGTGAATTGTAGCAAATATGATTCATCCATTTTCTGTGAAAGGTATGTTTTGAATGTATATAAAGAGCAAAATTAATCTAACAGAAAAAATTTATACTTTAAAAATTTATATTTGAAAATAACTGGGCTGATACAGATGAAAAACACTTGATTTAAATACTTGCAGAGAATGGAATTGCCAATAGCACTTTGTACATAAATCATTCACATTAATCTGTTTTATTATAAAAAATTTTATGCCACATATTACACAGGAATAATTTTAAGTATAAATTAAAAAAAAATGCCATAGAATCTTTTAAGTTTTAGCTTGGTATAATAATTTATTAAATGTGAATTTTAAACTGCTTACCGCTGAAGATTTAAAGATCATACATTTCTTCTTAGAGAGTCCTATACAATATATATGTAGTCCTATATAATTTAATCCAAATAACACAGCTCCAACAGCTGAAAATATTAAGAAAAACAAATAGAAAGAGCATAAAAAAGTTTATAAACCCCTTTCCCCTGTATTACAACCCTAATAAACTAATTCATAAAACAGCTAAAAGAAAACAAATTATTTAAATTTAAATAAGATAGAGGAAAGAATAACAAAATATAACTCAAATTAAAATGTACGTTTGACAGATATACATCCGCTAAACAGAAATTAATAAAATTTTTACTAATATTTACAAGCAATAATGTTACGAAAAAAAAACAGTTATTAGCAAAACACATAAATACAAAAAATAACAACAAAATGTATCATTTTAAGAAATTATAAAATATCCGTTAGAACATTTGCTAACAAAAGTAATGAAATTCTTTGGATTTTTCAAATAAACAAAACTAGAAAATAAAAAAAGAATACCAGTTTTTAGCAAACCATGTAAATAATATTCGCAATAAAGTGGTAATAATTCAAACCGTTAAATTCGGTTGACTGGATTTAAATATTGGCCGAATGTCATAATTAATATTCATAGGAATTATTTTTCAAACAAAAATGCTATAAAAAAAGGTTACTTATTAGCAAAGCATGCAAATACAGTAGTAAAATGTAGCAGAAAAAGTAATTTTGAAATATGTGTTAGAACATTCGCAAACAAAAAAGAAATGAAATTCTTCAGCTTTCTCAAACAAAAATGCTGGAAAATAAAAAAAAGGTCAGTTAATAGTTAACATGTAAATAACATTCACAATTAAGTGTTAATATAAGTAATTCAAACCCTTACTTTCGGTTGATTTTACTAATATACAAATCTCAACAAAGCACAATCGCTTTCAGTCTCAAAATTTTCCAAGTCCAAAACGACAACAGGGAAAGATTTCTGGTAACCGTTTACAATCGCCAACGGATTAGAGCCTTCAATGTTAAGATCACAAACTACATAGAAGCAGACCATCGCCAAGGTCCCAGACCACTGCCAAAGCGCCAATTAGTTCAGATGGTCTGACACCGAGGGCGCGCAAATCTAGCCCGAAGTTGGAGGTCTTTTAGGCTTTCTTAGTCTATGGTTATGCCAATCACAGCTGCAGTAAATGAATTGTTAGCTATGTACGTTTTGCTGAATGCTTCAATATTTCTCATTTAAGCCAAACATAAAACAAAACCGTGTGACATAAATAAATTAATACCCTATAATTTTCATGGTTGTCATCATAAATGAATCCTTTTAACTATTATTTTCAATGTCCTCTCTCATATATCTGTTGAAGGAGTGCAGCAATTTCATCCCTCCAAACATAAATTTACAACCCTATTGACCCTCCTCCTCTTCCTCAAAATAAATAAATAAAACTCTAAAACAATATAGATTTTTGAATTTATTATTTTTTATGGAATACTATGCTATCGTTTGACAATTTTTTTTCAGATGTCTAAAAGAAAAAGATTTTTCATACAAGAAGCAGCACAAGATTTTTTAGACTATGGGGAGACCGTGGTAAAATGGACCATCCCCTATTATTTATTTTATTTATTAATTTTAATGTTTAATACTTTGATACATAGATGACAGCACTTCAGTCTTGAAAATGAATGTTTAATTGTGTGTTTAGCTGACAATTTAGCCATTTTATTCTAGAAAGTTGATTTGTGGTAGTCAGAAGTAAATATTTTCATCATAATATATCTTCTTCTCTTCATTTAAGAATTGTGATTTGGAGGATTTAACTTCTCACAATAAAGAGCTAAGATGATGTATTATTATATTTAATGTAGCTAAAACAATTTAATATAAGATTAATTCTTTTTTTTTTCTGACACTTTTTGTCAGAATTACACATGGGGTAAAATGGACCACCAGAACCTGGGGTAAAATGGTCCATGATCCATTTTCCAGGTTGTGTTTTTTTTAATTTCTGTAATGCTTTCTAAATTGATTTTATGTGTGATACTTTAAAAATCATGCAGGATTTAAAGTAACAGATATATGGCAATTCAATGAAAATGTCTTTGAGGATATCCAATATCTCTCATCATATGTGACTGATCAACCGTCACCAGATTTTGAATTAACATGTACAGCTGATCGTCAACCAAGCACAGGTAATCAGCAACCAAATACATCATAATCAGTACAAAGTGAAAATCATCAGTTGAAAACAATATAACCTTTTGAATTACGCACCTTGGCAAAAGCTAGCATGAGCAAGACAACAAAGAAACGAAAGAAGTGTGCATAAAAAATTCTAACTGATACAACAGTGAAAACGATGATTGAAAAAATGCCAAAGAGAAGGAAGAGAAAAAACTAAAACAGAAAAATGCTGCTTTAGTTAAAGATAAGAAGAATTTAGAAAAAAATTTTAGTCTTAACTAAGCAGAAAAATAATAAAACTGTGAATTTTAAAGCAAATAAAGAAAATTTATGAGGATCAGAAAGTTTGAATGATTCGGAACATATGTCTGTTTATAATGATACACAACACAGTGATAAAGAAAGCAATTTACAGCATGATGCTAATTCTGATAATGAATTAAAAGTTGGCAAGTAAGTTTTGGTTAAATTTTTGACAAAAAAGAAAGTGGTTCATTTGGTTGGTTTAATAACAGGAAAAAATGATGAAGATTATGCTCTTGTGAAATTTATAAGGCAAAAACCTAATCAAAATGTGTTCATTTTCCCTGACAATGTTGATGAATTGCTTGGAAATGATTAAGATATTATGATGAGTCTTCCAGATCCTACTGCTTCTCAAGAAAATAGCAGACTTTCAGTAACACACAAATCTTTTGGTGTATCATTCATTAACTTCAATATTCGCTAATATTATGCTTTATGTGTACAGATTGAAGCTAATCTACCTTAGTGTAATAAATATAATACATTTTATGTTTTGTACTATTAAATAATGTACTACATTTAAGTTATCTGTAGAAATTTTTTTGCGGTCCATTTTACCCTGGGGTCGGGGTAAAATGGTCCACTTTGTCATTTGCTATTAAAAAAATTGTAATAAAAAAAGTAATTATAATAATTGGTTTTGACTAAGTGTAATATAAAGCCTAATATATAGGCAATGTGCATATATATTTTCAGATTCAAAAAATCATTAGTTTGAGAGCAAATACTTAAAATTCACAAAAGCGGACCATTTTACCCCGGTTTCCCCTACCTGTTGCAAATTCTTGGTTTCAGTACAAAAAGAATGTAATGTCAAATAAAAATCAACCCCCAAATAAAATGAATCTTTTAAAATGTATGCTGGAGGTATCCAAAGCTCTAGTGGCATCTCTATCTGCTAACAGAGATGTTTTAAGTGAGGGTGAAGAAAACAAATTTTAATTTAATGAGTTGAAAATATCGAAATATTATAAACCACCTGCTAAAAAAAACAAACCAGGATAAAAGGTATGATATATATGAGCATTTTCCATGTGTTGATAAAATTCCAAGGCCTCACATGTACAGATTTGAAATTTTCAAAAGTAGTTCGAAAACACGTTGTGAGAATTATAAAGTACATTTATGTCTCAAAAACAAAAACATGCTTTAAAGATTTCACCTGTTGATAAATAATCAGTCAGCTTTATTTATATGAAACAATTCAAGTCCAATAAAGTATGTATCTTCAATCAACTTTGAGCCTGAAAGTATATAACCTTTAAAACTTACTTGAAAAGCTCATCCCACAAAAGCGATTTTTATAGAAAATGCATAACCAACATTTCATGCGGATGATTCCCCCCAACCCCGTTTAAAAAATGTTTATATTATTTTTTCCTGTATCTTTGGTGTCAGCATAGCGTTAATAATTAAAAGAATTAAATATTAAATGATAAACATTTTTTGGGTTATTAAAGGGTTACCAAAGTTGATACCGCATGTCTAACAAGACAATATAAACAAACATTGCATTGCTGTTGATAGCAGAGATGACAACTTAATTTAAAAGAATAATGTTGAAACTCTTAAAACAGTGCTAATATTTTACCGAATCCGATCAAGATCTCCTGTTCTACAAGCATTATACAGTTCTTGTTGCTGCTGCATGTTTCCCTCTGCCAAAAACACGTGTTTTCACTTTGACAAGTTAAGTTGTCTGGGCTCAATGGATGTACCTTACAGAGCATGCGCATTTACTTTCAAAAGCTTTGGATACATCGGATGCAACCACCTTCTTGGGCCCAAACTCCATGTGTTCAAACGCCTTAATGCCTTTTAAAAATGTTCTTAATACTCACAATTCTTAAAATAATTAAAACTTTTGAACTAACTATGTGATATAAAAATTAGTGAATGGATGTAACTAAGTATAATAAGCCTAGTAAACACAATGCTTATAACGTATTATACGCCTTTGACGTCACTGTGAACTTTAATATTTAATGTTTGTGATTTTTAATTTTAAATTTGGCAACAAGTGAGTTTTTCCATGTATTAGTTTTGGTTTACAGAGAGTAGCATTTTTCCATGTTCGTATCATGAGTAATAAAACGCTATTAATGTATAAATGTAAATATTAAATGTTAAGTAGTAATAAATAATGTGGTTGTGATAACAGTCTGCACGTCATTAGAGTCTTGAGCATTAAGAATACCAATCTATAATTGAGTTGAGTTTTGAAACCGGTATTCCACATCGCTAACAAATACCAAAGTGAATCATCATTTTTAGCTACTACAAACAACTTCTTTAAAAAATCAAATTCAATTTAAAATATTATTTGTCTCTGGTACTTTATGAGCTTGTAGTTTCCATTTTATCACAGAAATTTAATCTTGACTTTTGAGCATTGAGCAGTTAATCTAAGCAGTAAACCATTAACGTTTACTGTTATGGCACACATTCGCTCTCAGTTCCCCCCCCCCCCGAAAAAAAGGAATGTTGCAGTAATAGAAATAATTAATATTATCTAGTTTTTGTAGTAACGGATTTTACATCTACCTAAACCAGGTCAGTAACTAGGGAAGGGAAAAGGTGACATTTACCACAGACATTTCAGTCTTAGATATGCTGAATAAAAGGTACTAAAAGAAAAACCCACCGAGGATGATTCGCATCCAGACACGAATAAGGAAAGATTATAGCATTATTTTTTCGAACTCGAGTGAAAGTGTAAGGTTAAAAGATAATAAATTAGAATTATAAAAAAAGATTAATCGTAAAATTTTATATTTTAAAAAGTTTTGGGTAAAGGTTAAATGTTTTCGAATCTATAGAAACACGTAGGCGCTTGCCCACTTCAAGAAAAATTCCTGAAGAAAAAGTACACATCTGTAAAAAATAGGCTAGGCGATCAACAAATGAGGAGTGGATTGGATTGGATTAAAGCGTCCCGAAGTTTAGTGCAGCAGAGTGAAATTGAGAGGGGGTGGCCACGGAGTGCAGTGGAAGGGAGTTAATTGCTTTGTAATGCTCAAAAACCTGTGTCCTAGGAGATGTTTATAGGGGAAAAAAGAGAAAAGGCAGGTAAAATTTTTATTCTGCTCACACTTGACTGCGGTTAGATCTTCAAAACAGAACTGAGCCGATTCAAAGAAAAATAAAGTTGAATCTTCCGATGTTGTTTTGCAAGAGTCAACTCCTCTCCGTATCTAATAGCTACACCTCCACTGGAAACCATAGTTTACATGGCCTGTCTACTAAACTCAAATCCATTCGGCTTCTCATTTGATAGCTGCTTTACCGCAGCCTCTACTATAGGAAGTTTCTTGCTACCCCTCCCCCCATCGCTTCCCTATTTCCACTTCCACGTGACATTAACATTCTTCGAATTTCGAATCTACCACAGCTGGTTAATAAGTCACTGGCTTCTGTATTTATATTTCTTTAACTTTGCTGTTTGGATCAAAATGCTTTTCTCATATTTATTTATTTATTTTTATTTATATAATCGTCTTACATTATTAATAATATTGTGTAGTAGTTATAAATATAAGTGGGACTAGCGAAAGTAATGGATAATTCTCAATAATTGTCTAGGATATGTATAAAGGTGCTTTGATAATTGGTTTGTAAAAAAATCCGCAAGAGAAATTTCAGGTGTCCGGATATTTTGGCTATATATTATGCGTATTAGCTGTTTAATATTATTTTACCTAATATGTTAATATATATGTACCGTATATTTCCTTGTACTAGTTAAATATTTATATGAATTTTTATAGGGCTAAAGTGGAAGGATTGGATTACTTACGTTGTATCGGTCCTTTTTGGTAATTTTTTTTTTTTTTTTTTTTTTTTTTTTGCCATTGGAAAGAAAAAAATGTCTCTAAGACTGCAAATATGAAAAAACGCAGAAAATATGAAAATAAAATCACTGTGAAGAACTAACTTATCAGAGCCGTTATAAACTGCATTCGCAAAACTATGGTGGCTATCCTCAAATCGAAAAAAAAACCTCGCTATGTGCATGTACAAAATCCTACTGCGATATAGTTTGAGATTACATTTTGGCGAGATTATTTACAACGTATTGAAATAAATAAGACACATTTAGTGTAAAATTTCCATCGATGATCGGATTTTATCTTTATTTCTTATTTGGGTAACTTTTGGGGAATATAGTGAACGAAAACAGAAAGCACTTTTTACTGGTCGTTCGCACATTTTCGGTGATTTACTTTAGTAGCATATTGACATTTTAAGTAAAATCGCCCAAGTGCTCACTGTCTGCAAGTAATGAATATTTAAAAAAAATCTTCTCGCCTGTTTTGAAAGTTGATTACTAAAACTTCATTTACTAAACTACGCTGTTAGTTGTTTAGTTAAATACTCGGGCTCTAAAAAGTGTAGAGTTACATGAAGTTCTGTAATATACAGTCAATTTTGAAATTTAGTATACTTTTGATTTTTATTTAAGTTTAAAGCAGTAAAATTTATTTTCAAAGTATATTGTTTGAACAGAAACTGTTTTAAGAGATATTTTGCACCCATTTCATGTTATAAAAGAAATAAATAAAAAAATCTAATAATCCTAGAACATTCCTTGAGATAAGTTAACAAGAAGAAATGAATATATAATGGCATGTACAGCGTTTTTGAGAACTATACAATATTCTTTTAGTAATGTGTATTTTACTGTAAAATATAAACTAGGTGTTAAGATATGAAATTAATTTAGCCCCCCCCCCTCCTTGTTTATTTGAAAGAAGCATTTAGAGGACTAGGCAATTTTGTGGAAGGTGCACAACCAAACGTTTTACTAGTCCAAAATACAAAATATCGACCATCTACGTGTAATAGTTTTTGAGGATGCGAAATACGTACATACGTATATACGCACAGATGTCAAGAGTAAACTAATCATAACTACTTCATGATTGGTAAAATGGATATTTAAAGTTATAAAATTAAAGTTTCCTTGTACATACAGAGAAACGTAATATTGAAACTAGTCAAAATTTAGCCAGGCATGGTTAAAATAAGCATATATTTGAAATATGATCACTAAAGTTTATCTTGATCACAATACTTTTTTTATTTAAAAATAAGAACGAATGAAATACAAGGTATCTTTTTAATGTCTATAACTTTGAGATGAAATAACTCATATGAATCGTTGCAGATAGCATAGCTATCATTCTTGTATTGGAAAGGAGAGAATTATTTATCGCGTTTTCAAAATGAGAACTATCAGAAGCGATACAATAGTGTAATAAAGTCAAATTTTATTTAAAAGTTCTATTTTTCTCTATTAATGCTTTCAAAAGAGTGTAATGGACTTCTTGAGGATGATAAAACTGCTCGGCTTCTTACAAATCAAGTCTGTCATGTTACCCCATAGATAGAAATTGCAAGGATTCGTATTTGGGGACTACGATGGCTAATGCACTATACCAGGATAATTGTTCGGGTATTGCTAGTCGGTAAACTGGGTGCCAAACTCACCGTTAATGTTGTCAAACACACCACTTGTTTGATACGGAGGGGCACCGTCCTGCATGAACAAGTATCCACCGGTGTTCATACCCGCATCACAAATATGGGTCTCAGAATTCTCTCATAGATGTCAGAAATAACTGCTGACTGAAAGAAAACTGGTTCCATAACATTTGGTCCAAAAATAAGAGCACAAATTGTACTGGTACGTATCCTATTGCTGGTATATTCGTCGGTAGTTCCATGTCTCATTAGCTTTCGTCAGGCAAAACAGTAGACCTTCAAACTAACCAACCTTTCATATTCTTTGTTACTACCTGGATTCGTAGTGCCATCTAGTGAGTTTTTGGAAATTAATTTAATTTTCAAGTAATACTTTAATTAAATATATTATATAGTACTAATAATGTGCCAAAAAAAAACAAAGGAGATATAACACTGCATATAAAAATTACATTGAATTCTTAAATTTGTATAATAAAGAAAGCTATTTGCTCTTTGTGAAAATGATTTAAATAAATGCTTTTTATTCATTAAAAACGCATTTCTTGCGGTGAATTGTTCTATATATGATAGATTTGATACTTGATTACAGATCCAGCTGAAATTTTCTATCAAAATAAACTGTTTTTACCACAGTCATATTAATTTTATCTCACTAATATTGCTTTGTTTCCGAAGGTTCATTCAGTTTTCTTAAATGCCGCTTCCGTACGGCGTGTTTTAAGAAACAGAAAGAGTAAGATCTTAAGGAATAATGACGTAAGGGGGTTTCATCAGTATTTCATTAAATAGGACGCATTTTATTTCCGTTTCTGATTACTTCTTTGCTAAATACGTAGATATTGATTTAATGATACGACTAGATAGTGTCCATATGATGCTCAACTTTATTAATGCCCTTTTCATATAAGGTTAGAATTTCATCTTTAAAAAGATATTCTAAAATATTCAGTCAGATGCAGAGCAAATTAATACCAGTACTACTTGAGGCTTTAAAAGTTTTAATTTATCGTTGCCAAAAATATTGCAACTATTATGAATCTCTTTCAGTAATTTCTATATTATGGTGAGCCAATTTTGAACAATCAATTTTGTCGTTTAATCAATAGAGAACTCTTATTTTTAAATTGAAAAATCCCTTAAATGTATCTTGAATCACTACCACAAGTTTCCATTGATTAGTGACCTGGGAATTTTTCATATAATTTTCTACAATATGCTTCTCTCATTGAGAAGCATATTGTAGAAAATTTGCCCTGGGAAACGCATGAAATGTAGGCTTAAACACTCTTTCTTAAAATCTTTATGAATAATTTTATTGGCAGTTCAGGAGCGCATTCCCAGTTTGGATGCAATGGGTTTCTGAGTTGTTGCATTTTTTGTGTAATTACACTTGATTTTATTGATATTTAACCGCGTTTCAATAATCTTAGTATACGAGTTCGAATTTCCCTACTTGTATGGATCTTCATAACCTTTTGGAATTGGCTTTGAGTGGTAAGCTCAGGTCTAATTACTCATGTAGCAAAAGAAGACCGTAGTGCTCCAAACCAAACCAAACCTGGTCTATTTTTCCCTAACTTACAAAGCACTTCAAGCTTTGTAAAATACATTCTTGTTCAAAATTAAGAGAATTTGCATATTTTGTCGAATTTTATGAAAAGAACTGAACGATATGTAAAACCACTGCTTCGAGACAAAGGTGTAAATCTTGTACGTGGAATACGTAAGAGTGGTGTGTGTGGGTGGTAGAGGTAAATGCTTTATAAGCACGCGTGACAAAAATCGTATTTCGTTCGCCAGCACAGTTCGCAGAATATCTTGGGTTTTTTTTTTCTGCAGCAATCGGTTAAATTCAAATTCTAATAGTAAAAACGAATAATCATCAACATTAAATGATGGAATGAGATAAAAAATGGTGGGAAAGCTAGACGCTAGCTAGACGCAGTCCAGATTCGTAGAGAGTTCAATTAAACGCTCAGTGTCGTGTGCAACTTATGGAAACATTTCCATGATACCGGATCTATTGAAAGAAAGCTGGGAAAGGTTGTCCAAGAGCCACGACGGCCAGATAATATGACCATTTATCCATTATAGCGAGGAGTAACAGGGGTGCTACAGCTTCTCGGCTCTCTTGTGACTTGTATGTGGCTACAGCAACCCAAGTTTCAAGGGTGAATGTTTCCAGAAGACTTTATGAAAGAGAGGTTGTGTGCAAGAAGACCTACGATTTGCATTCTACTTACTTCTAGGAGCAGGAGAGTCCGTTTAGCAGGGTGCAGAGAGCAAAGAGATTAGAGTAAAGATTAATGGACAACTGATCTCTTTATTGGTGAGTTTCAGTATAGCGTAACCAGCAATTACCGCAGTACGTTCATATGGAGACAACCAGGGTCCCATTATTTGCCCTCCAATGAACTCGAAATTACCTATTATGGCGTCAGAGGTTTAGTGGTGTGGACAGACATCATGTAGATGGCCGCACACTCCTCCTTGGTTTTGAAAGAGGCACTGTGACTGCTGTGAGATATTGGAGCTCTATATTCACCTTTTCAGGGATGAAGTTGGTCCTGAGTTCATTTTACGTGCGATAACGCGAAGTCACATGAGTGTTTTAGTCAACGAATTTCTAGAAAGTGTGGATGTATTGGCCAAGCAGATCTATAGACCTCATCCCTATAGAGAATGTCTGGGACGCTCTGGGGAGGGCAATTGCAACTCGCAGCCCTCTCCAAGAACCACTCAAGGCCTGAAAACAGTTTTGATGAACAAGTGGAACAAATTGCTACAGGAATTCAGAAACTGCTTTATTTGAAATATGGAACTACTTAGTGAGGCCAGCATATCTGTAAGAGGTGACCATACTCCCTATTAACCCATTTTTGGGTTCCGTTCTGTAACCATTGTTTCATACCTTCCGACTTCAATGAGTGATATGCATCTGTTTGATATGTGAAAAGTCGGTCCCGAGAGAGAGGAAAGTTCAAAGTTATCGGCCCCTACCCCCAGAGGAGGCTTAACCGAGATGAGCTGAACCCAAAAACAAAACTCAGGAAATTCCCATGAGGAAATATAAAACACAAAAAGTCGCCACACTTAGTGGCGACAACCAAATGGAGACTGTAACTGAAAAGTCAGGGGATGAGGAACAAGTCCTCATGGGAGATAACGAAATGTATTAATGAAATTAAGTGAGAACATGTAACAGGATAAATAACGAATCTAGAGAGTGGAATGTCTGACAAATTAAGTGGAAGCTTTAAACGGAAACCAGCAAGTAATGGGCAGTCGCAAATTAAATGAAGAGCATCAGTCAATGAGCAGCGACACCCACAAGAAACCTCCTTTATGAGAAACCTTCTGTAGCACTGAGGGAATTTACCCTGATTGGTGACAAATTGAACCAAGAAATGATTAGACATGTTTCGTTTGAGAGAAACTGAGGAAAAAATGGAATATGTAAAGCGATCAACTTCAGCAGTATCCCAACGGGATTGCCACTTGGTAACTGAAGAATTAAACAAGAGCTTACGTAGACGAAGAGGAAAAGTTAAAGTAACATAATCTATTTTAGAGAAATGAATAGATGACTTAGCAAAGAAATCTGCGTACTCGTTACCAACCTTACCGATATGAGCCTTAGTCCAACCAAAAAGAAAGGACCCTAAACCAAAATTCAAAGAAAAGGAAGATATCTCTATGTAGATTTTAGCAATTAAGTTATTATAACGAGGGAAATTAGAAATTGTCTTAAGAGCAATGAATCAGAGATAATAATGAAAGAAGAAATGTTATGTGTGTTTACAATACTAGGGCCTTATATATCTCAAAAACCTCAGCATTGAATACTAAAGCGTCATCGTGCAACCTGTATGAAAAAGGTTACCGGAGTGGTCTAGCACAACAAAAGCTGAACCCACAAGGGAGTTCATCCTGGTACCATCAGTAAAGATGGATCATATGAAATTAGAATGAAACTTAGGAGTAAACTTAACAATATTAGTACAATTATCAAAAGCCGGAAAACATGATTTGTCTATATGAAAATAAGAGGAGCTGTCTAAAGTATGATTGAAAATATCAACTAAACCATAATTGTGTTTAAGCCGGTACTTAACTTTAATTAAAGAAACCATGAGATTCACTGGGGGAATGCCCGCAGTGGTACATAAAGAAAGTGTAGGAGTGGTACGATAAGCTTTAGTGACAATAAGAGCGGCCCTTTGTACGCTCAGCAGTGTATTTGTAACCCGGACGGTTCAATCCCTCCAAATGAGAGACCCGTAAGTAATAATTTTATCGATGAAAATGTGGTAAACAGACTTCAAGATGCCGGGGCCTAATCCCCAAGTGGCCTTGGAAATTATACAGATCTTATGAAGTAAAACCTGAATTTTATTCTTAATATGCAAAAAGTGAGCCCTCCAAATGAAGTGCTGGTCAAAAACTAAACCAAGATGTCTAAGCTCCTTTGTACATTGAATATTACTATTGTATAGACGGAAACATGGAGCCCAGAGAGAGAGTAATAATAATATTGTTTTAAGAAGCCATAAAATAAATGCAGATCTCTTTCTCCTGAGCAGTCCTCCATGAGATTTTCCTCTCTCTTAGAAAATCTCATAGAGGACTGCTCAGGAGAAAGATATCTGCATTTTATGGCTTGTTAAAACAATATTGGGGAAACTGCAAATAACGGCACTAAAATTGGAAAGATTTTTAGTTTTTCTTGGGAGAATTGACAGCTGAATTTGAGAAGGGAAAGCAAGAGCTATGCATTGTAATCTTTGGTTTGGGGAAAGTGTGGAAGGAATGCCGATTTCAGTGATACATATCCTTGACCTATTTTGGATGTCCGGAAAAGTTAAGATTAAGAAAGCTAGAATGTAGATGGAGAGAATTTTGAAGAACATTAGAATTTTAAAGAACAATAATTTTTATGTATTACATATATATACGTTTAAATACATACCTTCTACAAGAGTCAAGTCAGATATTTTATTTGTTTACTGTTAGGACAGACAAATGTTAAGCATTGTGTATACTCACGCTTTGCGTTAAAAATAAGGTTTCTTTTGCCTTAAAAATTACAGTTTTATTAGAATTTTTTAAAATTTGAACTATTTACCAACAATTAACAAAATAAATTTCAATATAAATAAAATAAAAAACTGTATTTCTATCCGGAAAATACCGGGTACTTGAGCTATTATCTGAATACACATGTTTACTTACTGTGTGAAAATTTAATAGGAAATACTTGATTAATTGGAGATATAAAAGGACTCGATGCTATATCACATATCAATATTTTACTTTATAAAAAAATAGTTAACTGCTATAACTTTTTTTTAATAAAATTGAAAATAAATTCTAGAGTAGTCCATTATTTGTAACATCACTGAAAATCAATCAGCTTATATGTCACTTTGTCTTTCTTTTTAACCTTTAAAATCTTGTCTACTTTTGAACTTTTTTTTTCTATTCAAACTTCATTTTGGATGGACTATATCTCTAAAAAAATTATCACCGTGAAAAAACACCTGCTAGCTATCAATAACAGTTTAAGATAAAATGGAATGAGAGCACATGTAGTTTTTTACAATTTGAGATGCATACGTATTTAAAGTCTTAAGAAGAACATTTTTATCTTTCACTCGCTTCTGACAGGAAGGTAAGATTTTTATGTTATGGTAAAGTTTTATATCTCTATCTACCTATCAGTCTAATTACAGTAAAACCTCGATAAAACAATACTTAAGGGATTTTAAAAATTATCGTTATAGAGGTATGTATCGTAATACCGAAGGGAGATATTCAAAAGACTACAATTATGACTAGTTTGATAAGTTTATCACAATAAGGCGTCTCATTACATATGTAATAAGACGGACTTCATGATGGGTGGTTGCAAACATGGTTCATAAAAATGACACCGTTTAACCTAAAGACCTTTATTAAGATAACTTTGGAGGACGGGTTCCCACTTCATCATAGGGACAGGACAAACTGAGGGGTCAGCCAGCATGAAGTTATATGTAAAAGACCCTTAACACCTGGGTCAACATCTCAGTCAAAATCTGTGGGAAAATCTCTAGGAAAATCTGCCTCCGACAGTGAGCATCTCCTTTTTGTTTGGAAATTTCCTAAATTGTCTGCTGGGTCAATGTAGAGTTATAATTCGTTAGACCTCCTTCTCTGAGGGCGTAAACTGTAGCCCCAGTGGTCAATTTAGGTTAGGGGTTAAAAAAAGGAATGTAAAACGACTCGGGATTTTTTAGCCCTTGACTTAAGTTCTGAAAAGCCCTGAGAATTTTCTCGGGTTGTCTTAGTGGTTTTATACAAAATGCCTACATTAGTTTCCCGATCCAGTTTACTTTTCCTTACATATATATATGAAAAACGAATGTATCTAAGACGCGCATCGCTTGGTGGCGCTCCTAACTAATAGAACGTTGAATAGAATGGACTGTACACCTACTTTAGACGTGAGATAGAGGCGTTGGACTAAGACGAGTGTGTTGAGAGACGGCGGTGCCTGCTCCAACCTTTTATGTTTAATTAGTTTACCTTAATTCCTTAGTGTCTTTTCTTTGTCTTTTGTTCAAATAAATATTTGATATATGATGTTAAATGTGGTCATCAATATTTCCCGGTGACCAGAACCTCTCATATATATATATATATATATATATATATATACCGTGGAGTATTCAGAATTTTTTCAAGGGGGTTCATAATTCTAAAAAATGATAGCCCGCATAATTTCTTCTAAATTTTTTATCTTTGCCATTTTGCCTGAGCTCAAGGGGGTGTTTAAACCCGTAAACCCTCTTATGTACCCCCCTGTGTGTGTGTGCGTGCGTGCGTGCGTGCGTGCGCGTGCGCGTGCGCGCGTGTGTTTGTGTGTGTGTGTGTGTGTGTGAGAGAGAGAGAGAGAGAGAGAGAGAGTAAGAGAGAGAGAGAGAGAGAAAGAGAAAAGAAATATTTTTTAAACACACTTTGTCAAATACACAATTGAGAATGGAAATTGATTTTTAAGTAATATTAATTTCTTTAGAAGTCTTCAGGAAAGTAGTTTTAAGAAAATTTTCCCATTTGTCAATGTTTAAGAGAGCCGAAGAAACAAATAAGTTTGAAAATATCACTTTAAAAGCATTACTAATGGCCTTTTATTTTCAAAAGCCCTAAAAGAATAAATCTTATTAGTCAGAAGATACAATATGACGAAAGAACGCGTAGCATTATTTTGACTTAATATTTTACTTTAAGTATGTAAAAACTGTCGAAGAAACAAATAAATGAATGGTTTGGTTTGAGGGTATTAGCATTACATTTTATAACTGTTTAACAAATAATGTATTTCAATATGTTAATAAAATGTAAATCATTACTTTCTCAATATGTGTGTATATGTAGGTAAGACTACATAGATACAACAATACTTATGGGACCCTCTAAACTTTTCTCTTTAGAGGAATATATCATATCGCTGGATGATATAATTTCAATTTAAAATACTTCAATTATGGGGGCTAGTTTGATATGTTTATGACACAAAAATAGAAAAAGCAAGCAAAAAGTTTTTAATTATTTTAGCAAAAAAGTATAGCAAATTAGAAAAATAGACATAGAGTACAATTCAGGTACCCGAGAAACTCTAACCTTCGGTACCGGAGTTCGTGTGTTCGAATTCCACTGTAGAATGGATGTTCGTTGCCGTTTGGAATCGGCTATAAGTTGTAGGTTCCGGTCTCGACAGCCCTCGTGTTGCAAAACAGTAGACTGTAGCGCTCCAAACCAAACTAAAAAAACTAAATAACCGAGAAACTTACATATTGAAAGAAATCCGTTATATTTTTCGTTTGCTTATTCATTTTTTCAGTGTTAAATCAATAGACAAAGTACGAATAGAGTCTAAAGTACGTAAACGGTCATATGTTTGGGATGAAAGTCTTGAAGAAAATATTCGGAAAGGCTTAATAGATTGAAGTGCTTCAAGGGCATTTTTTTGAAGAATGCGAGAGATGTATTTTCATTATCAACTTCTTCCTTATCGTTTTCAGTTTTATTAAAAATTTTGGACAAAGTATATCCACTATCTCTTGCAAAAACCACAGCTTCATCACCCGCTGTTAAAATTTACTCCCAGCTTTTTTTACCTGATATATGAGCTTTGAAATGAAATATCATTGGAGAGGTATAGTAAAAAACAATCATTCGTGAGAAAGCCATCAAATTACAGAATTTTATTGTTGTAAGGAATAGTGTCAAATCGAAAGGACATAAAGACTATATTGTATACAAATTTTCTGGGACCGCAAAATATTATCGTTATAGAGAAATTTATCGCTGTATTGGATATTGTTGTAGCGAGGTTTTACTAGATTTCCAATTTAATAAATGTTATCAAATAATAAATTGCAATTATGATTATTAAATCTCTTAAGTATTTAAATTTTTTAAAAGTATAATATTGTTAACGAATTTAACAAGCACGGAAAGTGTTACTAAAGTTACTAGACGTTTTTAATCTCTTTCCTAAAGCCCTAATTAGATTCTACATATTAACAGGAAAAAAATTTTACCTTCGAATTTTTTAATTGTACGGAAATGACTTTTACCTTGAATAAGATAAAAGTTGAAAAATAAAGGAGGAGTCATTCAACTTATGAAGGCAAAAAGATAAATCATGAAATAGAAAAATAAAAACTACCTTAATTCTCGTTAACAAAACTCTTTTATGAGAAAAATAATTTTTCTAGTGTCGTATGTAAGCACTTGAGTTAGGAGAAAACTTTAGTTTAAAATATTTCATATTCAAATTATAATCTAAATTTGACCGGTCAACTTAACTTTCTGAATGCTATGATAGCTAGAAGAAATGTAGATGTTACAAAGTTACCCCTGCATTAACCTCTAATGCGGTCGTATTGATTAAGAAAGGCTTTTAACCCTAGAGTAATTGGGTAAAAAGGATCACGGGTCAGATTTTCTAGAAGTATGCCAAATGCAGATGTAAACAACAACGTTACATTTGTTATATTTTTTTTTATCATCGCAGAATCCCCCCTCCAAAAAATGAAACTACGATAAAAGTTTACCATCAGTTGGTAGAAATAGATAATAATTAATAAGCAGTAATGTTATTGACACTTTTATTAATGTTATAATAAAATTAAAAATACTTACTTTTAGATGACAGAGATAAAGAAAGTTTTTAACGTATATTTTGAATATAACCCAAATAGAGTTGTTTCACTGAATTTTCTAATTTTAGAAGACTAAATTCTAGAAGTATAGGAATAAAATATTTTCCATAGGTTAGAGAGTTAAGAACTATCCCTGAATAATTAATTGCCTTTTAATGTCTATTTACCAGGTCAAGATGCTGCAGTATTTGGTCTTCGGAAAAATATTTCTTGGATTAGTCTGCCTAGTAATTGCTGAGGGGCCTGAATGCCCACCAAGAGAAGATATATATCCATGCCAATGTACAAATGACCACTACTTTACATCAATTGGGTGCACAGGTGTTCACGGAGTTGACAGGTTATATCCCGTCCTTAAGAATACAAAAGGTTTAAATGTGTCTTATGCATTTTGGAAATCCCGCTTAGGGGATATTCCGTCCGATTTTTTCAAGGGTCAAATATCTACTGGTCTCCACTTCGAAAATTGTCAAATTGGATCTTTTGGAGACAGACCTTTTACCGGATTAGAAAACACCTTGAAAAATGTATATGTTTATGCATGCGTAGATAAAAGAAGGAAAGATCTGGAGTCATTCCGTCTTGGTCATTTGAATAAACTCCAGGAATTAATATTTGAGGCAAATGATATTAAGAGACTTGGAAATGACTGGTTTGAAGGGGGACCTGCACCATTACGACTGCTAATGTTGGAAGCAAATGACATTGAAGAATTGGGAGATCGGGCGTTTGCTTCATTAGAGAATTTAGAACTAATTATGTTAGGCGACAATAGATTCGGAAAAATTTCGAGATCCATGTTTCCTAGACCTGCCACAAAGCTAAGATATTTAGAAACAAGGTAAGTAGTGATTTATTTGTTACCTACTTTTATTATTCTTAAACACATTAGTTGTGAAAATATTTTAAAATAAAAATTTTTAAATCTAACAAACACTTTGACTTATAGGTTAATAAAATTACTTTCTGATTAAACAATAAATAGTATTTTTAAGGATTTCCGTTGGCGGTGAATTAAGTTAGGGATCTTGGGTTTAAAAGATAACTTTCCAAAGAAACTCAAAATATGAGTACTGCATTAGAGTTCTTAAATATTTTTTGAGAATATGCTTTCTTAGGCTTTAAACTACCCATGTTTACTACGTTTTAGAGTTTTAATGTTCCTTCAATGTGGGCATTATACAATATACGCTTATCATATCATTGAAATATAACATTTTATTATTTAATTACCCCGTTAATTTAATTACATTTTGTATTTATGGTATTTAATTTATATCTGAAGTAGTTGAAAGTTTTAAAGTGAAAAATAAAAAGCGTCTAAATATCCTACAAACTTTGAGTTTCTAAAAAATGTTAAAACTATCCAATTCCTAGAGTAAGATCTCGAAACACAGAATTTAAATCAGACTGTTTTCGAGGCTTTGCTTTTGAGTGAAGTGAAATTTAACGTGTTTACCTAGCATTTTCCATTGTTTACGATTTTTACGAATTACAACTTTTCTAATTGTTATTCAGAGAATCTTTTACCCGAATGCCTTTATGACACGATATACTAGGAATATGGTAGATTTGTTTCGGTTGAGTTTTTATACTCGCAAATCAGATGAAAATGATGCCAAATGTTGGAAATGCTTGAATGGGTGGTTATGGCTTAAGAGATTATTAGATGGGTCCAAGTTAAAAACCGGCTACATACATCTTTAGCCCAGAAACTTCGTTTTGGAGAGCATTTCTCATTATAGTTATAAAAGGACTGTTATACTTATTACTAATGTAATAGTTCATATGTGTGATCCGATTACGATTCCGGGTGATCCCTGCTCTTCAAAATTGCATTAGTCAGATATTATCTAGTAATATCGAATAATTAAAATTGATTTTATGTTTTCATTTATTGTTAACTGTTTAGTGAATAATTTAAAACTTGAAAATTTCGACTTTTGTTAACATTGGGGTTTTGATCCGGAGTTAGTAATGAATCGGTAAATGTAAGAAGTATTTGAAGCAAATAAATATATTTCACACGGAATGTCGTTTACCAAGAGGTAATATGTAAATAATAAGTAAATAAAACAGTTATTTCCTGTCATAAAATATATGTTTATTTTATTCGCTTTCATTCAGTGTTAAACATTTCTCTTGTATATACACCGAAGAACAAGTACATCATGACTGACCTACCTTTATAAAAATGGGCCCTCCCAGGGACAAAACCATTGCGAGTTCGCGGCTGATGTTGGAGCATATAAAGTGGCTATACATTGTCTTCCAAACATAGCGCTATTAGCAACATAATGGGAAAAACAGCTGATTTATCGGACTTCGATAAAGATCAAATCATTATGGCTCGGCGACTGGGAGCATCAACATCAGAAGTGAAGTGTTTAGTGGGCTGTTCACATACAGTTGTTGTGATCACATATCGAAAGTGGTGTATGGATGGTGAAACGAAAAGTCGACTGCCAGCGGTGTATTGTCCACTTCGCATTGATTCCAGAGAAGAGCAGAGATTGCTACGCATTGTTTGCCGTGACCGAAGAGCTACAACAGCCGAAATCCCCATCATCTATAACAGTGGCAACCCAAACAGTGTTTCTCAACACGCTGTGCAGCATACATTGCTGCGTTTGGGCCTACGCAGACGGAAGCCAAAGCATGTCCCTGCACTGACGACACATCATCTCCAACTGCGTCTGCAATGGGGCCAAGAAACATAAGAATTGGACCTTAGAAGAACGGAACAAAGTTGAAGTTGATTCGAGGAACATTCCAGTGACTTTCAAGTCATGTAGAAATTCACCGGACATTAATCTAATAGAGCATTTGTGGTCCCACTTTGAAAACCAAATTAGTGTTGCCACGATACCTCCTCGCAATGTGCTGGAATTACAGGACCAGTTAGTGAGCGCTTGTTACCAGTTACCTCAGACTATCTATCAGCACCTTATGGAGTCAATGCCATGCCGAGTGCTGGTGGTTTTGAGTACTAAAGGTGGTCCAACATGTTAGTAATACGGTGGTCAATCTAGCACCAATCTGGGACCATATGGCCGTGAGGCCCTCCAGGCTTGTCCCGGCGATAGTTGGCAGATTGCAAGTATTGCGCCACCCCACCCGGCCAGCCCCCTCTAAAGTGCCCGGCTTTCCGCTGGAGAGCGAACGCAGAAGTGTAATGGCAGTTCGGTGTATATCAATTTAAACATGTCAATTCAAATACGGAAATCTTTTGTATGAAGAGGTAATTTGTACCTGTAATACCACGACGGTTAATTTCCTAGTCTTAAAATAATAGAGGACCACATTTGAATTTTAGAACTGCCACGTAAGAAAAGCTTTTAAAGAAAAAAATTTAAGTAATAAAAATGTCGTTTTGAGGAATATTTAGAATAACATATTTACTTCCAGTAAAATATTATTCAAATTAGTAGAAATCATTTTCCTATAAAATCTAAATATTTTACTTTGAGCTCGTTCAAATAAAAGGAAAACCTAAGCCTGTAAAATTTTAATAGAGTTTATATAAGATAAACTATTTTGATACTAGACAATTAAAATTGATAAAACAAATTGAAAATCCTTAGTTCTGCACTTTTAATAATAATAAGCATTTTAAACCTTTATTTACCACTTTGAGTAGTAATATTTATCCTCTTTGCAAACTTTATTTAGCTTCAATGGTATCACAGAGCTTCCTGAAGATATGTTCGAAGATATGCCAGCTCTCAATTCCATTAATGTCGCAGGAAATAAATTGAAGTCAGTGCCCGAAGCTACATGGGGAAAGATATGGGACCAGCTGGATGAAGTGTATCTTGACAGTATGTATGCAATAACAGTTTTGCTGACAATCCATCCTAGAAAAAATAAAGAATTATCTTGTGAAACATCTATTAGCTAGACGCAGTCATACAACTGAACAGTTTATTTCTATGTTGTGATTTGTGTCCATTTGAGATAAGCACGCAAAGCGACTCAGCATTAAAGCGTACAAGGTTAAGAAATTACAAAATTGATTACTTTTTTACTAAATTTTCTCACTGTTTTGAAGGCAATACAGTTTTTTAACGAAGCGTTTCATACTTTACACCCTTAAAACTGATTAGAATTCATTTTTCCCCCATTCATCATCCAAAGAGATGTTTTAGTAAGTTATTCAGTAAAATATTTCATTATTTGCTTATTTAACCATTTATAAAGTTCTGTGAAAAAAGAATGTTTTGTTTAGTTCAGTTACAATCTGTTAAATAAAAGTGATAATACGACTCTCAATCAGTGCAACTAGATTCTAAAAAAGCGTTTATTTGGTTTTTAACCCTCTAAGCGGTTTGCACGTACAATTCCGCCAGCTGTCACAGACAATTTTCAACCCCCAAAAATGTTCCAAAAATAAATGTATTGTACATTTCTGACAGTGCTTTTCCCCCATGAAATTATGAGGTAGGAGGGTCAGGTCGATTGTTTAGGAACTGCACCCCTCTTTGACTGATATTTATTGAGGGATGCACCCCTACTCTCTGAGGAACAAAGACGCTGATAGCTTCTCATGGCTTTGTCAATCTCTATTTCGAAGTATTTCGTTTGCGGCAACATATATATCTCTAATTGCACCACTGAAATATCTTGGATGACATTAGAAAAAATATAAATAATTCTCAAAAAAAAATTATTCGTACTTTTAGAATACGTTATTTCTTATGTGATGATCTTCGAGACTTGACGAGCTTTATGTGTATTAAAAATTAACAATCAATAATGTCTATTTATATATATATTTATAACCGGAAGTAATGAGACAATAACGAGGGTGGGGCAAAGGGTGAAGTAAAAAATCATAGAACACTTTGGTAACTGACACAATAAAACTTTAGCGTATTTTTATAGACCTTTTTTTCCCCCGGTGTGTTCCACTCGGAGGGTTAAAGATTCCATAGCATTTGCATTCTGATGTCCATTAATTCTAAACCACAAATATATTGGGCAAATTATTGTGAATTCACCATGTAGGTCGCCAATATTACTTCCTATAAGGTAATAGCAAAAACATGTTCAAATTTTAATGACGTTTCAAAATTAAATTAATATAGGCTGCCAATATTACTTCCTATAAGGGAATAGCAAAATCATGTCCAAACTTTAATGACGTATCAAAATCAAATTCATATTATGGACGTATTTGCCTTTAATCTCTATCAACGGACCCCTAGGGGTCCGTTCAACCGCTGATGGTTTCATAGTACATAAAAATTAATCTGTGGGTGCGTGGTCAAAGTATGGCAGTCCACGAAAAGTTTAATCTAAAGTAAAATTACTGTGAGTAGATTTCGTTTCTACGAAACCTAAAAACAATATCAATAAATAAATTGGAAACCAACTTTTTGGCTGTTCATATAAAAGGTGATGAAGATTTGCTTGTTTATTAATAACATTTAGCGACTTTTTATTCTGACTTCAGATAAACATTTCAAGACTTTCTTTACTTGGTTATCTCCAATACTTTGTTGGAAACTTTTGCAATTAATTCACAAATTCAGGCGAATCTATACTGATACAGGAAGAACTTATTCAATTATTCATAAATGAAGAACAGTATGATCAAGGATGATACAAATTTTATTCTTTTATTCTTTAATTTAAATTTTATTCTAATTATTTCTTTGTTTTAGTTACAAAAACAGATGCTGATTTTATGTGCAACGTTATGGGTCCCTATGCAGAAGCAGTTTCCAGACTTCCTATCTAGTAGGACGGGAATTTAGTGCAGTTATGAGCCTTATTATAATAAAATAATAATAAATTGTCTAAAAATTAATGCTCATGAAAACTAGAGAATATTACTCAAAAACATAGAGCCAAAATTATTCTCATATTCATCCAGTTCATCTTCTTAGCAGTATACCGAACACGTATGGCATTGCTCTATGAGTTCGAATTCCACTTCTGGCATAGATGTTTGTAGCTGTTCGGAATTGACCATAAGTAGTAGGTCCCGGTCTCATTAACCCTCTTGTAGCTAAAAAGTAGATCATAGCAAACCAACCTATAACCTAAGTTACTGAAAAATAATGAATCAAATTCTTACTAGATATTTTCGTCATTTTCTCAGTTAAGTGAAAAATCTTCCAACTATTTTTTCGAAAAAAAAAATATGAAATAAGCAAATGCGTGATATGTTTAGCAGCATCTTTTATTGAATATATTTTTGAAAGTCACTATATTTATCTTATGAATCTTTTTTACTTTGATTTATTTGGTTTCTCAGCTTATTTGACTTGGGAGATTTTTCAATATCTCTTTTCCTCTTTTAGTTCCTGTATGAATATTTCATTGCTCTATTTTAAAATCGAAAGAATAAAAAAAAATAAAAATCCAGAGTAAAATCTACTGATAAAATTTAAATTTTTCACTGAATGGTTTCCTTCATTTCAAACCGATATTTTTTACTCCTAAAGAATGGCGTAAATATTTTCTTACTAGGAAATTAAAGTACTTCAAAATTTGCTATAAAATGTTCTTTTCATTGAGATAAAATTGTGTTATTAACTCTTAGCTTTTTGAATATTGTTATTTATGAAACATTCCTATTTAACTTCATGTTGAAAACTGTTTTCTAATAGTTTTCTCTTTTATCACAGGGAACGTGGGATTCGAATGCGATGAAAAAATCAAATGGATTTATCAGAGAAGATTGCCGAAAATACTAACTGGTGATTGCAGAAGTGGTAAACTGTCCGGAAAGAAGCTAAAGGATCTAACTTTAGCTGATTTCGATTAATTTACGGTTTTAAAACCTAAATTTTAAAGCTTTCAATTTGAAAGAGATCTATATTTGCTTTTGTTATATTTAATCACTTTGTACAATCAAACGCCGTAATAAAGTTTCAATAAATTTGACGTTAAATGCTTTCTTTTAAATCTCTATGAGGAGGTTTGACAAAAAATATAAATACGAAAAAAAAATACCGTAGCAGAGAAGACCAAGAGATAAAAAGTTAGATAATTAATGTAGTTAATACTTTATAATTCTTTTAAATTTTTTTAGTTTGTTAAAAATCTTAATAATAAATAATATTTATTGTTGAAACAACAAGATGTAACATTCAACTGTTATGGAAAAATCAAAGGATTTATCAGAAAATTGCAGGAAATTTAAAACTTAGATATTTTAATCACTAACGTACTAAGTGCGTCTGTCAAAACCATAAACAAGCACGAGTAAGAAGAGACAAGTGATTTCTCACGACATCAAGACCCTAATATTGGCTTTTAATAAAAGGGTGATCTGATATTATACTTCTACAATAATACACGTGCATGAGCACGCAGGTGAAGTTTAGGTTTCAGCTCGTTGTCTGTTCTTGACTCAATAAATTTCTGCACCGGATTAAGAAGAAAAATGAGCGTTAGTGTTTAATAATTTATCGCGTGTTACTTTTTGTTATTACACACACACGCAACACTTATACATACATAACTTAAATATTTTTGATCAATCACATGTTTGCTATTAGTGCTGTTGAATATAATAGTAATGTTATTCTTTCTCATGGAAGATTAAGATGTAAGATAGTTGACAATCATAGTGGCACTTCATCTTCCCTTCACCGGTTCTTTAATGGATACATATGGCGGCAGACACAGTTCAGAGGATTCAAATATTAGAGTATTGATGATTTTAAAGCAGTGATGAAAGTGACGATTGAAAGATAGAGAAGAGTCACATTCTTAGCTTAAAGAAACATTTATTATTTTTGTCACTTGCTGACTTTGTCTAAAATAATCGTTCCTCGACATCACGCCAAAAGCAAAATGGCTAAAAAAGGGATAATTTTTCTAAAAAAAAGTACGGATAACCTCTCTCAAAAATTTCGGCCAAATGATACCCACTCAACTCCGCGCATGGCGAGGTCAGTGGAAAAATCCCGCCAACCAGAACCTAAGACGATTTCCAAAACTTAGCGTGTGTAGGAAGAGCAACTTAGGAAATTATGGCACCAAGCAACATTCAAGTTAGGCAATGGGGGAAGACGGGGAGAGCAAAACGGCAACCCACGGATATTTAGCGCGTGAAGATTGAAGGTGACTTGGACATGGACAAACCCCATTCCATAAAATAGAGGGTCAGGAAGCCTGCAATTCCTGGTATTCCCTTTTAGATAGAATGTGGCTATACCACAAGTGCTGTAATGAAATATATATGGGACGATCAAAAAGTTTCCGTTTGAGGGTGTGGCTGTAGCTCATATGCAGATTAACAAATGAGTGATGTGTGTATATAAGCACGAACATCGGATCATGGGTTTACTATGGCATTCATTTATTCCCAAAGTATGTGTGAAAAATTCTGAAATGTTAACAATGGCAACGTTAGTACCAAATGCATACTATCATCTGTTGGAAAAAGGATGCTTACCCTATTCTTTGATTACCAGGGTTCATTGCTAATTGATTTCAAGGATCCAGGGGGATCCAGGTGTCTTTGACAAATGATACTACTAAACGCTGGAGCGATAACGACATATAATTAAGAGGAAACATCTGGGAAAACTGCGAAATGAGGTAATTTTATATCATGACCACGCACATCTCCATGTTGCAAATGTGGTAACGTAGAAGTTGTATTCTCTTAAGTGCGAGACGTTCAATCACGCACTATTCCCTCCCTATGAGATTTTTGCGTCTTTGGCTCCTAACCCTTTAAGAGCTCATTTTTTTTTTAAAACCAGAAATGCTCTTAAAAAAGGCATATTTTTTATTAGATATAATTAAGTACCATATTTAATAGAATAAGAAAAATGAGAAATTTTTTATTTATTTTTTCACTTTAAATGCTTTTACAACTTTTTTTTTATTTTACAATTTTGGAACACAAACCTCAAAAGATTTGCTTTTCTCAAGTACATTCTGCATGCAGTGAAGAATGGTTTACAAATTCTACAAAAAATGCTTTCATACGTACTGTGAATTTCGAAGTTTACACTTTTCCAAACAGTTCAGAAGTCTTTTTGTGTATGGCACAAATTGAATAATGGTGTAAAGCAAAGTCCTAAGCCGCAAGCTGGGCAGAAATACTGTGTTTCTTTTCGGATTCTCTTTCCATTCTCATTTCTATTCAAACAGCACAATACACGTTGTCTTGCAGGTCTCAGATTCTTATCCGTGGGAGAAATTATTTCCAAAAAATGTCTTTCCGTTAGTCTCAGAGGATTAGGCTCTGAACCTGGTCGTCGATGTCGGAAATTTATTCCCGAATGATAGCGAACCAGAAAAGGAAAGGAGCAAATATCGATGCCCGTACACCGTACGGGCAAACCAGTTGAGGCCAATTTGGGATAGCACGTACACTGTACGGGCAAACCACTTAAGGGTTTAAAAAAGGCATCCAAGGTCGGCGGTTTTAGAGAAAGTAGAAGTGTAGCAGGTAGTTACGAATTTCTTCAAGCGGCAGAAAGAGACCTTTAACACCAAAGAGGTATATCCAACCTGGTGAAGCAGTAGGATTATTATCTCAACGCTCACGGCCCTTTTGCATGCTTGGCATACCAAATATGGACTGTACAACTTTTTGTTCAACCCTTAAGCGTTGAACAAAAATAAATATTAACTTCTTTATAACCCTTTTCCTAACTCCTTTTACCCCGGTGTAAATATTAACTCTTTTCGTCTAATCATCCCTTCATTTCATACTATTAAAAATGATGTACCCATTTTTACGGTTATGAATCAATTAGACTTTTAAGAAATTATTCGAAGATACATGTATAAACAGAATTTTTATAAAAATTCTAAGAACAAGTGATTATGGAATCACAATGATCTGCAGAAGTGTAATTCGTTTTGTGTCCATTTGGGCATTCTTCGACCACATGAAACAAAGCTTAGCAATATTTAAATATTCTGCCAGAGGTGTGAACTTTCATGGCCAAGCCTCGACGAATTTTCAGTGAAGTGATATAATTTTATGAAATTTACATTTCACGAGAACATTTGGTCGAGCAAAGTAATTTCGACATTTATTTGCAACAGTGATTTGAATTAATATCTGTTATACATAGTAAAACTGAGAATATGGGTAAAAATCAGAAAAAAAAATTTGAAAAAATTGAAAAGAAACTGATAAAAATAAGAGAAAACAGAACTAAATTAAATCGCATGCAACTGATTTTAAACTTTGTGATAACGAGAAAGAAATAGAAAATAAAATGTATTGCAAAAAGAGATTTTTAATGGAAGAAATGCTTCGAATGATGTTTTAAATAATAAAGTCTTGACTTAAAGTGAATATTATTAAATTTTTCAAAACACTTCAGTTTTGCGGTATGTTAATGATCCACTTCCTCAAAAATAATTATATAATCCTCATCCGTAAATATAATGTTGACACAACGAGATACCATTGGCTTCTAGAGGGAACGATCTTTTTGTACGCTGTGATACCAGATTTATCCCCTTTATAATGTTGATAATTATGTAAAACTGAAAGAAGCGTACAATAATAAAAATACACCTGAGGCACTTTATGTACTAGTTGATAACACCTTGAAGGATTCAAGAAGAAAACTAAATAAATGTTTGGTGTGTTATAACATAAATGAAAAATCAAGTTGACTATTTATTCATGTAATGCGCAGCGGTAACTCAACCGGAAAAGGCAGCGTTCTCGTAACTGAAAGGTTGCGGGTTTGGGGCTGGAGCAGGCGTAAGATCCACCGTGTTCGCTAAAAGTGAGTGGGCAAGTAAAATATGTTCGTGGTCACAAAGTCCTCAAACGATACCTTTGGTTGTGGCAGGCCAAGCCTGGAGGTCCTCTGCTTGGTCCCTGATTCTAAATTACGAGGACCCAGCGGGGGTAATGTTACACGCGTCCGTAGCATACGTCCAGTTACACGTGCTTCCTGGATGGTGCTAAATGAGTAACAGGTTTTGCAGCCTTGTTAAGGCGTTAGGATAATGTCTGTATCTCCTGCTGCGTTGGATTGGTTTGGTTTGGAGTGCTACTGTCTACTTTTTGCGACACGAGGGCTAATGAGACCGGGACTTACAGTTTAAAGCCGATTCCGAACGGCTACGAACATCCATGCCACAGTGGGATTTGAACCCACGAACTCCGGTACTGAATGCCAGCACACTAACCAATCGGCTATCGTTCGGCCCTGCTGGGTTGGAAAAAAATTTATTAATGTAATGCATCCCAAAAGTCATTTTGAACAATAGCATGAAAATTAGTCGTTTAAAAATTCTTATAACCCAGACTAGAGAATTATGTGTATAATTCTATCCAAATATAGTAAATTTCAGAGTCTAATGTCTCTTTTCTTGATTACATGTGGTCTTATACTATTATATATCATGTATCAGCTGGAGGATACATGGATTTGAAACCCTTGACTTACACTGAGGGACGCATGTGACACCCGCATCCACTAAGGGATACATGTGAGCAAAGAGGTTAATATTAGATTTAAGATACTATATCTAGATTTACGTGTTAACACTTGAACCATATTAAAACTGTAAGAAGTAAAAATATTGTGATGCAGATAAGTTTCTGTGGGACAAAAACAAAACCCTGTGTATCGGTCCTGTGTCATAAACCAGATAAAGACTATATATCACAGTTAAGATCATAGTTTGAGGACATCCGACCATATAACCTATTGGATAAGCAAGTAAATATTTTATGAGTTACTCTCGGGAAAGATCCCCAATGTCTCTTCTTTCTTATTCGTGATTAAAAGGGTCATATATAAATTGTCAAGATACATACTAAGCAGTTCCATCTTCTGGTATTTCGAGTCTTATTTTAAGGATCGCTGATAGGTATCTTGTAAAATATATGTTAGTACGTCTTTTATATCACAGCTTATTTACATTTTCTCATAAATATTTTCTATGCAAGTTATTCTTATTTAATATATTGAACTTGCTGACAATTTTGAAAATGCCCTTTTAAACGATTTACTTACGTGTTTTAACATCGCACCTAAAATAAACGAATTACTGTGTTCTAAAACAGAATCTTTTGTGTATATGTATGCGTATGTATCACATATGTATGTATATGTACACAGTAAATTGACTATATACGTATCATCTACATATGTACGTTTGTACAATATATGGTTGTCTTTGAATACATTATACCATTTTCTTGCATGCATGGCGAATTGGAGTATTTTATTTACAGAATATATTTGTATTGTCATAAAGACATTGTATATCGATCTAGAATTTTAAGAAATTATACTTAAACTATAACCATGGCACTGATATATATCACACATTTAGTATCTCCCCTCCCCCCCCAAAAAAAAATTCCAGCTGCAATAATATATTTACTCTGTAATACGTATAAAAGGGAGAAACCTGAAGTTTTCAATCTTTTACATACACTCGTATATATGTATATATATATATCGGGTTTGAAAATGTAAAATTAATAATTTAGGGGTTTGAGAGCAGAAACGCAGTACACCCTTTAATGCAGGCACATGAATCTTTAAATAACCCATTATAAAAGCACTTGAAGTGTAAGGAATGAGAGAGAGCGTCTTGAGATAGGGATGCTTCATGAACCCTGCCGGAATAGGGCTCCTTTGTCCGCCTATGCCCGCCAACTGACCGATGCCTTGTTTTATAAGGATGTGAACAAATAATGTTTTAAGAAGAAATATTTCTATGACTCTTCATTCCTCATTCATAGGTCTGACATATATATATATATATATATATATATATATATATATATATATATATGTATGTATGTATATGTAAATATGTATATGTGTGTGTATGTAATGTATAAAAAATTATTGTCCCTAAGTTTTTTGGAAATTCTCCGTGAATACTTTTTACAAAGTATTCACATTCTATTTTTCTAATCTTAACTTTTTGCCCTACTTAAACAAATATCAAGGACGGGATTTTTTGAGATTGCATTCCTTCCTCATTTCTCAAAACTGAAGTTGAATTAATAATACTATTTGTGGCCCTTTCGTACACTTTCTTAAACCACATGTCCATTTTCCCAGGAAAAACTACAAATCCATTATGTTATCGTCTGCAATTATTTCGCCACGAATGCTTTTTCACTCTACAGCAGAGCCGCTGTTTAAAACTCTTTCTCATGAGAAGGTATCCACATGATTTCCCTCTTCTCAAGACGGTGTTAGCACAAAACAACAGATACATGATTGTTTATTGTTTGTGTCAAATGTGCCAGTTGAATTCTCATGTTTAAGATGAATATAAAGGATTTTTATTAAGCATTTCGCCTGGTCTTATGTTCAAGTGAGTGTCTTTCACAACATGACTACAATAAAGTTACGTTGTTAAGCAAATCCTAGTAACTAATAAATATGGGCTATATATTTTCTTCCGTGAGGTCCAAGAAGAGTAATTTTTACCAGTTACAAACACTCACACATACACACACATATATGTGGGAATGAAAGTCCATCAAAGGCCACGCCGATCAAAGATAAAGTATGTTTGACATCTGAGTTGAGCTTTAATATTTCATTTTTATGAATTTGGCTTGTAGTGCTGTGCTGACCTTACTTGTGATCGTACATGTAAATAAACGTAGTCAGCTATTGCAGTGTAGTTATTGAACCTTAGATATTCCTATTCATTCTACAGTTGGGCTAGACCTAGTTATTTCACACACACATATACACATAGATGTACTAACTTTCTCTTCTATATGAATTTCCCCAGTGAGTTTAGGCTTTTCTTTTCCAACATAGAAGGCCTTTATGGTTTAGAAATTCATCTATATGTCACTGTACTGGTTACTTTTTTATGGTCGTAATGTGTGAGTTAAATTCATCTATTAACTCGTTGAATGCTATGGAGGTCACTGGTGAACTCAGGAAACAATAAACGAATTTTTCTCAAATACAAATCTTTGTGAATAGTTTATGAACAATTGTTCTTAAAGAACTACTTTATTAGTATATCAGCGCATCCAACTTTAAGTTGTTTTGTATAATTTAGTAGATTATCATCGTTGGTTTTTTTTCTTTATATTTTTTTCTTCAGCTGATAAAGGTCTTTGTGACTCGTCCATTAAATAATTAACTACGAATTTTGTCTCATAACGAAATATTTTGTTTTCATCAATGTGTCTTAAACATTTCTATATTAAGTCATGCCATACTAGTACTTCTAATCTTATTTTGCAATTTTTTACTAGAGAAATTTCCCTGTAGGGCATAAAGTAATTCAAATTTGCATATCTCACCAATAATTCTTTTGAACCCGCATAGTTTGCCCTTGTCTCAAAACTTTCAATGCTACCCTCGTATTAACTATTTTTTTTTTTTTTTTTTTTTTTTTTTTTACAGTAGGTGTAAAAGGTCATTGCAAGGAAAGAGAAACTTTCTACCACCTTATTCGCAATTGTTGCTAGAAATTTCCCTGTAAGGCATAAAATAATTCAAATTTACATATTTAACCAATAATTCTTTGAACTCACATAGTTTGTCCTTGTCTCAAAACTTTCAATGCTACCCTGGTATTAACTATTTTTTTTTTTACAGTAGGTGTAAAAGGTCATTGCAAGGAAAGAGAAACTTTCTACCACCTTATTCGCAATTGTTGCTAGAAATTTCCCTGTAAGGGCATAAAATAATTCAAATTTACATATCTAACCAATAATTCTCTTGAACTCACATAGTTTGCCCTTGTCTCAAAACTTTCAATGCTACCCTGGTATTAACTTTTTTTTTTACAGTAGGTGTAAAAGGTCATTGCAAGGAAAGAGAAACTTTCTACCACCTTATTCGCAATTGTTGCTAGAAATTTCCCTGTAAGGGCATAAAATAATTCAAATTTACATATCTAACCAATAATTCTCTTGAACTCACATAGTTTGCCCTTGTCTCAAAACTTTCAATGCTACCCTCGTATTAACTATTTTTTTTTCAGTAGGTGTAAAAGGTCATTGCAAGGAAAGAGAAACTTTCTACCACCTTATTCGCAATTGTTGCTAGAAATTTCCCTGTAAGGGCATAAAATAATTCAAATTTACATATTTAACCAATAATTCTCTTGAACTCACATAGTTTGTCCTTGTCTCAAAACTTTCAATGCTACCCTGGTATTAACTATTTTTTTTTTTACAGTAGGTGTAAAAGGTCATTGCAAGGAAAGAGAAACTTTCTACCACCTTATTCGCAATTGTTGCTAGAAATTTCCCTGTAAGGGCATAAAATAATTCAAATTTACATATCTAACCAATAATTCTCTTGAACTCACATAGTTTGCCCTTGTCTCAAAACTTTCAATGCTACCCTCGTATTAACTATTTTTTTTTTTACAGTAGGTGTAAAAGGTCATTGCAAGGAAAAAGAAACTTTCTACCACCTTATTCGCAATTGTTGCTAGAAATTTCCCTGTAAGGGCATAAAATAATTCAAATTTACATATCTAACCAATAATTCTCTTGAACTCACATAGTTTGCCCTTGTCTCAAAACTTTCAATGCTACCCTCGTATTAACTATTTTTTTTTTACAGTAGGTGTAAAAGGTCATTGCAAGGAAAGAGAAACTTACTACCACCTTATTCGCAATTGTTGCTAGAAATTTCCCTGTAAGGGCATAAAATAATTCAAATTTACATATCTAACCAATAATTCTCTTGAACTCACATAGTTTGCCCTTGTCTCAAAACTTTCAATGCTACCCTCGTATTAACTATTTTTTTTTTCAGTAGGTGTAAAAGGTCATTGCAAGGAAAGAGAAACTTTCTACCACCTTATTCGCAATTGTTGCTAGAAATTTCCCTGTAAGGGCATAAAATAATTCAAATTTACATATCTAACCAATAATTTTCTTGAACTCACATAGTTTGCCCTTGTCTTAAAACTTTCAACGTTACCCTCGTATTAACTATCCCTTTTATAGTAGGTGTAAAATGTCATTGCAAGAAAGAGAAACTTCCTGCCGAGGAAATATGAAATTTTAATTTTAAAAGCCAGCTAAGTAAAAGAACATTATTATCCTATAGCTTAATGCAAACTAACTTAGTGAAAATCTCGCCTGTGGGGAGATTGGATGAATTTTTTATCTTTTTTTATGATTTTTTTATTGAAAGATTCTTGATAAAAATTCCTCACTATCAAAGACTTAATGACAAAATTAATACTGATATAACGGGTTCCAACAGTGACCTCTCAGTACACAAGTAGTTGATTAAATGAAAGAAATGTTTCCCTGAGAATAGGAAGTAAATACTTTGAAAGTGAAGCCTGGTACTTAAGAAAGAAAAAAAGAAGGGGGCATATCCTCTTCCTTAAATTTAGGTTAAAAGGGGAACGGTTTAAGACACTGAAATATGTTTTTCCTGGATTTTGTGTCAGATATGAAGCACCTGCCACTCTCAAACTCCCCTTTCGAAGACTTTATTAGAAATTAAATATTAAACACCAACAAAAATACATTAGTTCAAAAATAGACCCAAATAATACTTTAGTATACAGCTTATCTAGGAAATTTTCATATCCCCTATATAATAATAGCCTAAGTTATCTGTCCGACTGTCCTCGAATTTATGAAGCGGTTGTACCTGGAATGGATAGGCACGTCCATATTGGAGTTTTGATGAGTTAGGTTTAGCAACGTTCGAAATCGATCTTTTCCCTCTTTTCTAGCATTTAATGCCATTATTTCAAGTCCTATTTCCCCAGTTAGGAGCAGGCGATTAATTTATCAATTTGTCACATAATAAATAGATAAAAATGACATTTTATCTAGCATTATGACTTCATTCCTTTAACCATATCATTTAATCATTTCTTATTTTAAATTATGTAAATATCGTCTGCATTATTTTCATACGTTTTATCACTGAACTTACATATTATGTAAATAATTTTCTTTTATATTTGGCTTAAATAATAGATTAGGTACATATGTGACATTTTAAAATTTAATCATCGATTATTTTTGGTTGCAATGAAAATTTTATCACCGGTATTTACAACAAATTGCATTTACCTCCAGGGTGTAGTGGAAATGATAGTTTCATTCCTTTACTTCCATTAATTATTGTTAACGATAATTTTGACTTAGCCAAGAAACTTTGAATTATCTTTCTAAATGAATTCAACGTGATTCTAAACTGCATTCACAGTATCGGGAGACTTTAGAGGAATACGAAGATAAATTATTTATACCAGATAATTATCAGCCAAAAAACCCCCATTTTTTATCAGCGTGATGGTGTACTTAACAATTCTGGAAAATTAAAAATTTTACTGACCCCGTCATATGACGGGCTATATGCTAGTACCATATACTAGTATCTTGTTTAGCTAAGACTGTAAGTAAAATAAGGCAATTTTTTTTCAAGCAACATTCCTCAAAAGGAAAGAATTATAGAGAGTGTGTTTCTTTGTTAGTCAAGAGCTTATTGCTTAAAAATTGAAATCATTTATTTTTTTCCGAGCCAGATATTTAGTAATAAAAGAATGACGTATAACTGTTTTTCTAAGAAATGTAACTTTAAAAAAAATTTATATTTGAATAGAGATGAATTTACTAAAGGACTTAAAAAAACAAATGTATACTAAATCTTGACACAGTTTGGTTTCATCTTTATTAATAAACTGTCTAATCTTTTCAAAGTGAAGTAAACACAACGTAGTTTCTAAGCTTAAAATAAAATTTTAGAACACAAAATAAAAAACAACGATGGTGATATTGATTTTTGTCTGGATCTTTAAACAAGTAATTCGTATCTGAGAAGACTGGTTACTTAAACTTCTAATTTCTTTTCCGAATTAAACATAAAGTTGTTACTGATTTTATATGCTAAGAACAAGTAGTTTTATCAATCTTTACTTTTTGATGAAAATATACCATCATTGTTCCTCTTCTAAACTTAGCAGGCATAAAAGTAACAAATAAAATGTGATTTCTAAGAATCGAAACTCATATATTCTTAGTTTAGCATTTTCTCTGAAATTTTCTTTTGTTAGTTACTTTTATGTATCTATATCTTAAAATGTATTTCAGTTTCATTCCATTTCATGTTTCGCAGTTGAATATATTTTCATTGTCAACATGCAGTAGACTTACTTATACGTATGATGAAGAATATCACAGAAGTGTTTCAAATTGCACAATACATGTTCTAAAGTAGACTCGCTTGGATCATTGAAATATTCTTAATTTTTTCCGCTTGGTTTTAATAGCTATATCTATTATTAAAGCTGTATGTTACCACCTAAGTAATTCAAATTTTGAAAGATCCTTTATGTTTAAATAAATGGTCATATCTTGGTTTGTTTTTTGATTGGACAGTTTAGAATACAACAGGAAATGTTTCGTTATTTTGAGTGTTAACTAGGTAAAGATTTTCTGTCTATAGTTGATTTCAAACGGCTATAAATATCCGTACCAACAATGAAATTAGAGTTCAGACACAAGTTTGAACGCCAGCGTCCTAAATGTTTGGTCATCAATCAGTATTGAGAAAGTTTGGGGTAAAAAGAAAACAGGGCTGAATATCGAATATTATGTTGATGAAGGATGATGAATGGGACATACGAACTTCCGTGAAAATTTAACAAGGAATTCACAATTCTTTCAAAAATTTAAATTAAGTTCTTTAACATAAATAAAGTTTTAAAGTTACTTAATAATAATATAAAGAATTTGACTACCATCAGTTGAAAGTAAGTAGTACTGTTTAGTAATTGTGAGTTTAAAAAGTATAAGATTTTTAAAATCTCTTTTAGCAATTTTGAGAACAATTTAATGATGTATTGATTAGGTTTTTCTTGCTATTAATTAAATATAACTTTTTAATTCTGGAAAGAGGAACAATCTGTATTACATCCTGTGAAGCACATGTTGTCATTTATTTAAATAATTATACTACTGTGAGAATGAAATAAATAAATAAAGACTGATAAATTTGCACATAAAATAAATCATAATTTTTTCGTTATAAATTTCTACTATTCTAAATTCATAATTTTCCAAGTACATTTTAATTGTCGCAGGCAAAATTCTCTAGCGAAGAGAAAGGGGGGAGGATAACGCTCCAGAAATATGGGTGAAGTAGAAAGTACATATAGACGTTTTGAAAATATGTTTTTAAAGTAGAAACATTTTTGCTTTTGGAGATCTTTTTGTACATTGCAGGAGAATATATATGTAACCCAGGAGTTATACAACTGCTGGACAAGGTGAAGCCTAATCAGCTTAGCAGTAATAAAAATGCAGTCGGCCCTCATTGAAGAGAACGGCACAAGTATTATTAAAACTTCATTTTAGAGCTACTAAAAACGGACAGTTTTACTAGTCAACGACAGACAAGAGAAAGACACAAAACCCCCTCTGTTCGAACAGAGGTGCACCCAAGAGCGAAGACAGAAAGAATTTTCCCAAGGAACAAGAAACTTAGTGAATTAAACTGTTAAGATCAGGAAAAACGTGGAACCCTTTGCCGGCGACAGCTAGAAAACGTATTGAATAGACAGAAAATTTTACCTCTATAGGACAGAAAGCTTTGGGAAATATATCGAAAGAATTTTAAGTCGAGGACACTCCTTTTATTAAGACATTTAGAGGCTGGGAAAAAGATTTTAAGGAATTAGAATGGGAGAGAGGAGGTTTTTAAGGAAATATTAAAGTTAAATAATTTTGATATTATACACACACACACACGTGTGTATGTGTGTGTGTGTGTTTGTTTGTTTGTTTGTTTGTTTGTTTCCATCTTGTCCGAACTGTAAATTTTAATAGGATATTCACGACACCAGAATTTTCTTAATGGTAAAATAAAATTGAAAAAAAAAATGTTATATTCAATAGGAATAAATGTAACATAGCAATAAAAGTAAATAAAAGATTTAGTTAACAGTTTAATGCCCTACTTTTTAAATTTCTAAGTAAAAATATTTTTAATATCTTAACTTCATATATAGTAACAGAAAAATGCACATAAATATCCAAAGTGAATTGTTCTTTAATTAAATTAAATTTAATGTATCTACTAAATCTGATGTAGCGGGCACGAAAGCATTTTTCCTCCCTTATCATATTTGATATAATGAGTTCAAACTTAAAATTTCACATTACTTTTCCCTCATGAAGTGATATAAAACGATTATTGCTCTTATTGGAACAAAAAAAGACAATACATTTTTCACATTTAACAGATAATTTTCCACATTTGGGATATTTGCACCATTGTCTTTTCTTAACAAGTATCGGAAAATATCCAGTCCCACCTGTACAGACAGTATGGTACATAAGATACTGAAGATTTCTGGAATTTCTTGCGAAGTTGTTCAACTGTATTTGATGAAGATTATTCACGTTTATTGGAGTTAATTGCACCGTGCTTACACAAGGTCTCCGCTACATGTGTTCGTAAATTCCATATAGATAAGGTGGTCGTCTATTCTTTTTCATCTCTAGATGTAGTTAGTTTTTGATCTAAAATTAAAACATTTACGATAGCTATATCAAGCACACGAGAAAACAATATGAAATTGCTCTCATATTTTACTTATTGTTATATGGTGCTGTATCATTGTCCCACATTGTATCATTTTTTTATACACAAAAGTTGAAATAACTATTAGTTTTTTTGGAAAGTAATTAAACGAATATGAGTGATTTTAAATGGCACATATCTATAGAAGAAATTAATGATACCAAATAAGAAGTTATAATTCTTTTAAATGCTGAAAACTTTGTAAATATGCCAACATGCTCAGTAGGAATTGAATAATTGACTACTAAGTATTTATCAATAGACTAGTGCTTGTGTTCTTCCCCCTTATCCTTAAAAAGGAACGAATAGTGATTATTTGGTCACTCATTTACGTTTCTAAATTGATTCAGCCCGTAAGAGGGGACAAAACATTTTCAATTCTACATTAACAGGAAAAATAAATTACGTATCAAATTTGATATGTATGTTGTGAATGGTTAAATAGACGATTAGTAACATTTCCTTACAAGTCATCGTTATTTTTATACCATCCTATAAACAAATAAGTGTTACGCTGTAAAAACCTGCATTACCACAGAGGATATAAGTACTAAGATGAAATTAGTTCACTGAAGATTATCTTCGATGACACTCGAAAGATATCTGGAAGTTATTTTAAGACAAGAACTAGTTAAAATCAGGAGATTCTGTAAGGAAGTATAATTTTATTGAACAATTTCACCAGATTCAGGTTCAGTGTAATGAAATACAATGTCATATTGTTGTTTAAACTGTTTTTTACGTGACATAAATCTATTGATTTATCGTTAAAAGTATAGAAAATCTATATTATGTAATAGATTTTTCGACTGGTTGAAAATACTACGGACTGAAACTTTAGACTAAGTATTACTGCTTAAAATCAATTCCAAATTGAATAATTCCAAAGCAGTATGCAAACATACAATACATCTTTCCAAATGTTAGAAAATGAAGGTTTATTTTTTACTAAAAAAACTTAAGAAAAGTATTTATTTTAAAAGTGGCTTAAAGAAAAGATCTTAACAATTAATAAAACAATAACAAACGCGTATTATAGCGTTTATTTTATAAATATTACTTTATTCTCGGGAAAAATATTATTACGACAGATAAATAGATAATAAAATGTTATAAGAATTTATAAATATGCATATAAAGCGGTATTTATGCATCTCTACGTATAAAAATGTAAATAGAAGTGCATACAGATTTGATTATATGCCTTAATTGTTTGGCTGTCAAATTAAATTAGCTGCCAGTCAAATTTGAAACTTAAAAATAGATAAAAAAAATAATGACACACTAAGCAATTTACATTTCATGAACATCCAAGTTCTGTACGGATTTCTCACCGAGTAAAAGGTCAAAATTTTAATAAAGTGCAACCACGAGAATAACATTAGTCTTACTTTATTAAAGTAATTTTTGAATTTATGTAGCATTTGATTCAGACGAAAGTAATCTAGAGGATGACCTGGAAAAAGAAATATTTAAAAAAAAATCCATAGCTAAAAATTTAATATAGGGCGTTAAATACTGTGGATAATTCATGCTACAGTAATTTCTTTACGGAGTATTTTAAGAGGAAGGTGGTTACACTGATTACTTATGTTAAATAGTTCAACAAAGAAAATAACCTGTCATTTTGAATTTTCATCGGAGAATATTTTACCATCTTTTCAACGATAAAAATTCAGGTTTATGGAGTATTTGCTTTTGTAAATAGTAAGAAAATACTTCCAAAAATTTTTATTTCTTGAAGAACTTAAACAGACTTTTTTCAAGATTTTTCTATCTAATCAGAACAGTTTTGAAGAGAAAGTTAACATCTGCTGATTTCTGATTAGTGAGTTTAAGTGTAGAAACAGTTACTTTCTTATCTGTTCAAACGAGGAGGAAGAACGTAAACATCAAGAAGTTGGGTAAATTTAATTTACATATGTAAATTTTTGTTAACATATATCACTCGTATTCATTTTAAGTTTATGCATTTAATGATGTTTGTAAAGTATTAATTTTAAGCTCTGCTTTTCAAATATTCTTGACACCATAAATATATTTTGGCTATGTTAATATTCTAGTTTCGATTTTTATTGATTCTAGCTTTGAAATACTGCTTTTAAAGCCAATTTTTGAGTTTCTAGAACTTAGGTAAGAGATAAACAATTATTGATCAAAACTTTGTAGACTTTATATACATATACAAACATAATATATATGTCTAAAATGCTTATAACCTTGTAATTTACCTGACTATGTGTTCTAAAAGTAGGTAATTTAATATTACGGATGAAGGGAAGCGAACAGTTACGTTGTTCTGATCTAAAGCATAATGACAATGAACACAATAACCATCAAATTAAAGTGAATAAATTCTTAATAAATATAACATAAACATTTAGATATATAGAACTATATATTATAACTAGAGTTAATATGCTAAGTTCTGAAAGGTAATACATAATTTAGCATGCTATTTGTTACAGAAATTTTCATGCATTAATTTGATACTTAAGTTGAGGTTTGGAAGTCTATTTCAGCCTATCTTTACAGGATTTGACTTTTTGCACAACAATAATGTGTTAGCTCCTACTATTTTAACCCATTACTATTCTAGCAGGTTATAGGGGTTGGAAATCTGGCGTAATCGTAACTCAACAAATTGATACATAAACAAAAACAACATCTTGGATAAAATTTGCAAAAATGTCTACTGCAATGAGATCTAAAAGTGCAATTAGAAATAAAATTTCTTTCAGTCACTGTTTCGTTTTCCTTTTCTGTGTACTTCAATCACAATTAAATAAGCTGATTTTTTTTCATCAAAATGTTTGAAATTTATTTAGATTGTAAATTAATTTAAACCAAACAAAAAAAAAAAAAAAAAAAAAAAAAAAAAAACTGTATTTTGATATTAACTTAATTTTGATTATTGTTTTTTTTTTCAAATCTCTTATTTTACTTTTCTTTTTTATTATTTCTCTCGAGCCTTAATTATCTTGAAGTATCATTTACAGATCTGTTTTATTAACAGTTCAAACTACGTGTGACTAAAAAAGGAAAGTTACTTTTTATCCAAGTAAAGTAAAACTTGATATAAAATGTTTCAAACAAAAAGCATGATAATTTAAGGGGTAGAATTAATATAAATTGTTGATATTAATTTTCTTTTGTAACTAATAAGGAATAGAACATCAAAATAGCAAATATTAAATAATGATAGTAACTTAAAATGCAATGGGTAATAATAATCAGTATTAATGGAAAAAGAATTTTTTTTTTTTAAATTTTCTGGATAAAAATAGATTGAGATTTCATTGAACTAATTTTTTAGGATTAATTATGAAGTTTTGATATCATAACCACATTTTATTATTTACTCAACATGATAATATGTAAAAATATCAGAGTGAAAAACACAGAGTAGTGTAAAGTTTCATATACAATAATGTTTAACTGTAAATGCTTTCTAAAGTGCAATAATTCTCTATCATCTCTGTAAGAGTTATGTTTCATGCTGTTTATGTTCAGATATTACCAGGACCTCTATGAGTAGCTCTATGGGTTTTCTCTACTGTATATGTAATCTTACGGGTTTCTCATAGATCATAGCTGAGGATTTTTGAATATACGCAAGAAGTTTCGCTTTGCTGTCTAAATGTTTAATTTATATAACGAGAAATTTCATTTAAAATTACAGTAAATTTCTTTAAGTGTTATATGTGTATAGTCCCACGAATGAATGATAAGATGAAATATGTTTCAACATATGTTTCAACATTCATGTTTATTGTCTTAACACTGTTTCAGGGTATATCTGCCACTATCATGGATGTTTTGGCATTGATCGGTCTTCTCTTGCATTTGCTGTTTTTTTCCAACTCAGTAGCACTACAGTATGAATGTCCAGAGCCTGAAGACATATTCCCTTGTTACTGCGAGGAAGAGGATGGTGACCCTTTGGTATTCTGTAACCACTTAACGACAGCCGACCAAGTATATGATGGTATTAAAGGACTGAAAGGATATAAAATCTACAAGATGTCGTTTTTCATGAACAGGATTTTAGATAGCATCAAATCTGATACATTTAAAAACCTCGCAATCGAGAGATTGTTTTTTGAGAACTCAACAATAACCCTTAATGCTCCTCATTTCCAAGGTTTAGAAAATTACCTAAATTCTATTCAACTACGAGCCATTTTCAACAAAACAAATCCGGTGATTTCTTTAGAACTAAGCCATTTAAATAAACTTCGCGAAGTTATATTCGAAAAGAACAGAATTACAACTCTACCAAATGATTGGATTAAAAGTGTTCCCGATTCACTGAGATCCGTTTCTGTCGAAGAAAATACAATTATAACTCTGGAAGACGAAGTATTTTCTAAAATAAAAAGACTCACATTTTTAGTTCTTGACTCTAATAGAATAATTACTATGAAAAGAAGCATGTTCCCCAAACCAGCGGAAGACTTGAGATCCTTGAATATTAAGTAAGGAATTACTTTATTCACAGTAAAAATGTCTATGTTTGAAACAATTGAAATGATCCCTGATAATCACTTCAAATTAAACGATCACTTTAAGTCTCATTGTTGTATGGAAATAATTCGAATAATTCTTTAAGGGAGAGAAAAGTTTTGTTCAGAAAATCTTTTTTGGATAAAGAACTAAATACAAACCCAAACCTTTCCTGTTAAATATTTCATCAGTTTAAATGGAAGTTCATATTTTACGTTTTATGTGAATGTTATGAAAACTATTTTAATCATAAACTCTAGAGTGAGAGAATTTCGAAAATATAAGTGCAGAAATTATAAGAATGTTTCCTGCTCAAAGATTTTGACACGTTAAATATATTTTTCAGCCAATTAAGTAATTTTTACATTTACATTTAATTAATGAGATTACTATTCTTGCATGATTTTGCATCTCATAGTTTCTAAAGATCTGATTAAATACTTTCGAGAAATTTAACTGAAATAAAGAATTAGAAAGGAAATGAATAAATTTAAATAAAAGTTAACACCAAACATTTTAGAACTTGGAAATAATAATTTTATTAGTAAAAGTTGCAAATGTTTCAGAAAATAGTCTGAACAAGGATAACATACTATTGTATTAGTGTTAGAGGGGTTTGGAGCACTTTATTATATTATTTTGATACGCAAGAACTAATGATGATAGGACCTACTGCTTATAGTCGTTTTCGAACGGGTGAAATAAACATGAGAGATTCCGAATTCAAATTTGAGGGCTCTGGAACAGAAAGGCAACGCTTTTCCATTCGTCCATCGCCTGGTTTTTTTGCAGTTAAGGATAAAATTTTGGGAAAGTTCAAACAAAAATCATTCTCTTTTATTTTAATTCTCATGATTTATTTTAAACTTTTTACAGCACAGAAAATATTAAATTTATTGAAAACCAGATTTAAACTTTTTGTAGCTGTTTCTAATTATTTCTGTTTTCAGCAACAACCGAATTAGGTATTTGCCATATGATATTTTCTTTGACATGCCTAATCTGAGAAGTTTAGAAATGGTTGGTAACAGGCTGACTACTTTAGATGAAAACATGTGGTCAGGAATGTTCACACAATTGACAAAATTAGACATTTCAAGTAAGTAGCCATTTAGAAATACGTATACTGTATTAACTCATGTATAACAAGCTTTTTTAGTTTAAAGTAAAAATTGTATATGCTCATTATACTCGGAATAATTTCTACTGTTGCAGGTATTTGATGATATACGTATGAAATAATAAAATATTCAAGGCAGAAAATAAAAAGGGCAAAATCACTCGAGATTGGAATGTATTTTGACTTAAATGAATATTACTGACATTTATATTCTTCTTTATATCATTCACGTCATTTCAAATTGTTTTCCTGGGTGTCACTGGCGTGAATTCACATCACTACGTAAATCATGCCATTTCATGTTCTATTCCTTGCTGCCGCTACCTTGAATTCTCGTCTTGTTGTTTCTGTTTTTGAATGTGGCAACATTATCTCATGTATGTGTCACAAGAAAATAGAAATAATAGAGAGAAATATAGGTTATACAATTCCGTTATAAATTTACTTGGGTTGTACTTGATGTGAATTTTGTATTTAATTGTTTTCCATTACTGGGTGTTGTTAACACTATAAGAAATTTCCTTTTTTTTTTCTAACAGGTATACTTTTTGCTGATCCTGAATTTGCTAAGAATCAGGATTTTTTAATTCTTAAGATCCACAGTTAAGAAATGAAGTGAGTAGAAAAATGATCTATTAACAGTGTTATACACTCAAGTGCCAAAATATTATGACCACCCCTACATTTTGCAATGAATTTACCTGGGTGACGTGGAAGTTACGTGATTAGGTGAAAGTGGTATTTAACTGCTACCGGAGAGTCTGAAAAAATCATTCTTTCACTTACTTCTGTGTGTCATAGGAAAGGCTGCGGATCTAAGCAATTTTCATAGAGGGCAGATTGTAATGGCTCGAAGGCTCGGAACAATTATTTCCGAAACTGCACGACTCGTAGGTTATTCTTGATCTACAGTTGTTAGTACTTATGGAAAGTGGATGAATGACGGTGAAACCAGCAGAAGACAACATGGTGTTGGATGTCCACACGCTATCAAAGAAAAAGGTCGTAGGTGCTGGCGGTATTATGCTGTGGGGGACGTTCTCTTGGGCGTCTCCGGAACCTGTGTTTGTGGTAGAGCAAACCATGAATGCTACAGGGAGGGTATCTGAACATCATTGAGGACCATTTGCACCCTGACATGGCCTCTGTTTTTCCAGCTGGAAATGGAATGTTCCAACAGGACAACGCCCCGTGTCACAAGGCTAAAATTGTGTTGGAGTGGTTCCAAGAACATGATGCTGAATTCCAGTTAATGTCCTGGCCGCCTAACTCACCGGATCTCAATCCGATAGAACACATTTGGGATGTCATGGGACGGCAGCTCAGAGTTTAAAGACCACCAATTCGCAATATCTCGGATTTGTGTAACCGTTTCTTAAACATCTGGTACAATCTGTCTCCGACTATCTACCAAGGAATTGTGTTGCGCGCCAAAGGTGGACCAACTCGTTACTGACATGTGGTCATAATGTTTTGGTTTTTGAGTGTAAGTTGATTAACTTTGTCCCCACATCAAATGATTTACAAGATTTAGAAAATCATTTGCATGTCAAGTTTATGGTGCACGCTGTGTACAAGATAAACATTTTTGCCATTTTTCATAAAAAGAATAGGATGTGCATTGTATATGAGTAATTATGTATACCCTTCTCACCAAATTTAATAAGGAGAAAAACTTTTAAAACCTGTTGAATATTCAGACTGATCTATGAATTTTAGAGGAAATTTCTGTGAAATATGTTTAGTGTTAAATTTAACTTAAAACTGATAATAGTTCTATCTGTTAATATAAAAAGTAATTACATTAGATAAAGTCATTCATAAAGTTTATAATTTATCTCGGTAGAAAATATTACCTTTAATTAAAACTATTTTAGATTTTTAATCGAAAATATTCTTAAATATAATTTTGTAAATATATTAAAAGTGACCAAGTAATTTTTCATCTTAGAAAAAATTAGTTTTCCAGAAATAAGCTTTTAAAATCACGTACATTAATGGAGTTAGAATTTTAAAAAATATACAAAATATATTTTATTGATTTTTTATACGAAAACCAACTTATTCAAATGACATTTAGTTAGATGATATTAATTAAAAAAGTATGAACATGTCTGCAGTTTAAAATTTAAATTGGATAGGTTACTTTAAATAGAGAAAACTCTACATATGAGAAAGGGTATCAAATAATTTTCTTATACTTGTTATAGAACAAGTTACTAATATTCGATGACATAAGTTAGAAATAATTTAGACATGTCTAACATCAGTTTAACGCTTATTGTTAAAATATAAAAGAAAAGAAAGCTTACCCAATACATAATTATAAGAAATACTATCGATGTAGTAAAAATTTTGCTGTAGTACCATTTAAATCTTTTCAGATTCATCATTTTAACCACTCAAAGTAATGAGTCATTATTACGTCTTTCAAAATTCTATTTTAAACAAGGTTCTGATTGTATAAATCTCTGTTAGGATTTAGTGCTCATGGGACCATATAAAAATGTTCTATGAAGCATAATAATGGAATTCTCAAATCCCTCAGAATTGAGTAAGGCTTAGACTCTAACTTTTGAAGAGCCATTAGAAAGCTTTTCTATTCCATTATGAAATTCATTTCAAACTAGTAGAAAATGTTTCGATGTAGATAAATTGGACTCGTTTATTGAGATATGCATGGAATACTTTTATTAAATTACGCAGTAAAAGAAAAGACCACATTGGAGGCATTTTATAGCTAAATAACGGATTCAATTTTTAATGAATTCTCTTATGAAACCATGTAATGATTGTAGAACTGTAATGAATTCAATTAAGGTATGTAGAATGTGATGCACAGAATTTAAAGGTTTGAAGAATATATATTATTAAAATTATATAAGGATTGAATACAGATATTATTTTAGTTGGAAGTATATCAGTACTTATTTAGGAAAGAAATGATTGTAAATTTGAAATATAATCTTTAAGTATAATAAGTTAAGTAAGTTTTCTAATTAATAAAAGTTCTTAAGAATAGCCCAAAATAACGTTAATTCAAGATATAAGCCTTTTGCGTGAATATACTTGTAATTATATTTATGAAGTTAATGTAAAAAGAAAGAGTGGGAATTATATAACCGTTGAGATCTCACTGTATTTTTTACTGTTATATTAGTTACAGTTGTAAAAGTTTTTTTTAGGTTTAAATTGCTAAGCTTAGATCTCTATTTTGTTCTTCTCAGGACTTTCAAATTACATTTTTGGAGTGTTCAAAATTTTATTGAGTTACAAAGGGTACAATTTAGGAAAATTAACGAATTGATAATTTTTTAGGAAACGTAATTTTGATGCAGAATAAAGTAGAGAGACTTCAGTGTATTTCTAGTTTTATTCACTTTTCTATGTGATTATTACTGGAACATTAGAAAAATGAGATTATATTTCAAAAAAATTTTAAAGAATGTCTAGAATGGAATCTATTTCAAATTTACAAAAAGTTTGTCAATTCTTTTTACTGTTACTAAGTTTTACAAAAGTGTTGTCTTTATATAATATGCCTGATGAATGGATAACGTAATTTCAGAATTAAATGTAGTATCCAGAATTAACTATAAGATTTTATGAAATGTTAATTTTCTTTTGAGTTTATTTTAAAATGAAATGAAAGTATAAGAGGCTGAAATTTATCTTCTGCCCAATTTAAAGACGATTAAATTCTTTAAAAACTGTTCTGTTTGTACATAAAGCTTAATGGTCGAAAGTTAAAAAATTTGGGTGAGAATTAACAACATAGTGTAAAATCACTAATCTCGAAGCTTTACGATCAAATTAGAGAATTTTAAAAATCATTTGAGATAATTGTTGTAGAATAATTATTGTAGAACTATTGTTGTAGAATTATGGTTGTAGAATTATGACATTGCTTCTTTCAGCCGCAATAACCTTTCACCGGTTCTTTGGTGGAACTATATGGCGGCAGACACAATTCACTGTCTTCATATGGAATGCTCCAGAACTTTATAACAGAGGAAAATGCAAATTGACAAAAATAAAAGAGTCCTATTAATTGAATAGCTGAAGGAATTTTATTTATTTTCTATTACTTGCTGACTTTGTCAGAAAAATACCCGTTCTCGACATGACACAAAGGTAGGGAAAAAGCAAAATGGCTAAAAAAATATTCGTTTTTCTTAAATGATGTGGGTGATATCTCCCCCAATTTCGGCCACAATGATGCCTCCTCAACACCGCGCATGGCGAGGTCAGTGGAAAAATCCCGCCAGCGGGAACCCAAGACGATCGCCAAAACGTAGGGTGAGTAGGAAGAACAGCCTAGGAATCTTAGGGCGCCAAGCAACGCTCAAGCTGGACAAAAGGTGAAAGATGGGGAGAGCACAACGGCAACCCACGGATGATCAGCGCGGGAAGATTCAAGGTGACTTGGACATGGACAAGCCCCATTCCATAAAATAAGGGGTCAGGAAGCCGGCAATTCCTGGCATTCCCTTTCACATAGAATGTGGCTATACCACAATTGTAAATGTGTGATAGTTTCTGTAGACAAAAATATAGAAATATGTTTAATTTTTCTGCTAATTTTATTTATTTTCAGAAAACCCTTTCGAGTGTGACAATAATTTAAAGTGGGTCGTTAGCAGTAGGAAGCCAAATATCATGTTTGGAAAGTGCCTCGAACCGGAAAAGTTACGGGATAGGACTATTTTGTCATTAAAACTGGATGATCTCAGTTAAAAACAAGAAGGATCACTTATGTTCATGTGTTATGACGATAAATAAAAAAATTGGAAAGATTTTGGTTAGTTATTTATTATTAAGAAGTATGTTATCACATCGTTTCAGTGTTGAAAACGTTGCTGTTTGAAGGAATATCTCCACGCTATCACAGTGTAATAATAAACAACCTGCATAAATTTAATAAAGATTCTTTGATGAGTTATAGATTCATCACAGCGTTTAGTAGAAATCATTTTTGCAAAAAGGAGATCTTGGTATGTCATAACCTCAGAAAAGCTACTAAATTTTTTCACCTGATTTTCGATAACGCTTAGTCATGTTTGCAATTTTCACCACATACATTCCTATGCATTTGACCGAGTTAAAACCTTGTGATTCTAATTATTATAATCTACTAGCATATAGCCCATCATATGACGGGATCTGTAAAATTTTTAACTTTACAGTATTGTAAAGTACCCTATGAGGCTGGTAAAAAATCGTTTGTTTTTTAGCTGAGAATTATTTGGTACACTCTCAGTACACGCTTTATTTTCATACTCCTCTAAAAGCTCTTGATACTGTGAATGCAGTTTAGAATCACGTTGAATTCATTTAGAAATATAATTCAAATTTTTCTTAGCTACGTCGAAATTATAGTTAAGTTCTTCCCAATTTTTTTGCCACAGTAATTAGTGGAAGTAAAGGAATGAAAATATCATTTCCCCTACACCCTGGAGGTAGATAGAATTTGTTGTTAATACTGGTGAAAAAATTTTCATTGCAACAAAAAATAATCGATGATTAAATTTAAAATTATCACATATGTATCTAACCTATTATTTAAGCCAAAAATAAAAGAAAATTATTTACTTAAAATCTAAATTCAGTAATAAAACGTATGAAAATAATGCAGACGAATTGAAGTAATTTAAAATAGGAAAAGGTTAAATGAGAGGGTTAAAGGAATGACGTCTTAATGCTTGAAAAATGTTATTTTTACCTATTTATTATGCGACAAATTGATAAATTTAATCGTCTGCTTTTAACCGGGGAAAATAGGGCTTGAAATAATGGTATTAAATGCTAGAAAGGGGGGAAAGGGTTGTATTTCGAACATTGCTAACTCTAACTCATCAAGAATCCAAGATGAATGTCTCTATCCATTCCAGGTACAACCACTTCATAAATTCGAGGACAGATGGACAGATAACTTAAGCTATTATTATATAGGAGATTATTAAGGAATAAACATTTCTGGTTTACTCGTAGCCTATTTGAGTATTTCATGCAGCGAACAAATTCATTTCATTAAATCCTTATCTTCTAAAACAATAGCGGTAAACCTTTGTTTACTATCCGCATGCGACCCTTTGGATTGCCGTTTGTGGCTCTCCAGGCTTCTGTCTCTGTATATCGTATCAGTAGTAGTTATGGGCAAATGGCTCTATGATACCTTCGGTACCTTATTTTGTTTACAATTCAGTTTTCAATTTTGAATGTCTGTCGACCCCTGTCTAGAGAAAAATAGGGTTACTGGGCAACGCACATCAGTATCCCCAGAAACCTATCACGGATCGGTACACGTTCACGTGCCGCTGATTGGCCAACATTATTTAGAACTTATTAACACAGAGAAATTAACTCCAGAATGAAGCCAACTCCTTATTAATCCTCCAAGTTCCATGTTTCCTTAATGATATTGCATTCAGAGGGTTTAACGTGGATCGGTTGATCAGGATTACTATGGGCTATTTTGTTAATCGATAGCTAATTAAACTAGGTTGACTGTCTAGTAGGTTGAGAGCTGCTATCATACATGCTCATTTCTGATCGACGACAAATTAAATCTAGCTCTTCAGCTTAAAACTGACACTGAATCACTACATTGACACGAACTTACATCCACTGATTCTAAAAGTGTTTATCAGTGTTATCAGTCATGATCTAGTAATTTATGAGGATTTTTACCGTGAGCATATGAACCTATGTAGAAAGTCTATCTTCTGAAAAGATGACATTTATATCCGTCGATCAGCATGCAAATGCATTTCTAACCATTTCTCCATTATTTAGTGCGAAAGGTTTTATGAAAATATCATTGATAAATGTCTGTTGAGAAACGGAGCTGAAAGTCATTACTTTTTTAATGAGTAAATTTACAAAAACACCATACTAGTCATGAATTTTTATTAAATAAAAGATAACTAGAAGATATTTAAACACAATTTGGTGATTTTACTGCTGCTTGATTTACACTTGCTGTACATAAGATACCGCTGATTGCTATACATAGGATATTTTGGTAGGCTTTGTACATTTTATTTCTATTATTTTCTTAATTTTTCTCTAGAATACCACAATCATTAAAAATTCTTATTAATAACATTATTTCAAAGAGTTATACTCACTGGTTGGGTGTGTAGAGACATTTTTTAATGAGTAAATTTGCAAAAACACCATACTAGTCATGAATTTTTATTAAATAAAAGATAATGTGGAGTACTAGAACATATTTAAACACAATTTGGGGATTTTCCTTCTGCTTGATTTGCACTTGCTGTACATAAGATACCGCTGATTGCTATACATAGGATATTTTGGTAGGCTTTGTACATTTTATTTCTATTATTTTCTTAATTTTTCTCTAGAATACCACAATCATTAAAAATTCTTATTAATAACATTATTTCAAAGAGTTATACTCACTGGTTGGGTGTGCAGAAAATTAAACTTTGTCTCCGTATTAGCCAACAACGTGGTACAATTTCTTTTGTTAAGAAAATCAAAATCTCAATACATTTTAGTATGCTATTACTAGAAAATGGTCTTTTAAATACTAGTCATGAATTGTTATTAAATACAAAATAATGTGGAGTACTAGAACATATTTAAACACAATTTGGGGATTTTCCTTCTGCTTGATTTGCACTTGCTGTACATAAGATACCGCTGATTGCTATACTTAGGATATTTTGGCAGCCTTTGTATATTTTATTTCTATTCTTTTCTTACAATCCTTCTCTGGAATACCACAATCATTAAAAATCCTTAATAATGACGTTATGTCAAAGCGTTATACTCAATGGTTGGGTGGGCAGGAACATTAAACTTTGTCTCCATATTAGCCAACAACGTGGTACAATTTCTTTTGTTAATTAAATCAAATCTCAAAATATTTTAATATGCTATTACTAGAAAATGGTCTTTTAAATAGTTAAATCAAACATATTAATTTAAACATTGGTGGTAATTAAATTGGTTATTTATTTTTAATGAGGGCTTATAAGCTGAAAAAGTCAAACATAATTCATTAAATGGGTATAAGTTTATCAACAAAATCGATAATTATTTTGTATTTTTATTTTACTCCGGGTTAGTATGAAACAGACGAAGGGATATAGTCCTAGTTACAAGGAAGCTCTAGTAGTACATTAATAAAACACAGGGATTACCTCAAGTTGGATATAGGAATTTATTTTTTACACCATTTACTTAATGAATGAAATGGATTTCTTTTCTTAAATCAATGAAAATGTCAAAATATTTCTGTATCTCATTATTATAAAATGCTCTTTTAAATAGTTAAAACAAGCCCGTTAATGTAAACGCCTGCGGCGTTTAAACTGATTATTTATTGCTGATGAGTGTTTAATAGCTGAAAAAAATACCCTCTAAAGGAAAAAGTTTTGTTAAATGCAAAGCGTAAGAATAATACCTTTTTAATACACAATGGATTAACCTGTTAAAGGAAAAATGTCTTTGTAATACATGTTTGAAGAAATTTTTAAACGTAAGAGAATAATGTTTAATTTGGTCTGGAGCTCTACGATATACTGTTTTGTAACATGAGGGTTAATGAGACCGGATCCTACTGCTTAAAGCTGAACAGCTACGAAGAAAAATGCCAGTAATGGGATTCAAACCTTCGAACTCCGGTACCGAAGAACAGTGCATTACCCATTAGGACATCAGAAAGGGATTGATGTGACAAACTTTAAAGTAATTGATATAATATGAAATTATTTTAGCTGTACTGGATAAAAGTAGTTAGAAAATAATAGTTTAAATCAAACGGATATTGTATTTAATGAGGATTTTTGGTTTTGGTTTGGAGTGCTACAATCTGCTTTTTGCAACACGACGGTTTTTGAGACCGGGACCTACAGCTTAAAGCCGATTCAGAACGGGTACGAACATCCATGTCACTGTGGGATTCGAACCCACGAACTCCGGCACCGAAGGCCAGCACCCTAACCAATCGGCCATCGTTCGGCGTATTTAATGAGGAACTTTTGCATATATTTTTCTTATTATGCTATTGTATCCTTCATGGAAATTATAGCACTTGATTCAGATGTTTTCTCTTCTGTGATGTGCTTTAAGTTAACCAGTATTAAATGTCATACCTTATAAAGGATTTTTTCTACTCGTATCGATTGAGTTCAGTTGAAATAATGAAGTAAACATTTGCATCTTACTGATATTTTTTTCAAACTTACATTTGTTTTTTATTAGAGATAAATAGATTGAAATTTACTGCAGCTTCGTAGATATTTGGAGAAATGTAGAATCATTCAATAATAAGTAGAAGCTGCTGTGCCCTATAAAACTTCATTGATTCAAAACTGTAATTAGTCTAAATCAAAGTGATATAATAGCTATTCCATTAGCAAGTAACGGATAAAACCGAAAGACAAAGTAAATTATTTCTTACTTTATAAAAATGATTTTACTTACTTTATATAAGCATTTTCTCCTGAGCTGGGCTTCCATATTACATAAGAATAGTCGAAGATAGACGCTAAAAGATGATGATATATATATAGCTTTTTAACACGCATAGACTTGAAGTTACTTTTTAAATTAAATGAAGCTAGAACAAGTAAGACAGGATGTCGAGGGCTCATTCCAGAAGTTTTTGTTCTAAATTTATGGTATTTTACTGCAATGCATTAAAATATTTTGTGTTAAGTTGGATAACCATTCTCTTTGACACCAACATGAACTTTATAAGTATTCTGTAAGTAAAAAAGCATTACTTAATTTATTAATGCCTAATAAAAGGAAATTTCATTTCCAAATTAAAGGAATTTTTCTGCCTGCCACTGACTGCAACAACTGTACAGTGTTCTCGTTATTTCAAAATGCATCATCTTCGTTTGTCTTGGCTTCAGTACAAAGTGTGGGTAAAAGGAACTTGAATGAGTTTGCCAGTTTTCATTAGATTTTTTGGTGGATAAGTTAGAGCATATATAATTCTTAAATAGAACATTAAACTTGATTCATTAGATCTTTAAGCTTGGTTCTTGTTTAATTTACAAGTGTGAAAATATTCCGAGAGATTACTATTTAAACTTAAAATTCTCAAAAGAAGGTACATGTCTGTTTTAATAAAGCACACAAATAAATTTGAACTCCAGGATTGGATATCATGTAGGGCAAATAATAAAAATTAAAAAAAAATTAGTAATACTATATTGATTATAATAAAGAACGTTATCAATATAGACAACAATAAATTAATATATAATGAAATATTACGCTATTTAATGAATAAAATAAAATGTTATATAACAAAAATGCAACTTTAACAAAATTTAAACAACTTTAAACAAAAAATAAAAAATATATTTTCTTTTCCCTTATTTTGCATTAATAAATGATTGTTAAAAATATTTCAATTCAACACCTGTTAAACTTCTCATGGATGATAAATAATATCATATCAAATCTTGAATATTTAACTGATTTTTTAAACTCTGCCCTGTGCTTGTATATCTTATCGCATATGAAATTCTTGCATCTGGATTTTCATAGAGGCAAGATAGCCAATAATTTGTCTAAACAGAATAAACCAGAATAGTACAACTGAAGTAAGTTTTCTTATTTAGTTTTTAGCTTAATTAATGTTTAAGATTAAGTATTTATGATATTTAGTATATCTATTCGTACTATAAAATGATGTAGATGCTTTAAGATATAAATACACTCTGTTTTCTCAAACTTATCTGTTAGGTAAAATAACTATAATACTAAACCTTATATGAGGTATGGTTATGAAGTGAAATCATGTCTTTAAGAAAATATTCAAAATTAAATTAATCAATAACTAGTCGCTTGTACTAAACATAAGACAATTCCTATTATTTTCTATAATATAAACTAACGTTTAGTATTCATTCTTCACTTCAGTAATGACTTATAGTGCCGTCTAAATCCAAAAGGAAAAGATTCTGTCAAGAAGATTTTTTTTTAAACCCAGTAGCTAAAAGTATATTTCAAAGAGTTTTTAGAAAAATGCAGAGATTTAGATTTAGTGGGTTGTTTTAAAATTGCATTAACATTGCATTCATTCATCGATGAAAGGGTAAACCTTCTAGTTAATCCTTGAAACAATTTTCTCATAAGATTTAGTTCTATACGGACAAATAAATTAAAAAAATTGAGGGTAGTTATTTGTATAGAAACCCAGTTACGAGTATTTACTCCAGGAAAAAGATTCCATAAGGGAAACCAGAGCAACTCATTGCTTAATTAACACTAAAGCTTTGCAAGTCTTATTTTAGGATTTAAAACTATCATAATTTAGAAAGTAATGAAATTTTTGGCTTCCCAATGTACAATCACTAAATATTAAAAACTTAGACTTCTTGTAAATTGATTGGTAGAAATTACAAAACGAGAATAAAAAAATTGTAAAAAGTAAGGAAATAAAGGAATAAAATTATATTCCAGGCCAGCTTATGATTTATACTGGTGTTCGGACTTCAAATATTTTTCAGGATATGCAATTTGATTTCGGAACAGTCTCAAAAAGCTTTTGAAAGCGAGACATATAAGAATATTTTAACTTTAAAATCGGGATATTTTGCATCCTGTTGTAAGTTATCTAAAGGGGTATGACAGGGTAAATCTCTTCTCATACCATGCTGTGGTAGAACTACATGTAAGGTGAAATGGGGCAAGGTTCTTCACTCAGTCCTATGAAATAAGCTATTAATACTAATTTTCTAAATGCCTTTTGATTATTCGAGAGTAAAGTGCAGAAAAGTGCAACTCGAAAAAATCATTTTGTTTCTTAAATTTTCAAAATGGAAAAAAAAAATCGCAGAAAGGCTGAGTTTGGCATCACGTTGAGTATGTATCTCGATAAAGAGGTTAAAAACTAAAATACAAATGGGGAGTTTTAAACACATTTTATTAACACAAATGAGGCCTTTATCTCGAATAAAATTAAATGAAGAAGATAACAAAGTAACCTGAGAAATACAGAATCAAAATTCTTCTCTTTATAATGCACTTACTCCATGTAGAAAAGTTTTGCGGCAAGTGCGTCATATATATTAACTTACACGGAACAAAATATCTTTTAAATAGTGTGCATAAAATGTAACAGAATAAGAAATGATATATCTTGGAAGTTTGTTGAACAAGGAGTTTTCAAACCTGTTGACATTGTATTATGTCAGGCACCATCAACTTGACTTCAGAGTTTAAACAATACATGTGGCTATGAAATATTCCATGAAGTTTCATTTTGCACCAGAAAGCACTGGTAGATTGGAGTAGCTAGGCATGCAGTTTCACCATATTCAACACTGATGTGGATGTAACAAAATAACAGAAAATATATGGCTGGCTAAACGCATTTGCTTGACTTTACTTCATGCGTTTTTGCATAAAAAATCATTCTAAAAATTTTTTAGTTCGTGAATTTTCTTTCAAATTTGTAAGTAATTCATTAAAATAGATATCTTGCTGTTCGACTGCACTTTGAAATAAACTTATTTTGGAAACCCCACCTACATGAGGGCATGTAGGACATGTCTTAGATTTCCTTCACGGTTGTGCTAATGTATCACCTCAAAGTAACTGCTTTAATATTTTTCATATTTGTTATTTAACAATTTTAATATTGTCAAATACAGTTTTAGCACACTTAAATTTAGAATTTAATAACCATTAAAGTAGTCTTAATCAGTTTTTATAAAGTGTACAATAAAATTCGCATAATCCCGTATTCAAAATTTGAACTCTATTTGTTTGACCGATGACCGAATATACTAAGCTATGGTCAATATATTCAAAACCACAAGAGATAATAAAACCAAGACCTAATGCTTCTACTGATTTTGAATGGTTTCATACGAAGGTGACCTTTTAAGTTTTTACAAATGACCAATAGAAGGCGTTAAAGAAATTTATCTTCAGGATATATGTAAAACTCACATTTTTTTTTTTTTAAATCTTGAAATAAGTGGCATCTTAGAAATCGTCTGCATATTTTGTTTACAGTGAATGTCTAAAAGAAGCAAGTGAATGAAAAAATGGAATTGACTTGTGAAAGCTTCCATTGGATGATTTTTTTATGATTTTAAGAAAGGACTCACTCGACAAGAATGTATAAACTCACTTTGTGAAACGTTTGTTAGTGAAGCACCATCAGAAAAGACAGTTTATAATTGCTTTTCAGAAATTCGTCGTGGTCGTACGTCAGTAATAAATATAGTGGAGGGCTACCAAAATCGGTAGAGATTCCAAAGAGCATCGATGCTGTGCGCAAGATGATTGAAGAAGATCGGCATGTCACGTCTGGTGAAATAGAGGCATCCCTTGGCATATCCCAGATTGTAATACATTCGATTTTCACGAAGATTTAGCTGCTAAAAAGATTTCTTCCAGATAGATTCCGCAAAATTTCACAGAAGCTCAAAAAGAGGCTCGTGAATATTTGTGTAAGGAAATGCTAAAAAAAAAAAAAAATTCAAATTAGGAACATCAAAATTCGTATACAACATCGTTACAGGTGACGGACGAAACTTAGATATAATCGTATGAGCCTGAAACTAAACAACAGTCCACTGTCAGGGTGTTTCAAGATGAACTGAATCCCATGAAAGTTGTTTGTTTACGAAGCACTTCCAAGAAAATGATTGCTTGTTTCTTCGGCCTTGTAGGACATATACCAATTATTCCTTTAGAGGATTGTAAAACTATTAACGCTAAATAGTATACGGAAATTTGTTTGCTAAAAGTCGTCAACAAAATCAGGAAAAACAACAAAAATTGGAGCATTATTCTCCTTTACGCAACGCCAGTTCCCACACAGCACTTGAAACAATTCATTATTTGAAGGATAAAAATGTCGAATTAATGTCCCATTGCCAATATTCTCCTGATTTATTGCCTAACGACTTTTTCTTGTTCACTTATGTCAAACAATAAATGCATGGGCCTGAATTTTCATCACTTGAAGACGCTGTTGATATGCCTTCCAAAACCATGTTTCTGAGATATCAGCTTGAGAGTGGAAAAACTGTTTCAAAAATTGGTTTGAATGGATGGAAAAGTGTATAAATCTTAAAGGCAAATAGTTTGAAAAGCATTAAAACAGTTTTTTCTCCAAAACTTTTTTTTCGTCCTAATTTTTGTAAAAACTTAAAAGGCAACTCTCGTATACCATTGCAAGCGAAACAAAACCAATCACCAACAAACTCAGCGAACTCCAGGAAGTTTATCACTATCCGAAGTTCTAGTTCAGGGATAAACAAATTACGTACCACGGATCAGCTCCGCTTATTTGAAGGTTCTCCCCCCCCCCAGAAGCGTACCTTCATTAGGTGTGTACTAGTTTCACGCACCCGGAGTACCTGAGTGATCTTTTGCTAGAGGTCTTCTTGGTAGTCTTGAGCTTACCTCTGTAGAGTTTGCTCCTTAAAGGGTTGGACTATATTAATCTCCGAACCATGACGGGCCTCTCGTAGGTAAGCTGCAGCTTTGTAGCTGTTGTGGTTGCTGTTATGGTTTACTGGTTGTCAGTTTGTTTGCTGCTGTATTTCATCGGATGGGACAACGTAAGAAGTTACTTATTTGAAGGTCTTATCCAGCCTGCCACAAATTAAAAAAATATTGTTGCGAAGATCGAAATAATTACACGTAAGTTACAACAACAATTAGATTTATTAAAAGAGAAGCAACTCGCTTGAGAACACAGCGGAGAACTAATCCCATCTGGTAGGACACAGCTTTTACATACAATCAGAATATTAGAGAAACATCTAGCGGAGAAAGTTCTAGAATAAATCGGATTGTGGAAAAAGTAATAAACAAGATCATTTAAATTAAATTTCCAGTCTACGAATAAAATGCGCAGACTGGGAATAGAACCAGAGAGTGATGGATTTGCAATATGAAGCTCTACCAACCGAACTACGGTAAACCTTAGGAGGCAAAGGATTTATGTGATATAAATTATTTAAATAAGGAAAATAATTACCTACAATTATGTGTAGTGCTTATCACTTTCCACTTTAATTATATAAATTACGGTAACTTCATTTCAACTGGAAAACATAGATATGTGAAAAATTAACTAGAAGAATTTTGTTGGAATAGATCTCGAAGTTAAAAGAATGTTTATAAGCTTCTCCTAGAGCTTTTTCCTTTTGGCATGAGTTCTAACGTTACTTATTTCACACGAAAAGATGGCGGACAGATAAAGTCACTGTAAATAGTGGGGAAATATTAAAAAAAAAATTGTTGCTAGTGAATGTCTGGGTTATTGTTGATATTCTCAAAATGTTTTAACCTTAATATGGCGACTAAAAAAAGGAAGGAAGATTCATAGAGTTGTACTCTTAAAAATGATTAGGCATGCAAATCCTTTTTTACAGTTGTTAGAGTTTAAAAATAAATTTTACAGATAGTAAAATTTACTTTTGTTAAAGTTTAAAAACAAACTTTACTGATAGTAAAGTTTATTTTTGTTAAAGTTTAAAAATAAGTTTGACTCTTCCGCTGATTTTTTTTCTCTTGTTTATGGGCCCGCTTTAAAAAATATTGCCCATACCTGTTCTGGGCAATGATGGCGAACCTATGACTCGCTGGTCAGACAATGATCTTCAAAGGACTTTGGAATGACCAAGTTGATTTTTAAGACCTGCTTTTTTATATCATAAAAGAGAGAACAGACAGCTGAAATTGTGAAATTAAGTTATACAAATCTAGTGTAGAATTTATAAAAAGTTCTAATGGGTTTTGGTTAACTGATTTTTTATTGTTTCACTGCACATGTGTATGACTCATGACTCAACTTTATTATACATTCATATAGTTGTAATTATTTTAGTGAATACTTCATAATACGTATTAGCGTATCATTCTTCGTTGTTTATACTAATAGTCAGTGTAGAGACACCACTAGGCATTGTGTTAATTTCTCCACACTTCCTCTAACATATTACTGAATTTAGATAGTATAAAATCATAATTAGATTATAGATAATTTTTACAATAACACGGGATTTTTATAATAACATTATTATAAGAATGGTACATGTTCATTTTTATATTAAGGTTCCCATAAAGACATGATCCCAAAATAAAACAGGAACTGAATCCAAGAAATGATACATGAAAATTTGTATAACTACACAAACGAACACACATACAAATGTATACATACATATATATTTGCACATATTTACATACATATGATCCATGCAAACAATGAAATTCGAACCCATGAACTCCAAAGAAAGGTAACGCCCTTAATAGAAAAGAATTAACTTGATAAATACAGTAACTATATGTATCTTTCTAGATATACGTATCAAGACACATATAAATATCTATAACTTACGTATACAACATACATATAACTTCATATTACGATAAATAATCTTATAAATTAGTTTTACTTAGAATCTTGTAATATTATTCTTTTTAACCGATAAATTAACTTCGCAAATTAAATAATGTGTCAAGTATATGACATAAAAAACATTCGTTTCCAATACATTGTGATAATATATAGCACCAGAAATAGATTAAAGAGTGCTAAGGTTATTTTTGAAGATAGTTACAAAATATGCTAGCAGAATGTTTTAAATGCTGTTTTTACCCCAAAAAGCAGCTGAAGGGTTTTCCAAAATAACCCTTAATGAGAATTAAATACTTACAGTAACACTTTTGAACTTAGAAACTCAATTATTATTTTCTTATTAGTCACTCATTAGTTATTAATCACAATTTCCCTAGTGTGTGCTATAATCCAATTAAACACAGCGAATATTAAATTAACTGCGTTAAGACTACATAAGTCTTCTAGTTGTCAGTTTTGTTGCAGTAGAAGGGGTGATAAAATTAATTTTTTTATGCGTGTTAACATTTCTTCTTCCTCAACGAGTGAGAAATTTACGGAGGAAGGTCAGTATTAAGTATCATTCAATTATTTTGAAATTCAAAATGTGTAAAATAATTAAATTCACTTCTTTTTAACTCTAATTTTTGTGAATTTTTCAGGCTAAGGATGAAGAAATTAATTCAGCGCACGTCGCATCTTGTTATTTTACTATACATTTTTGGTCAAGTTTACTCTTTTGTTGAAGAATGTCCTTATGCTGAAGAAAGTTATCCATGCTACTGTGACGATGATGATGGTCCTGTTGTCCTGCATTGCAATCACCTCAATGAATCCCAACAGATACACCAAGCTCTCAACACGTTGAAAAATTATAAGATTTACAAAGTTTCTTTTTACAAAAACTACATGAAATCAATTAATACTGATGCTTTTAAAGGTCCCCATATATCACAAATAATTTTTACAAATTCGACATTTTCAATGTCATCTCCTCAGTTTGTTGGACAAGAGAATTCTTTAGCAAGGCTTACGTTTTTGTCATGCTTTGATGCAGAAAATCCCATGAACCAATGGGGCTTTAGTCATCTAGAATCTCTAAGGGATGTAGCTTTCGATAGGAATATTATAGATGTATTGAAAAATGATTGGCTGAGCAGTACTGGTCCCAGTTTAAGGTCCCTCACTTTTTCTGAATGTGGTATTAAGCGATTAGAAGATAAAGTGTTTAGAAAAATTGACAACTTAGCAACTCTCTTTCTTAATGACAATGAAATTTCTTCACTTTCAAGAAGTATGTTTCCCAATCCAGCAGAGAATCTGCGTACTATTACTTTATCGTAAGTTGGAGAAATATATATATATATTATTATTTTTTTGAATAATGTCGAAATAGCATAGTTTAAAACTCGTAAAATTCTTCCCTTGTTTTCTAATTTTTAAAAAGAAACTTGATTCTTCGAATACTTCAACTATAATAAGTTACGGCAGTAGCAAAAAGTTTTACTGTACATTAAAACACAATTTTCAAACTATTTTATACGAGTTTTGAAATTCAAAACATTTATTAGTATGCTGAAATGTAAGAATTATTATAATTTGGAAAGTATATTCTGAGAATGTATGTCTAACTAGGTTAACTGTGTAGTATCGATCTATCAAGGAGAAGCTGAATCAAAAGTTAGGATATCTTCTTCGAAGAGTTACTACCTGTTTTATTTCAAAAAATAATAATAATTAGCTATATGTATGATAATTCTTATTTTAATTAACATTTCTAAACTTATATAAGATTTTCTAAAGTTTCCTTATTTCTGATGATTTTCAATTTTCATATTAAAATTAGAACGCCTGTTGGAGTCAACTCGATTCCAAGTCATGCATATTCTAAGATCCTGTAATATTTATCAAGTAATATTAATTTAAAGGTAAAACTCGTATTCATATAAATATCAATGTATGTTTGTGTTTCGTTTGTGTGAGACGTATCGGTCAGTTCTTCGGCTTCAAGATGAAAATAAAGAATGTTTATTAAGTATTTTCATTGATCTTAGAGTCTTAGCGAGTTGTATTCCGTGACATGACAGCATTAAAATTACGTTGATATGTAAACCCTAAAATATATGGGCTATAAACTTTGTGTGATTAGTGAAGAATAACTTTTAACGGTTACATATATATGAGTTAAAATGCTTCATCAATTCCCAGCATATTGTGTATATTTTAATTTTATATTATTCTTAAGATATCCGCATAAACATTTTTCACTTTTGTTCACTTTTTTATTACAGAAAGTTATACGCAAAATAAAGATTTCTAAAAAATATCTCAATGTACTTTTTTGTTCGATGTCCATTGTTCGATGCCCTTGGATGTCCATCCAAGTTTAAAGACCTGAAGTCTGAATAAAATTATAGTTTGGAAGTAAAATCAATAGCTCAAATGTCTCTGGTATAAGCATTATCATTTAACTACGCAGTATCAAAGTAAAATAACATGTAAATACACAATTTCCTGAGTCTTCAATGATATATCTACAAAAAATACTTAAAATCTTTTACCTCTAAGATCCGGATATGTTGTAGAAAAGTAGAATTAATCTTTTCCCATAAGCAGAGTAGTTATATTACTTCAAACTTGGATCTATTCCCAGTATTTTCTTTTCTAATACAACTCTAACGATTTTAAAAATATTTTTTCTGTCTGCAGTAACAACAAACTGGAAGATTTACCAGATGACATATTTGAAGGTATGCCAAGTCTTAAAAGCGTAGACTTACAAAAAAATCTTCTAAAAACCCTTAGTGAATCTGCCTGGTCTTCCACGATTGAAAGTTTGTCTCGAGTATACTTAGATGGTAAGTAATTTTTTAAAATGTGCTTTGATATTTTATTCAGATATGTATTGATGGAGAATTTAATGAACTATCATTCATAATTCGTAATGAGAACAAGGACATTTCTTCCTAAGTGGTTGTCTAATCTTACGTGATTGGTAGAAATATACATTTGTCTAGTCTCAGATTTATTTACAATTAAAAACATCTCCGCTAAGAATATATATTTAAAAGGAATAAAAGTAACTAGTTTTGCACTTCTAAGAGCCAAGCAATGACAGAATGGGTGATGCACTGCTCTTAGACACAGAAATTCGGCAGTTCGAATCCCACTACTGACATGAATGCTCGTATCTGTTCGAAATGGCCTTTAAACATTAGTCTCCCTTGTTCTTTAGTCCTTTAGTCTTTTTAATAGACAATAGCGCTCAAAAACAAATCATCTTCTTGCTAATAAATTTCTGCTTATTCATAACTCTCTCTGTCGAAGGGGTAGGGCACTATTCTAAGTTCGGGGATTCGAATCTCACTGCTGCCATGGTTAGTCGTTACATAAAGGAGTTATATAAGAATAGTTGAGCTAAGTATAATTTCGTGTTCTCAAAGTCGTCAAATATTTCTACAATTAAAGGAAAAACAAAGGACAAAAATTGTAATTTTAGGGTTAGAATCGCTAGAAATTTATTTTAGAATATAGCTAGAAGTAAATTTGTTTGGTTAAAATTTCATATATATATATATATATATATATATATATATATATATATATATATCAACGTGAATTTCAAAGAACATATAAATGAAAATAAAACAAAAAAAAAGTGAAAATACAAAATATATGAAATAAAACAAATTTTTAGAATTAATTCAACTCAGAAAACAAATGATTTTCCGGAATCACAGTGTTATAAGACTATTTTGTTTTTCAGTAATGCACACACACGCACGCACATATATATGTATGTACGCACTATGTTCATCTAAGAGCTATAAAGAGTGCTCTTGTTTAGCCATATAAAAGGCACTGATTAGTCTCTCGCAATTTATATACTTGTAAGAGTTTCACTTATGTTAATTCATGTTAATCATATTTTAAGTTAAGTGTGTACGCGGCATGTTATTCTATCTTCAAAAATGAACGCTTTATAAAAGCGTATAGTTGAGTGTAATTTTACGATATATATATGAGAAAAAGTATATCCCACATATAAGATATTGATATAATTATTTATGTAACTTCAAATAAAAGTTAAGGTAAAGAGAAAAATGTTACTTATGTATAACTTTTCCTAATATTTTTGGAGTAAAGTCCAGAAATATTTACTTTAGTAACATATTTACGTTTTTGCCCTCAAACGGCAGAATCCCATAGAATCTGTCTCTATAAAAGTATGCTTCCAGCTGTCTTACCATAAACTATCCTTGTTTTTATATACCCATAAACATTTGAAAAACTTTGCAAATATATGCATGGATTTTATTTAGAATAAAGCAAATTCGTCTCCCGTTACATAAAACTCAATATAACAATTACATTTAATAAGATGAGTTTTAGAAAACAAATTATTGTTATTACTCCTAATTTAGAAATGAAACATCTTGACTTGCATCAACAGAAAGTGTAATTTGATTCAATAAACTAGAACTCCTTTTAAATGCAACGATTAACCTTATTTACTCTAATGTTACTATAAATGAATAATTATAACAAGATAAATTTCCGTTGAGTATTTGAGTAAATATATTTTGCATATTTATTTAGGTAAACTTCATCATTAGAATGAGATTTAGAAATCCTTATAATTAATTATACAGACATCAGTTCTGATTTTCACCTTAAATAAAACTCAATACATCAATTATGCTTAATAAGATGAGTTTTAGAAAACAAATTAATGTTATTACTCCTAATTTAGAAATGAAACATATTGACTTGAATTAACAGAAAGTATAATCTGATTCAATACACTAGAACTCCTCCTAAATACAACGATTAACCTTATTTACTCTAATGTATTATAAATGAATAAATATAGTAAGATAAATTTCCGTTGAGTATTTGAGTAAATATATTTTGCATATATATTTAGGTAAACTTCATCATTAGAATGAGGTTTAAAATCTTTGTAATTAACTATACAGTCATCAGGTCTGGTGTTTCACCTTAAGATAGGCTAGTACTATTTTTAATATTAATTGTATTAAATTCAAAATTTATTTTGATTTTCTATATTGGGGCAATCAACAAGAGTTTAAAAATATTTTTTTCAAATGTAATTCATTCGTGAAAGTATGCATAAAATTTTGGGATTTTTTTTAGTTAAAATTTTTTTGTAAGTTGTATAAAACAAGCAATCATACTTTGGAAATTTATTTTACCATAAATGCTAAAATTATTATATTTTGTGATACAGAAAGCAAAATAAATAACTTTCAAAGTATTTGTCATATATCATGATCTCACAAATTCAATCTACGTGTAAGTAATAGAAAAGTTAGAGATCTTATATAGATATTTCATGTTTAATACTTTATACTGTAATTATTAAAAAAATTTTATTTCACTATAAATATATATAAATAAAATACAATAAATACAGTTTTGTTTACCAATTGAGTTTAAGAGGAGGAATATTAAGAACAAGTTATTATTGTTATTACCACTAATTGACTTACTAATACTAATTTTTTCAGAAATTAATTAGTAATTTAGAAAATTAACTTCACTTGCATCAAATATGTCTAATCTGATTTAGTGAACTAAAACACTTCTCAAATAAAATATTAATCTTATTGATAGTATTACATTTAAAGTATAAAAAATATTAATTCAAAAAAAAACTTTCTATCAGCAGTTGGTTAATTTTTGATAGATTTACGTGTATAGGTTTTGATTACAATTTTTATATTACAACCAGATTTGAAAATCTTTTTAATTATACATATTATTGAATACACCATGTTCAAAGTTAATTTTTTATATTTTTTGACTAGAGCTTTCAGAAGTAAGTTTAAACCCTTTTTATTTTCGGAAATAGAAGTATTTATCAAATTTTATAATTTTTTAAAAATTTGAATAAAGAAAACAATGCTATTTTGAAAGTTTTTCTTATCATGAACTCTACAATTATTCTTTCTCATGTTATGGAAAGCAAAATTTTTTAAAGTTTTCGTCAGATATTGAGATCACACTATATCAGTGTAAAAGATCAACTGGGGACTTTTTACTTGCATTTAATTTTTCTTTTACGATATAGAATTGTTTAAATTTTTTTATGAGTGGTTAGTTTTATTTTCATCATTAGAACCCTTATTATTTTATATAGATAGAGAATTCTTTAAATAAAGGAAATGTTTGATAAATTCTGTAAATTTACCACATTATTGTTCCTGACTCTAAGATTTTATTTATTAATTACCTTATTTACTTCTGTTTATGGTAATCATTCTCCTCACAACCATTTCAATAGAAATTATAGATAAAAAAGAGAAATTAGTTATTTAAAATATTAAATGGCATGCTTTTAAAAGTCTAAATCTTGCTTATATACCGGGTAGCCATAATTAAACTGAAAGTGCTCACAGTGTTTTGTAGCGCGATCTATTTGCGAGAATGACGCCACGTTTTGTGGGATGATTAAACAAGATGGCGGACTAAGAATTTCGCAAAAAATAAAAAATAAATAAATAAATAAATAAATAAATAAATAAAATAAATAAATAAATAAATAAATAAAAATAAAAAATAAAAAAAAAAAATAAAAAAAGTTCCAATACGGAACTTAATTTCTTAATTGTGCCAATTGATGTAACGTGAAATTTGAATAAAGAACTTCTTCTTCTGCTCAGCGTACGTGATATTGCAGATCACGAGACTTTATCGGTGTTTATGTAGATTTTACGCTTTTTTAAAAGTACTACCATATTGCACTTGCACTAAATTAGAAAATGTGCATAATAAAAGGTAATTTTATTCCATATTAATTTGCATTTGTTAACACTCCATTTTCTATAAAACAGCTCCAAATATTCCCCTAGCGGTGACTTTTGGAACTAATTTGTTTTTTCGCGGAATCCTTCGTCCCCCGTCTTGTTTAATCTTCCTACAAAATGTGGTGTCATTCTCGAAAATAGATCGCGCTACAGAACACTGTGAGCAATGTCAGTTTAATTATGGCCACCCGGTATATCTGGAAAAAATACGTATATCCATCTATATAAAATAATGAAATCATACAAGTTAAAATTCACCCACCAGATATTTTTTTTTGTTTTATATGTTTACTATAAAAGTCAATAGTATAAGCTACGGAAATTCAAAATATATTATATTGGAAATAGTTTAATGTCTTTTGATGTTTGAAGAACTCGACTTTAATATTTTCGTTTTGACATCTATTATCCAGTTTTAGAAACGAGACTCACGAAGCAAAGAAACAGTTTTTGGCTAAACACATATTTTTGTTATTTTCACGATATTCAGAAGACTGAACTGAAATTTGAAAAATTCAAAGTTGAATAAAATTTTTTAAGTTATATATATATTACTTCATTAAGATATCTTACTGCACATAGTAAAAAACAACCTTATGAATCTTGACTTATTTTTTTCCAGGAAATCCGATTCGTTGTGACAGAGAACTGAAGTGGATATCCAAGAAACGGTTACCGCAAACATTTTCTGGTACTTGTCATTACCCGACAAAACTTAAAAACAAAGATTTACGCATTCTCATGCCATCTGATTTTCATTAACAGATGAAAGTTTTTTCTAAATTGACGCATTGAACGAAAATAAAGGTTATTAAATTTTTGATCTTGGTTCTATATATTTTTCTCCAAAATTTTAATCTGTTAAACCATTCGCATTAAAATATTTTCATGTACACACTGCTGGTGCTCTCAAGATGTTAATGTGAGAGAAAAAATCTTAAAGGTTAGCCTGAATACTTTTAAAAATATTTGTTATTTACTTTTGAAAACTTACAGTAGTACCCGAAATGTCTTTTACAATTAGAGTCAAGTGACTCATGGGCCATCAATCATTCTAATTGTGAAAAAAATGAAAGTCTTTTAAAAGTAACTGACGATTCAAAGGTAAAAAAATCGAGTTGTTAAAAGGGAAATTCTAGTTAATTTTCTAAGGGTAAATAAAACAGTACTTAAATCTTAAAAACTATTTCTGAGGAAATTACATTTTTATTGGTGCATAACTGTCTTTTCGTGAATGAAATTCATAGTCTATGATAGTGTTTTTAAAATGCATTGCCTTCCCTGATGTTAATTAATACCCGCACATTACATATAAGAAATTAGTATTTCAATCTAGACGAGAGATCAATGGGTATATCTATTACATACTATTTCTTCTATTTCCTTATTATGTTACATTTCTTCAATTTATTAGTTGTTAATTGATGCATGCCCATTTTAAATACTTTTTAAATAAATGTTTTTGTACATGTTCATGTTATTTTTAACAGTTAAAGAATTTTTAAAAATCGGAGACATTTCAAAACTCGTTGACTCTTACAAAAATGCAATTGAGGTTTTAAAAATGAAGATAAATAAGAAAAATAGCCCTAGTCTATACAGAAATTTTTTTATAGTACTACACAAACAAAAATGATACCTTTTACTTACACCGAGTTGAAACCAATGAAAGACAATGAAGTAATTGGTGTTATATTTCTTCCCCGATGTTAATTAATACCCGCATATTACATATAAGAAATTAGTATTTCAATCTAGACGAGAGATCAATGCGTATATCTAATACATACTATTTCTTCTATTTAATCTAGTACTGAGGTATATGCAACTGGTATATGCTAGGGAATCTAGACGAGAGATCAATGCATTTATTTAATACATACTATTTCATCTATTTCCTTATTATGTTACATTTCTTCAATTTATTATTTGTTAATTGATAAATGCCCATTTTAAATAATTTTCAAATAATTTAGTACTACACAAACAAAAATGATACCTTTTACTTACACCGAGTTGAACACCAATGAAGGAGAATGAAGTGCTTGATGTTTAACATTTAATCTAGTACTGAGGTATATGCATCTTAATTAACATAAGTAATTAGCTATAGAGTATAAATATTATGTTAAACCAATAATATATGCATCCTATAGTTCATTAGATCAACGTTATCAAGCATTTTTTGTCTTGGCACTTCTGGCATACGCTCGTGGCACCCCAGGATGCCATGACATCCAGTTTGAGAACTTCAGAGATAGAGGATTTGTCCCCATTTTGCCTTGTATTAATCTCGAGATCCCACCTCGAGATTAATACAAAGCAAGTTCTCAGCGTATTTCAACTGTTATGATGAGAGGAAACTTAAAATTTAACATTTAAGTATTTTAATACCAAAAATTTCATAATTTTTAGTCCCACATTTTAATTTTTGCAGTAGAACCCCTGGCATATGCTCCCAGCACCTGGTTTGAGAGCCACATCATTAGACGATAATTTCATGGAGGATAAATGTTCCTCCTATATTTCTTGAAGTACTGGATTCACATAAAACTTGTCATACATGTTATACTAATAATCCACTTATTTGTATAATGTAAGAATTTAAAAGATTATCTAATAAACATTGAATCCAATTTTCATTCGATAGTCATAAGATGTTTTAAATGTATTACATTGAAAGCTCCATTCATATGGATAGATATGCTTATAGACTAGAAAATTAAGTATTCTAGAAAAGGGTTTTTGTAAATTCTAACAGGAGTTATTAATTTTTATAAATTATATAAGTTTTTCCCTGTGAAAGTTCTAGAGAATTATGACCTGAAAAATATCATTCTGTATTTCTATATTATATTTTCAACAGAACTTCCTCAACAGTTTTCTTCCTAGTATATCATTAATTCGAATATCGTACAGCTGCATTAACTTATCGGTGAGATAAACCATATTATATATATACAAAGTAAATTTTATCCAATATTTCAAAGAAAACGGTAAACACAATGTTTGAGGGTTAATTAACTGAGCAACAAAGAGTTAAAATTTTCTCCTCCAAACCCTTCCTTCTACAGTACCCTCTTAAAGCTCCCTCACACTAATAAATAACTGCTGTCAAAATAGTTCCGTACTTAAATCTTGACTCTCTCCACATATGTCAAGTACATATCTTTCAACTCGTCATTATGCTTGCTAAAGCTATTGTTTGCTATAGGTCAAATGTCTTCCTCTAGATTAATTTCAATGCAGGATCAATAAAGGGGAAAGCTTTGCTAAATATATGTACTGTGCATTTGTAGTTAATGAAATGTTTCCTTAATAATATAACCAGGAAATGCTTCCTTTTTGTGAGGAAATTGGCTTTTATTCTCAAGTATTCTACTTAAAGGTTCCCACTTCCTTTTAAAACTAGTTAAATTGTTACCCTATCTGAGAAAATATTCATGAGCAAATTATTAAGTTGATTAATACTCAGGATTTAATATTCAAGTTATTTACCTTGCACTATTTTTTTTCTAAAGTGAGTAAGCACAAACCAAAGGAATTTTTTAATACATATATAATATACATTACTTCGTTATACCAGGAAGAGCTAAGATTGTGGATCTTTTAACCGTACTTTGCAGTGCATTAAATGGACCCACATTCATGTTTAGAAGTAGATGTTGCCTCTCTGGAGATCTATTTTAGGTAGGAAACATCATACTTGTGTTACGTTTGAACAAAACCAGCAAAACGCCGGAAGTCTCTTCAATGTCTTCAAAAATTACTGGAAATTCCCTTCATAAAAAATAATAAAAATGTTTAGAGTAGAAAAAAACTTAATTATTGTAGAAAACGGTTTTCATAAATTTTGATTACTTAACATGAGTAGTTTACTTACAGAGATAAAGTTTCCATCATGAAAATTTCTCAGTATATATGAACTTCAAAATGTTAATATACCGTATTACCATATCATACTTTCTACAGATTTTTCTCATTATTTTTCTGCTTAGCCTACCATAATGTACCTATATGAATACTAAGAAAGGGGAAGGAGAAGTTAGAAATTAGAGATGAGGTAGTTACAGCATATATTGCTGTGAGAAGTTTTGTTACAGTATTGTTACAGTTTTGTTACAGTTTTATTTTCAATAGCGTTGAACCCTTTGTTATCCTTGTCAATGTTGCATATAAACCATAGGGGTCATGGATGGACATTATATCTGCTTCGGGTGAAGGTTTGCTCCACTTTAGGTTTAGTATGGGCAAAAGCCCCCCTGTAAGCTACACAAACGGATAGCATGTAAACCTCATGCAACTGACTCTATCGGTTTGTCCTAAGTCGAACATACCATAAAGAAAGCTGATCTCTGGTATTAAAAAGCAGTATCGTTATTTGTCGAACCTCAGTTATTAAGTCATTAATAAAATTTTGAAGCAAAGCGGGTAAAAAGAAAATAGTTGCGATCAAGGCCGTAGTCAGGGGGGGGGGAATTTGGGGGGCAGGTCCCCCCCCGAAACTTTGAAAGACCATTTTGTTGATAGACAATGTCCCACGTTTGTGTGTTTATAGGCTATCTGCCCAGCTGTTAATGGACAAGGACAGTTATTCTCTTAGAAAAAAACCGCTGAGACCAGAAAAGTATTGCTAGGCCGCTGGCCGGAAATACAACACTGTATTTTCGGCATTGTATTCTGAAAATGCAGTGCTTTTCCTTACATCAATTGAAGTATAATTCACAAATAAAGATGTCTTTCTCCCTTGGTTCCCCTCCCCCCCCGATAATAATTTCTGGTTACGGCCCTGGTTGCGATATTCTCTATTATCGTATTATTATATTTAATGAACATACATGCATTAATAGTTTATAAATAAGCAGTTGATAACAAAGTTAAGAATAAAATACAATAAATTAAACCATTCATTAAAATTTTATGGAAGTTCATTGTAAGAATTTTAGAGGCAAACATTTTCCATCACGTCCGCTTAAGGAACCATATATTTTCGTCTCTTTTAAAATTATGAAAAATTTTTAATTTTAAGATTTCTGCTTGAAAAATGTTTTTTTAGTATAACAATGAATTTCTAAGCAATAATGGAATAAATAATCTGTATTCTTCTCATATTATCCAGGTAACTGTATCTCAACTTTTTTTAGAGCATTTTAATTTTTTTCAAACCGTTTAATTTAATTAATTTTAGAAGTGCAAGATTTTATGTGTTATGAAAAGAAATTTTTTGTTAGCATATTTTCCATAAGAGTGTTCAGTCAATAAGCACTCTAGAAAAACACCAAACAAAAAAACTTGATTTTACTCCAATGTTGTGCTAAATTGATATTTTTCAAAAGTGCAAAGAATCAAATCTTAAACTTCTAACTACAAAAAAGTAGTATATGTAATTTTAAATAAATAATTTATAAACACGTATTAAATCTTGGAAATTTCTTGAAGTCAGTAGTTATAAAAAAAAAGGTAAAAGTGTGAAACATGATGGAACTAGGTTTTATTATTAAAACAGATTAACAATTGAACAGTATTAATTATCTTTTTAATTTTGTCCAATTTTCTACGCATTTGTATACTAATTTAAAAATATTCACTTGAAAACTTCCTTAAAATATGACAATTTGGATAAAAGAATAATTATTTTCCTCTTGTACAAAATATAGGCTTCTCCTTGTCAGTGCTTATTGAATAGAAAATTGTTAACAAAGGATTACCTCTTCGAAATAGAATTGTGTTTTGTGTAGTGATAACAATTTTCATTTGCTTATGAATTTCCATCAACATAGCAAATGAATATTCCATTCAGACATTCGTGTGTTACTGATTAGATTTCAAACATTTATGTATATAGTTTTGAAACATTTATTTATCGTGTCTTTTCATAATCTTAATTCTGGGATTAAGAAAGGTCAATTTCAGAATACTGTATAAATAATGAAACAGATATTTCAATTATGATAACGAACTAATATATAATAGAACAAAAGCTAGTCTTTAAAGCATGTAAATTAGGCTAGCGAACATTTTAGAAACTGTAAAAGGAAGACTTTTATTATAACATACTAATTTAAAAATCATCATAGTTCATTAGCAAACTGTGATATATTCTTTGTATCGAAGTTTTCAAATACTTTTAAATGTCAGAATTTCATCTTCAATTCGTTTCGAATATTTAAAGACAGAACAAATTTTTGAAACAAAGTTGATTAAAATTTGAAACAAGGAAAAGGGAAAATTGAATAGAAAGCGACAAAATTTATCACAATCATACAGTACCAAGTAATTATTAATGTATCTGAAGTTGCACTGTGTGATGAGGCGATTTAGATCTGTTATATAATTGATTCATTCAAACAAGAAGTAAAATGTTCGGGATCTAAATCTGACCTCATCACATCGTTGTAAAGAGATAGAGATCATAAATTTCTTTTCAACGGATATTGTTGTCTTGTACGGTGGTCTAGGGCGGGGTTCTGATTCCAGTCCCAGAATAAAATCTCGTCTCCGTACTTGACATTAAATAAGAATGTACCTTTGTGGAGTATTTATGAGTCCCTAAGGAACAGTGCCCAATTAGAAGGGATAAGGTTTGGCACGTTGGCGGTCTCAAGGCGGGGTTGAAGCAGGCCAATGAAATCCTTACAACTTTCCCGATTGGAAGACAAGAAGGAGGAGGGGACAAGGTTGAAATAATTAAAGATGAAAAATCGAAACGATGAGAGAAGAGGTTCGGGAGTCCCCAAAAGAAGGTGTTCGAAAGTCTGGAGTCCAGTCCGGTCCGACGGAAGAGATTCGTGAGTCCAGAGGAGAAGGTGCTCGATAGTCCAGACTAGGGGAGTCCAGCCAAGTCCGACAGGAAGTGTTCCTGCACCAAATAGTGCGACCGCACCCCAAAGACTCAGGAGGAAGCCCCTGACGAGACGGCCGGATGATATATAGATTCCCTCTCCTGATCAGCCATAGATACCCTTCAACCAGAAGTGTTCCGGGCCCAACATTTTAGACCCACAAAGATACCCCCATTTTGCATACATTTTTGAAATCGAGATTAGGTCCTCTATCTATTTACAAAATTTCTTAAATATATAAAATTTGTCAGAACGAATTTAGAAGATGTTGACAAAGCTTACTTATGAAAATTAGCATTAGCATTGTTTGTACATAGATGTATATGTATGTTAATAAATTTACTTTTTTTAATATTAAGCTAGTCTCGGTTGCTGTCAATTTAGCTGTTAGTTCATTTTCATATTTATGTCTGTAGTTTCTCAGAACCTGTGGTTAAATTTAGTACAAAAATACTTAACACAACGCAATTAAAAATAAAACACCACTATACATTTGATCACAGGTTGATGCTCAAATATAAACGAGGACTACACGACATACTGTATAAATCAAAATGGATTTGAACTCATTTCAAAACACCTATTTTTCACTCAAATAGAATCGTAAGCCAAATCAGACACCCATAAGAATGTAGAACATTCGAAGCTTAGATGCAGTCACTTGACATCACCGGAGATGAAAGTTTAATAGCATTGAAATACGTGTACAAACTGTCTAAATTTATTTAATTATTTAAAAGAATTTAAATTTCTGGTAGATGTCCACATGTGATAATTTTTTAAACTAAAAAATTTTAGTTTATCCGATAAACCACATTGGTGTCTTCAGCGAACATGATATTGGACTAAAAGAAAATGAAAATTCGCCGAATCATTAGTCCTCCTCCAAGTTCTTAGTTTCCCTTTTTTTTGAGCAATTTGCTTTTGTTAGAAAATAAATTTTATCTGTTGACACGGGTAATTCCTATTCTTTCTATCCTATTGATTATTTCTCTAAATTGTTTTTCAAAACGGGGCAGACTATGACTTACAGTTCCTGTACATAATTTACTGTACACTTATTAAAAAGGTAAAACGTAGTTTATATTAAAGTAAAAAAAAAGCTAAATCTATCACGAACAAGCCTAGGAAAATAGAGTGATCTTCGCGTACCATTTCCTAAACCTCTTAAACGCCACATTATGATTGAAGTTAAGTAATATTTATTAATTAAAATTTCGTTTAAATGCAATTTTCAAAAAACAATATCAGTAATTTTGTCCCCATATGGGAACATTCACACTACAAACAGTGCTACACTAGACAAACAGATGTAACTTTGTACGTTGAAATTCACTAAAAGGGAACATGTTGATTATTTTTATTAAAAATCATTTTTCACTGTATTCTCATTTCTAAATTTTTATCAATAAAATGAAATCTTGTGATATCAGCAATATGTTAATTAAATAAAGTGGATATGATTTCCAACATTTTGAGAATTTTTAAGCAATGCCATATGAAAAGTAATACAAAAAGCTATTTTATATGTAAATTTCTGTACGCTGCAGAATTTATTTCTAGAACATAGTTGTTACATTAAAATGAATTATATTTCTGTTTGTAGTTAAAATTTTTAAGAAAACTTTATTTTTAATTAAATTTTAATTTGTATGTTCCCTTAAGGGAACATTGGCTTGCATTGGGTTATATTTGCAAAGAAATATCACTCGCTGATACCATGCGGCATGCTATACCAGATTGATGTTGTACGTCACAGTAAATGAGAAAAATGTAAATCGATTTTATCTCATGATAAAAGCACTTGAAAAACGTCCAGTTTAAATTAAATAAACTTTTGAACTGGTAACAGCAAAATAATATTTCTTTGTATACACGGCTCCTGCAGATATGCAGCAGACATTAATTTTCAAATTTTAACACTTATAAGTCGTAGCTTACCTAACCAAAGTTACGGTAATATGAATATAATGACGTTTTTACTGCACACACTATTAATACCTTAAAAGGAATGTTCACTTTACAAATGCATTATTTTGCAATTACTAAATCAATATTCTCAAATTTTCTATTGATTTTGATACTACTACTTGTTCAGTATCAGAAAGTCAGATGATGGCCGAACAGATGGGACTGGGACTATGTTTCAGTAACGGAGTTTAAACATGACAGCTTAAACGGATGTTTGTAAATCAACTTACAGCAGTGCAGTAGGCTTTAGTCTAAGTTGCATTAATGAAGCAAAAATTTAAGCACAGTGTTCCAAACCAAACTAATCCTTGTCTAGTGTATCAAAAAGGGAATCATAGCGCTCCACAATGAATCCATTTATAAGAAAACGGTAGAATGGTACAGTGTGTGATGAGGCGATTTAGACCTGATATATAATTGTTTCATTCATTCAAGAAGTAAAATGTTCGGGATCTAAATCTGACCTCATCACATCGTTGTAGATAGAGGACCAAGGACCATAAATTTCGATTTAACGGATATTGTAGTCTTGTACGGTTGTCTCGGGCGGGGTTCTGATTCAAGTCCCAGATAAAAATCCCGTCTCTGTACTTGACATTAAATAAGAATGTACCTTTGTGGAGTATTTATGAGTCCCTAAGGGACAGGGCCCAATTAGAAGGGATAAGGTTGTTCACGCTGGTGGTCTCAGGGCGGGGTTTGGTCAGACCAATGAAATTCTGGCAACTATCCCGATTGGAAGACAAGAAGGAGGAGGGGACAAAGTTTGAGATAATAAAATATGAAAAATCTAAAAAATGAGGAGATGGATTAGGAGGTCCCAGAGAGTTTGGTTCGGAGGTCCCAGAAGAGATTGGTTCGGAGGTCCCAAAAAGAAGGTGCTCGATAGTCTAGCCAAGTCTGCCAGAAAGTTTCCTGCACAAAGTAGTACGGCCGCACCCCAAAGACTCAGGAGAAATCCCTTGACGATGTCTGTAACATATCAACGGATGATGTAAAGATTCCCTCTCCTGATCAGCTATTGATACCCTTCAACCAGAAGTGTTCCGGGCCCAACATTTTAGACCCACAAAGGTACCCATTTTGCATTACATTTTGAAATCGAGATTAGGTCCTCTCTCTGCTTACAATATTTGTTTAAGTGTATAAAAAAATTGTCAGAAGTAATTTTGAATAGATTGACTAAGCTTACTTATTTACATATTACTTATTACTGGTTTTGTAAATAGATGTAAAAATATTTTATAATAAATTTACTTTTTTATATTAAACTAGTTTCAGTTGCTATCATTTTAACGGTTAGTTTATTCTTCATATTTATGTCTCTAGTTTCTCAGAAACTGTGGTTAAATTGTAGTAAAAAAAATATTTAACACAACGCAATTTAAAATAAATCCCACTATACATTTGATCACAGGTTGATACTTAAATATATAACGAGGTCTACACGACACAGTGAGCCTTATAAAACATTAATAGGTGCATTTTACTCCATTCTTTTTTCACCAGGATAACTTGATTCCATCCCATACACCACGCAATGTATTATATACGTTTAACCCTTTAATGCCTGGGGTATCATTTTAGATACGGCTAAAAAATAGCTTGTAGAGTTTTTATGTTTTCTTACAACAAATTTTCCTTTTGAGAGTAGGTAATGGGCAATCTTATAAACAATCTACGAAATTTTCAAGTAATTTCTATTATTTATATATTTTTTTTTTCATTTAGATCTAGATTTCACGATTTTTCGATCAGCGCTCATAAATATACTTTTTCGACAGGTACAGACTGAGATCATGACAAATTTGCTTTTTCCATTACACTACAGCATTTTGCAGAGATTATTTTACCTGGAATATCAAATAAATCTTTTTTCAGGAAGTTTTTCCTTTTTTTTTATAAATGTCACTCTATGTTTAAAACGATAACTGATCACTAACATGACATGCTCTAGTATTCAAAATTGTTTGATCTTCAAATTTATTTCGTTCTATACAGTTCATATTAACTTAGATTTAAGATAAGCTCCGAAATGTAATCGGCAGAAATGACTTGGGCATTAAAGGGTTAATTACGTATCACTGTATATGCTACGTTTATGGAAAGTGTATGGTACATTTTATACTGCTTTTCTAATTTATAATATTTCATTTAGGATAGTAATTTATAATGTTAAATTTATATTTGCCAAATTCAATAAATTCATCCAATTTTACAAACTAAAAATAAATATTAACAACAAATAATTGCTTACTTATATTTACCTATTCTTTATAATGTGTTTAAATTTGATCTTATAAACTATTTCAGTCCAAATACAAAAACTTCTTTCTCAATAAGTTCTCATGAACTTTATTTTTATGTTAAACCAGCTTATGAATTATGAAATAAGTTACATTTAGCTGCAAAGCCTGACTTGTACCCTTTAAAATATATTTTCATATATCTCAGTAAATTCTATGTCAGGTAAGTTGAGTATTTCAGAATAAATATAGTCCAAATGAAAGCAAAATAACACTTGCTTTTAAATCACCAGATGGCTTCCATCAAATGAAAAAAAAAAAGATAAGAAAAATGAATTCTGCCTACTCAACTTTACGAAATGAAAGCTTGTAGGAAAAAAAATCACATTCAGACTGTAAATAAATTTCTTAACCTCAAACTGTTTCTCTTTACTTTTCTTCGAGACCCACTAACATTAAAAATGCCGTCGGCAAGGACATATTTCCACGGCCAAGATCTAAATGATATTTGTCTAAAGAAGCAAAAAATACATTTCAGATTGTAGTAACAAATTCAAATTAACTTGAGAATAAATAAATATTTTCATTTTATATCTAAATGTAACCAAAAAAAAACCTACTAGCGAATATATACGCAGAACAGTTTGGAAACTTTTTGTTATTGGTTTTCTAGTTATTAATATTTGACATAATCTGGTTATTTCATGTTATTGCCAATTTATGATTGAAAGTCAATAACTCTAAATTCTCATTAATTAAACGCACTTGATGAATAATTAACGATATATTTGCAAAACAGTTTGGAAATTTTTCTAATCAGTTTTCAGTTATTTCATGTCATTACCAATTTATAGTTAAAAGTTAGTAATTCTAAATGACTGTAGTGTAACATATAGATTTGATTTTTTCTACATTAATTGTTCTTTATTTTTTTATACAATTATTTTAGAGAGATAATTTTAAAGTTTTATAAGAGTTGAAATAGGTATTAAATATTTCTCAATTAATATAATTTTATTAATGAGAGGAGAATGTAGATAAAATGTCTATGATATATTACGATCTGCAAGAGAGTTTAATTTAGAATATAGGTACTAATGTAATTCTCACTGAAAATGACATTCATAGAAGGAATTAATAATACAGAAATATTTTTAATTTAAGATTTTCTTTTTATTTAAAAAAAAACACTTGCAAATTTGAATACATTTGTATATTTTACTAAAGCAGAATATAATAGAAACTAATTAATATTTAAATTATCAAATGTTAATTAGCTGAATGACATTAATTCATTCTGTAGGAAAATAAACCTCTTTACCCATAGAAAAAATAGACTTATTTAATGATTTAATTTTTTCAATTTTATACGGATACTGTTATAACATAAATTTGAATTCTTCTATATTAACTGTTTTATATTTATTTTGCGATCCTTTAAGAGGGATAGTTTCAAAATTTCTAAGAGTTGAACACGTTTCAAATCTCTCACAAAATTTTGTGTAGTTTTAATAAATATTCAAAAACTTATGATCAGTCAAAATAGACACGCTTTCAACATGTACAAATACGTCTTTTGAAGTTATAAAACTCACTAATGACTTTAAAATTGTCACGAAGATTTGAAAGAACACACCGCTTAACTTAACAGATGAATTTATTGAATCTAAGTAGCAACTCGCAACTTTACAAGAAAAGGAAGTTGCCTACAACTAGTGGGTATCAGCTTTTATTCCCGAACAGAATATTCGAGAAATAACTAATTTACATATTAAAGAAAGATCTAGAATATTCAGAACATAAGGAAACAATAAATAACATTTTAAAGTTAAAAATCCGTACTTTGGATAAACTGCCATGTCAAGCATCGAACCCACAATCTCTGGGTCTGGATCGCGTGCATTGATCATTCGGCCACAGAGCTAGTTGATTAAGCTTCTTTATGCGGCAATATTGTGCAAAAAACCAATACAATATTGTAGAATTGTTCATTTAAAACCAGATTTGATAGCAAATTATACTTTAGAAAAGAAATCAGGTGAATCAACATTTATGAGAAAATCATAAATGTAGAGCATTTATCTACTGATATTGAAGTATCTAATGATGAATTCAGTTTCAGAACTGAAGAGAAACACATTTGAATATTTTACTAAAAATCCTATAACCTGAATAACAACAACAACAAAAAAACCCTTTTAGTATAATTTTAGATTTTAGTAAAGCACACGATAAATGGATCCCTCATAACATTAGTATCATTTTATTTCAACAAACTTAAATGAAAACGTTTTGTTCAGATACTTATTTCCCATACGAAAAGAGCTTCATTTTCACCATCATTAACGTTACTTTCTCAACGTCTCTAAACTTTTTGGAAGTTCTTTTAAAAAAGAAGACTAATAAAATTCACTACATTGATAAGAAACTTTCAAGTTTCTTGAAATGAGAACTTCATTAAACCTGAAAGGCTGTAACAATCTATAACTATTATGTTGTGCATAGCTTTTAATAATTTTTGAGAGTCATTTCCTTGAAAGTAACGATAACAATTTACCTCGGAAGGTTTAATTTAAAAGCTATAAAAAGTATGAGATAGGTTTTATAATTATAGTTGAAAGAAAAAAAGACGACTAAAATAGTTACCTATTATTTTCCAATAAAGTCTTTTTTTATTTCCTAATGAGTGTGAAAGTCATTTCTGCCTATTAAATTGAAAATCCTTTGCTATAATTCACCAAGAAAATATTTTTTTCACCTTGAGGTAGTTATTTCCCTCTGTCAAAAGAATTTTTTTTCACTTACAGGGTTGTCTTTGTTAATATACCACATCAATGGTAAGTCGTCAAAAAATGTGATTTAAATTCTACTTATCAAGTTTAATTATTAAGGAGTTTTAAGGGGCTTAAAAATTATGCCAAACTTTAAACAAAATCTCCAAGTAGCATATATGCTTTACTTTAAAACTGCTGCATATTATTTAAGATTTATTTGTCCTTACTAGCATATCAACAATGTTTCCAAAATGCTCAATATCTAATTGGAAATAGATATTGTACGTTTATTCTGTCTATAAAATTGAAAAACTTTATCATAATTTACAATGAATTATAAATTTTTTAAACAGTTATTTCACTGTGCAAAGATAAATTTTTCAATTACTTTTCTTAAACTATTGTTAGGTACCACATCTTTTGTTATAATGCCATACTAATCGCTAATAGCCAGGCAAAAAATTTTTAATAACCCTACTTATTGTATTTTACTGATCAGGAGTTTTGTATGGAGTTAATATCACATAAAACTCTAATTAAAAGCTCAAAATAGAGTATACGGTTTTCTGCAAACATACAGACATTTCAATTTCCAGTCCGGTTTACTGGTACAAAATACCATCTCAAATAAATTAAGAGGAAAAATATCATGTAAATAAGCTGTCTAAATTTACTAATATTTAGTGACTATAGGATAAAATGAAGCTAGGAAGATGAAATATGCACTTTATATTGGGACAAAAGCTTATCTAAGCGAAATAAATATGTGTATAGACGTTGTTAGCTGGTCTTTAATGAAGGAGGTGTTTAAGGTACAAAACATTTCACTGAAGACAATGTTTTCTCTAAAACATTTGGTGACTCGGCATCTCAACTAAGAAGTATTCATTTAAATGTCTATCAAATGTCTATCAGTAAATACTAAGTTTATTACCAGACAGAAGTGGCTCATGGTATTTGACAATGTCTCTTTTTGAGTTAAATATTAATCAGTTTTGTTCATTAAATCAACTACAAAAATCAATAATAAATGTAATAGACGTTACAGGTGTATGATTACATGTTTATATATTTATGAGAATGTATAATTTAAGAGTTTATCATATGTTTATACCTAAATAGCTGATTTCCTCAATAAACTGAATTATAATCTTGAAAGACTGTTGTTTAAGAAGTTAAATACATAATCAGTATCTTTATTTAATTTTCGGACGCTTCATTGTTAGTTATAAAAACAGAAATAGGTATTTTTGATACTATTTAAGATATACATTTTTAAGTTAGAATTATTTCAAAGTTCATACTTAAAATCACACTTCAAGAGTTATCTATATTTAAATTTATTTTAAATAAATTATACCGTAAAGTTAGACGTAATTACAAATAACAATGCATGTTCTCATTTACTGATTGAAAATTCTTCTTTTTTTAGAATCAGGACTTACTAAAAGGTTTTACTTCAAGTGATTTAATTTGATTCTAGTTTTAAAACACACGCGTAACGTCAAAGCCTTTAGATAAAAGACCGAGTGATTAAATATTGCGAAAGTTATAAATGGAGTGTCTGAGAATAAAGGCATTAATGTTTATGTAAAGGATATAAAATATTATGAATATTTTAAAATCACAGCTTCATAATAAGGTCGTATTGCTATGATTTTAAAGAATCGGTTTCCAAGATATTCATTAAGTTTATGAAATCCTAAATGCAAATATGTAGAACATCAAAGTTTAACTAAATAACTTACGTATCAACATGTTTACACAAAACGTTAAAATCTTTAATATAGGTAAAAATACATGCAATACTTAAAAACATTTCATTTACAGTTCATTTAGGTATATAACACAAAGAGAAAAAGTCGCTAAAAATGCATGACTACTGTTTATCACTCAAGATCGGAGAGAGTGATATTTCTGAGCTTTTTATAGAGAAGCTTTTCAGGATACCGACAATAACCATCGAACTTTTCAGGAAGGCGATATTTGTAGATCCATCTGAGGTTACTGTCACATCTGATTGGATTTCCTATGATGTATAAATAATAAAGTAGATAAATATTCAATAATAAGTAAATGCATTTTTAATGTTATAATGGTTTTTGTATTCAAATTCCGATTCTTTTTAAATGGGTAAATTTAACCGGAAGATTTAATCTACCCGTTTAAAAAGCCATAAATTGTAAACACATTCATTTAAAACAGCAATGAAGCTTATTATAATACAGAGCAACTATTCTACCAGCAACTTCTAGTGACACAATATTCGTCTATGAGGCAATAAATTGGGGATCATTGGAAGATCATTTTTTGAGATAAAGTAATGAAATGTTGAAGCGACTAACAGGTTTGATCCAACGAGAAGACACAAAGTTCATAACCCTACAATCAGCTGTAGAAGAAATCGCTGTTTACAAAAAAGTTTCTCTGTGTAATATCCCCATTTGGTGGCATATTTGGAAGAGTACTTCAGCAACTTACGAGAGTAGTGGACAATCCCATTTAAAAAACTATTAACTACTGAATTCTATTATTACCCAATGAATACTTTTAAGATATTAAATTCCGCAACACACCATAAGTATTAATATATATATATATATATATATATATATATATATATATATATATATATATATATATATATATATATATATATATATATATATATATATATATATATATATATATATATATATATATATTTATATGTATATGTGGTCCCCAGCAATAATAAAATGCCAGTTAAAGGATTGTTCTCCGACTTAAATTCTTTTTACTTATCTCTCAAAACTAATAATGAAATAAATGCTAATTTTCTGTCCACTGGCCTCATTTTTCAGTTGCCCCGTGAAAATGATTTCACTTCTCCAATAGCTAAATGGCTGCCTGTGTGGTTTTTAAGCTAGCTTAAATGATCAAGGCTCACCATTTCCGGCCTATCTTAGCCGGTTCCAGCTCTCCGAATCGGTTAGATGTGCTTGCGGTGGCCCGGATGTGCCCGACCACTACCTATTTGACTGCTCCCTTATTAGGGATTGGCATTTCAAGCTCCCCAGACCAGGTCTGGAGGGTGCCTGCGCTGATCAGCTAAATTGTAACAAAACAATCTCATCTAAACTATGCAAACTGTTCGGTTGGCTATTGGAAAATTCAGAGAATCTACAGGCCCCGTAACACGGCTGATTCCGAATATGTAACTTTTACTGTACCTCACTATTGTATTTATTTTCATGCAACTATCTTGTAATTATTATTATTATTAATATTATTTTTATTTTAATTTTTTTTAAATTTTGTCATTATTACTATTTTTTTGTATTTCTAAGTGTTATTTTGTTTATTTTGTATTTGTATGTGTTGGTTTGTAATATTTTTAATATATTTATACTGCACTGTATATTATGAGCTGCTGTGAATTGTACACCCGAGGACATCCAAAACATCTTAAACCTTTGTTTTAAGGTAGATGGTCCTCGTTAGTTCAACCGATCAAGACTCAGCTTGCCTCCCAAAAATCGGTGAACAATCTCATGGGAATTAAATCACGCGATTCTCTCTCTTGTGTTCGACATTTGTGAAAGAAGTGTATATTCTTAATCATTCAATTCTGAGCTGTTATACTGCTTAGACTGTCAATGGGCTTTGCTTTTTTTTATCATCAATAAATGTAAAGTTCAAAATGTTGGACTTGTGTTCCTGATAGAACCACGACTACACTACGATTAAGAGTTCTTATTGCCCAGTAAGAACGGAAATTCAAATTCGAGGGGCTAATTCTCAGTGTAATCGGTGAGAAATATTTTCACTTGTTACAAACACACACACACACGCATATATATGACAAATATATGCCTAGTTTTCTATTTATACTAGAGAAATTATCATACAACTTTAGTGTTATTTTAAAATGAGCTATAAGACTGGTCATTTCACTTTAAATTAATATTTTAAATTATTTCTTTCAAAGCAGTTTATTTTCAGGAGCAACTCTGCTATTATTGACTTTTAGCTGCACACATACACACACAGAAACAATCACACGCACACACACATAAATATATATGCTTGTGTGTTTGTAAAGTAATCGCTTCGTAATCCGAGGTATGCGCAACAGTATAGCAAAGGGATGAGGCATAATCTTTCGAGGGAAGGACAATAGTTTATTTCAATTCCGAAACTTAGTTTACAAATTTTATAACGCCAACCTCAGCCTGCCCGAGAGTGTTTAAGACCTGATGTCTAAAAATCCTAGTCACAGCACCTACAGGTGCCAGGAGATCACTCAATTGGAACGATAGAACCCCCCTTGAGGTAAATCCACTAATTACGAATTTAGGATAAGGAATCAAGCAACATATTCATTAATCACTCACAGGTGTTGGTACACCAGTTTAAAGCAGGGTTTACCAGCTCTATATATTATATATTATACATATCTAGATAAGATTTATAATTCATGAATTATTATAGATTAAATTGAATACAAATTAATAAGTGTCTATTTCATACCATTTGGTCAAATTGAACTCATTATTCACCGCAGTATATACTGAACACAAACTCTAATTTGATACATAGTAATTGGATTTAATCTAGTTCTCATATATTACCTACATTTCAGGATGATTTGTTAATTGGAAGTTCTTATTAAACTTTAAAGAAGAAAGTTTTTTATTACGCGAAAAGATAATGCGGCTATATTTAGAAATTTGGAATTATACGTATGATATTAATGTATAATACATAAATATTCTAATATAGTTGTTTAATAAATTAATAATATTTATTTTACCTTTAATAACATTTATTATAATGTTTATTTTACATTTTCTTAAAAAAAGAAATGAACAAGATTTTCCTATTTGTTAGTATTGTAATACATTCCTGGACCCTTAGGGTTTTATGGACTATAAGGCTAAAAATCAGAATCCTGAATTGAATTTTCTCAGATGATATAATTTAAAAGATAAACTCGGAAATAAATATTCATATTTTTTTTTACATATTTTTATAATGAATATAAAATTCTGCATTAGAAGTTTAATAAAACCTCCTCAGTCCCGAGTTCCACGTATGTGAACCTCTCTTCTTTGCCTAAAAATCTAAATCATTTATATTTGAGATTTTTATCACACTTCCGAAAAGACAAATAATATTACTTTAAAAAATATCAATAGATTTCAGTACCAAACTGGATTTATTTATCTTTCTCAGTTCTGAGAAAAAAATAAAAGATTTTTATTTGCATCACAGATTATACACCAGAACTGCGGAGGATAAACACTAAAAATTGACATAAAATGAATTGAGATTTTGATTTATCCAGTACATAAAGCCTTAAAATTTATCTACTATCCTTTTAGATAAAAAAGCAATTAAAATTTTAATAGTAACAAAAGAATTATTACAATTTGTACAGGTACTCACCATACATATATACGTATTCCAGTTGACTCCAAACGGGATAAAATACCATCTCATTCATTGTAGTAAGGGCATTATTTTCTAAATACAACTCGCTTAATGCTGGCATTTTTGTAAATATATCTTCTGGAAGTGTTTGTAGCTTATTTTCACTATAAAACAAAATAAAATAAAATAATTTCTTTGGAATTATAATTTATATCAAATAACAGTTAATCACTTAAGTAAGAAAATAATTAAAAGGCCAGGAAAATAATTGATTTAAATCTATAAAAGATTCTTTTCATTAAGAACCTGAATTAGTACAATATATTTAAATTATTTCGCCGAATAAAATGAAAATGTTTAAGCACATATCGTTCACTTATGTTTCGTTCACTTATGTTATCGTTAATATTAGATACAATTCAAAAATGAAAAATTTTCTTAAAAGGATTTTAAGCATACGAATGAGTTTTATAAATGAAAGGAGTACAAAACGTTTTTCTATGCAGTACTGATTCCTTTGAGTTACAATTCTGACAGGAAAATATTTCGTAAATTTTCGGAATACAAGTAAACGTGATTAAGTCTGAAAGAGTACCTATTGAGATATATGAGATGAATACTATGGTTTTTTAGTCCTATTTGAGAAGAAAAAGTGACCAAGTCGTTTTGGATAATTAGTTAGCTGCAACATCTCTGTGGGAAATTGACTCCAATTAGTGAAGAGTGAAAATATGACATATAATGTCCACAGAAGATACAATTCAAAAATGAAAAATTTTCTTAAAAGGATTTTAAGCATACGAATGAGTTTTATAAATGAAAGGAGTACAAAACGTTTTTCTATGCAGTATCAATTCCTTTGATAATATGACAAAATTAATCCTATTTTTTAGAAGAAAACATGACCAAGTCGTTTTGGATAATTAGTTAGCTGCAACATCTCTGTGGGAAATTGACTCCAATTAGTGAAGCGTGAAAATATGACATATAATGTCCACAGAAGACCAACATTTACTGTCGTTGTTCAAGTGTGTGTATGAATGTTTATTTACTCCCTACCACAATGTTATTTGTACTGAAATTTAGGTTGTTATTCCATAGTTTTATTTATAGACAGTAAAATAAATCTAATCAACATATTCAAAAGTCATTACATATTCAAACGTATTAAACTTACAATACTCAGTGACATATGAAAATAATAATGTACTCACTAAGTTTTCTCTACACTTTACAGTGTTTCTTTGTGCATCATCTGAATCACACAACACAGCTGAGGTTATTTGTATCTTTGTGTATGGGGTATTTTTATTTTATTAGAAGACTATAACTGGTGCAAAGTTCCTGAATGTGCTGTTTTTATGATTGTTTCAGTGACTGGATACTGATTCTGGGGATTTTAGCCTCTACCAGGCTGGGGCATCTCCTCACTGAAACATTCAGCTTCATGTACACCCAAACAATGATCGTCTGCATCGCTGGATAGGTCATATATGTGATGATGAATTGACTTTGTTTCCTTGGACAATTGGCCACTCGATTCCATAACTCTTTGGATTTCTTCCTTTGGAAGCCATTAAGAACATCCCCAGCATCAAAAGTTCTAGAGAAAAGTTCTAGCAGAAGAGCTTAGGTAGAAGATCAATACTGAAGTAATGATCATCGACAGGATGTCTCGATAAAATCTGCGTAGTTTCAGCTATCACCTTGACCCGTGTTGAGAGACCCAAGATGAGCACATCCATCATTTGTAGGGTATACGTAAAAATTGGTGGTTATTTTCACATGTAACTCTGCGTATAATACGTTTGTGCGTATAATACGTTTTAATAGATAACATTAAAAAATGAATGAACCATTTTTAGTAACCATGTACTCTGGTGCGAGAAAATGGGACAAAACAAATTAATAAACAAAAAAATATTCTTTTGTAATTATTTCCACAAATTCAGTATTGTGTACACGTGTAAGTAATATATCAATTTGGCAGCTATTGCAATTCTTAAAGCTATTTAAGACAGAAAGGAAAATAAAAATAAAATCAGGAAACCCACCTTGTTGGTGACATGACATACTGTTTTATGAAAATAGTTTTCCCTTACTGAAATACAGAGTGTTTATTTATTTATTTTATTTTTTTTATAGAGGACTTTTTGTCTAATGTAGAAAATTTAAGCTGCTGAAAATTTTTAATTTTCGCCTCTTTTTAGATTACCTCGAGACAGTATTTATTCTTAAAGTTCAGTTAAAGCATTGTACAAACTGATTTCTAGATTGTTTTTATACAAAATAGTGCTAGATATTTTTGAAACAGGAAAACAATTTGTTTTAAAAACAAATTTTAGCATACCACTCTTCATATTGGACGTTAATCACCTCATTTTTGTTGAGTAAAGTTGTGTGGTATTAAATACTAAAAAATATAAAACAGTTTCAACCTACCTTAAGTCGAGAGCTGTAAGATATTGAGCTGGCATCGGAAACATGCTTCTTGTAATTTGGGTCAATAATCCACCGGTTAATATAATAACATCCAAATGTTCTAGTGCTTCAAAGGCATGACTTCCAAGGGTGGTGAGACTAGTGTTTAAAAGACGAAGTTCTTGTAGGCCATACGGACCACTTTCAAACCAGTTATTACCAACTGAAGGAATTGCATTTCCTTCTAATTGGATGAATGTAAGTTTCTTCAAGTGGGACAATGATATTGATGCAAGAGGTGCATCCTTTTTAAATGAATTTCTAACTTCTAAGTAATCCAGAGAATTCTCGAGTCCTAAGAATGGAGGAGTATTTCGGTCTTCACTTAATCGTGTCAGATTACAGTCCAAAATATATAAAGATTCTATTTCCAAACCATCAAAAGTATGAGATGGTAATACTCCAATGTTGGATTTAAAAAGACTAAATGAGCTTATAGAGAGACTTCCCATACTTTTGACAGATTTGACTAGGGCATCAACAGATTTCAAGTTTTCACACGAGACCCATGGCTTTTTATCAGTTCCAATTTTACACACGCATGGTTTTATATCTTCTGATGGAGGGCAGGAATTCGACTGCGCATTTGCTAACGCTAGAAAACCGAAGATTGCGATTGCAACAACTTTCATTTTTTATTTCGATCTTGAAAAAAAAACCTGTTAAAGAAATACAATTATTGTGCATAAGAAATAGAAATTTACTGTTTCGTCATATATTAACAAAAATCTAAGAGGTACAAATCAATTAAATTTACACCAATGAAGTAAAATTTCAAACATTATTTTAACTTTCTTCCAGTTCTTCAAAATCATGACTTCCAAGAGTGGACAGGCTAGTGTTTAGAAGACGAAGTTCTTGTAAACTATATGCCCCACTCTGAAATCAGTTGTTATCAATTTAATTGAAATGAAGGAAAAAGTAGAAGCATATGGATGTCAAAATTCGACCTCGAGTCTTTGATTAATCTTCACGATTTAGAACCGAAAATACCATTTTTGGAATTGTGTGTATGTGTGGGGTGTGTGTATCTAAATATGATAACTCGAACACGTTTTGACTTAAAAATCAAATTTTTAATACTTACATTATAGATAAATTATAGTTTTTTTTTTAAAAAATCAACTTTCAGTTTTTTTCAATTTACTTGCTATCTGCTTTCAGTTTATCTTCGACTCAGCGTCGGGATTCCCGGGCAAAGAACATTTTTATTTAAATTTATTAAAAAACGTGTTATTGAAGATAAAAAATATATATTCTTTATGCTTTGTAAATGTAAATACAAAAACATGACTATTGGAAATAGTTATTTTTTTTTCTATGAGTATACAAGAATGTTACAGGAAGGTTATTTCCGATTAATATTTGTTTCTCTCCTTCAAATAAAACCATTATAAAAAATCCTTTTTTTGAAACTTAAGTTTTATAAAGTTTAAACAAAGCTATATCATCTATAAAGTTTAAGAAAAATGTCTCAAATTGCTTTTGTTTTTAAATTGTTAGTTTCTTTATTTTATTTAAAAAATTAAATTTTTTTAGAATTATAAATGAAAAATGTTTTAACAACGCTTTTAACTCTAGCAAATAAATCTGGTTAACGACTGAAATATTTATTTATTTAGGCATTAACTCTGCCGTAAAACAGTACATCGTGTTGGTTATCATATTTTAGAAGGAGAGTTATTGATTATTCATTTCTACTTTCATCGTTCGTTTATTTTCTATTCCAGGTTATTTGATACGATTTAAATCATATTATAGGAAATTTCACAATTTTTCCCAAATTAGGAAATTAACGCTTGTAATCATTTCGTAAAAGATGCATGCAATAGCTATGTAAAAAAAATCAACTCAAATATAATGAGCGAGAGGAGCATACTTAATGATCTGAATGATAGTAAAATTAGCAAATAAATTGAAACTATATTTTCGAGAGTTTCGTTTAAATTTATTAGCAGTATTTATCGTAGTTCAGATATTTCTATTTCTTGAAAAAAGAATCTAGTTGAAAAGGATAATTTGACTTCATTTTTAAGTAATCTTGTAAAACACATTTTGAATTAAAATTTTTATCTAATCTTATCATTTATGAATGATGTACCGGTTTTACAAGATTTCATGCATAAAACAAATATGAGAATCATGAAATTAATCGTTTAATTTTTAATATGAGAAAACCATTCTATAAAATTTATTTAACTTCGAAATACATTCAAAAGCAAATGTATAAGATCTTTTTTTGAATGTTAGCAATTAAAAGTGTATTTAAATTATAATTATTTTTGAGAAGAAATCCCTTTTATCTATTAAGCTGCATATTTCGTAGAAGTTATGTAATGGAAATTAATGGAAAAGGACAATTTATAAAATATAAAGCATACAGAAATAGAAAAAGAAAAACAGAATAAAAACCTGTTTCGAAGATTTGAAAATTCATTCCTTGAGAGGCTTAATACTTTTTGACACTTAAAATCTTCTTTAAATCAGCATTATAAAGGCCATATCACATTTCAAACTGTATGTGTTAAAAAACCAACAGTTTTGGTTTACAATTCCTTTTTTCGATGAAGAAAAGGCAGATTTCTTGCATGATAGCAAAAATGTTTCAATCAATTACATGCCGTATCACCAATATTGTTCTTTTTAAAAAAATAATCCAATACTTAGAATAAGTGTAGACAATTTTAGCTAAGCCATAATAAAAAATTATACGAAGATTAGTTTTCAGTATTGGTTTCTTTTTAGATTGGGGCATTATGGTGACATTTTTGTAGCTTCTGGGATAATCAGAACCTACTATTTTAAGCTGATTACGAATGGTTGCAGACATCCATATTAATGGCAGGATTTGAAATGGCAGTCTCCAGTTCCGGAAAACAGTACTTTACTTGGTCGGTTATTATAGAATAAGTGTAGACAATTTTAGCTAAGCCATAATAAAAAAAATTATACTAAGATTAGTTTTCAGTATTAGTTTCTTTTTAGATTGGGGCATTATGGAGACATTTTTGTAGCTTCTGGGATAATCAGAACCTACTGCTTTAAGCTGATTACGAATGGTTGCAGACATCCATATTAGTGGCAGGGCTTGAAATGGCAGTCTCCGGTTCCGGAAAACAGTACTTTACTTGTTCGGTTATTATAGAATAAGTGTAGACAATTTTAGCTAAGCCATAATAAAAAAATTATACTAAGATTAGTTTTCAGTATTAGTTTCTTTTTAGATTGGGGCATTATGGAGACATTTTTGTAGCTTCTGGGATAATCAGAACCTACTGCTTTAAGCTGATTACGAATGGTTGCAGACATCCATATTAGTGGCAGGGCTTGAAATGGCAGTCTCCGGTTCCGGAAAACAGTATTTTACTTGTTCGGTTATTATAGAATAAGTATAGACAATTTTAGCTATGCCATAATAAAAAATTATACTAAGATTAGTTTTCAGTATTAGTTTCTTTTTAGATTGGATCATTATGGAGAAATTTTTGTAGCTTCTGGGATAATCAAGAACCTACTGATTTAAGCTGATTACGAATGGTTGCAGACATCCATATTAGTGGCAGGGCTTGTAATGGCAGTCTCCGGTTCCGGAAAACAGTACTTTACTTGTTCGGTTATTATAGAATAAGTATAGACAATTTTAGCTATGCCATAATAAAAAATTATACTAACATTAGTTTTCAGTATTAGTTTCTTTTTAGATTGGATCATTATGGAGACATTTTTGTAGCTTCTGGGATAATCAAGAACCTACTGCTTTAAGCTGATTACGAATGGTTGCAGACATCCATATTAGTGGCAGGGCTTGAAATGGCAGTCTCCGGTTCCGGAATACAGTACTTTACTTGTTCGGTTATTATAGAATAAGTATAGACAATTTTAGCTATGCCATAATAAAAAATTATACTAAGATTAGTTTTCAGTATTAGTTTCTTTTTAGATTGGATCATTATGGAGACATTTTTGTAGCTTCTGGGATAATCAAGAACCTACTGCTTTAAGCTGATTACGAATGGTTGCAGACATCCATATTAGTGGCAGGGCTTGAAATGGCAGTCTCCGGTTCCGGAATACAGTACTTTACTTGTTCGGTTATTATAGAATAAGTATAGACAATTTTAGCTATGCCATAATAAAAAATTATACTAAGATTAGTTTTCAGTATTAGTTTCTTTTTAGATTGGATCATTATGGAGACATTTTTGTAGCTTCTGGGATAATCAAGAACCTACTGCTTTAAGCTGATTACGAATGGTTGCAGACATCCATATTAGTGGCAGGGCTTGAAATGGCAGTCTCCGGTTCCAGAAAACAGTACTTTACTTGTTCGGTTATTATAGAATAAGTGTAGACAATTTTAGCTAAGCCATATTAAAAAAATTATACTAAGATTAGTTTTCGGCATTGGTTTCTTTTTAGATTGGGGAATTATGGTGACATATTTGTAGCTTCTGGTGTAATCAAAACCTACTAATTTAAGCTGATTACGATGGTTGCAAACATCCATATTAGTGGCAGGGCTTGAAATGGCAGTCTCCGGTTCCGAAAAACAGTACTTTACTTGTTTGGTTATTAGATAGCCGAAGAAAAGGGAGGACGAACTCGGGATATTCATCTGATCAACTCAGTTAAATTTAGCTTCATTATCTTGAAAAATGATCCCGGAATTGAAAAACACCATTTGTCACTTCTATGGTTTGATATAAAACTTTTTGGAGTTCATTCGAAAAGTAATAAAGCTAAGTAAGGAAGAAATTTTAAACTACCTATCCCATATTTAACTAACCATTAGTCTGCGTAAAAATTATATATGCTACTATTGAAATACTAGCAAATACTTTTGAAAAATATAATGTTTAATATAATCATCACCTCTTTTTTAAAAGTTTAATATTTGTAATTACTTATAAGTTTTAAGATAGTGCTTAGAAGTAATAAAGATTCAATTTTTAATTGCTTCAAAGTAAAAAAATAATACATAAATAAATTAAGCTGTTCATGAACAAAGGTAAAACAACAAATTTATCAGATTTCTTATTTGCTAAGAATTTAAAATGAGGTTATAGACTCACACTCCTTAAAATGAAATTATGTTCAGATATTTGTATCCAAAATCGGGATATGTAAATTTGATATCGATTAAAACTTGAACCAATAAAGTTAGTGTGCTGCAAGGTATTATTTACAAAAAATTACAATTTTGATAAAGAAGGCAATAATTACTAATTAATTTCCCCCTATATCCGAGTAAGATTAATTCACTGTCTATTCAAAGACTCAATGAAAATTTATAAATTAAGTAAATATTTGCGTCAAGTCACTTAAAAGTCGGTAAAATGTAAAAGATAACTGGCCATACTTACAGTGATTTTCTGTTTCCTTAAAACAGTTATTGTGTACGAATTCATGTGATTGACACACATTTATATAATATTCAAGCATGTGAAATTATTCTCACGTGATGTTCATGAATTACCTTTAGTTTCTGAAACTTGACTTTATCTTTTAATGTCTTCAGTTTGAGAAACAGCATCTGTAGCATCTTATCAATGTTTTGACATTTCCTTATCAGTTTTCGTTATTAGTAAATAATCAAATAGTTCGAAATAGCAATCACGTGATAGCAAAAAAATCATTGTTCAATATTGCGTTTTTTATGAAATTTGAAAATAACAGATGATAAATTCTCAAGAAATTGAGAACCTTTGATTTATTTTGGACTCACTTAAACTATGTCAATCCTTTACAGATATTCAAAATTTAAAATTTTAATTCCAACCTCCTCTGCCTCGATAAACATTTCTTAATAAATATAATATTTTAATCGTGAAGAATTTTTAAAACTTTAATAACCGTAAATAAAATATTTTCTAATTTACCATAAATTGTGAAATCGTGCTTTGTCAGATATCGCTTTTGTTAAAGGATAGTGTCGTAATAACAACTGAGCATTTAAATGTTCCTAATGCGTAGTTTGGATTACGACTTGCTTATCTAACTGGCTTTCATACTATGTTAACCCATATTGGACCATATCAACTAAATATTTCTGAAAGCTATTAAAACTTTATCCTTATCATTAATAGGGAGTAACTAAGCATATTAAACCCAAACCTTGAAAAAATATTTTTAATTGTTAAAGAAATTAGCTGTCCTATAAATAGGACAAAGGTCCAATGCACTATTAAAATTTAACAAATATCACTTACATTTCATTAAGCTTGTCCTAATTTGAGGACACCTTGTTTATACTTACAAAATACACGTGCAAAAAAATTTTTTTTGACAAAAATTTTGAGCTACATTATTAGCTCTATATTTAAACTACAAGTAACCTCCACAATGTTTAAAAAAGATAATAATAATAAATATGAAATTAAAGATTATAAAATGACAATTTTTAAAGGGTTGCTGAAAATAAATTTTACAATACAATACAATTTGATTTCTAATTTTTTTTGTTTCTATACTAAATTGAGTTTATTTTATAGGTGTTAAAATAAAATACACTCAAAAAATATTTATAACTTTATTATTAAATGGAGTTTTATTTGCTGTCCTATTTATAGGACAGCTGTCCAATATGGGTTAAAGTTTCTACTATAAGATAAGTAAAGAAGCTATATACAGTGAAGAATTACTAGAACTGTAACAATTCATATTGAAAATTTAATAGAAATTAATATTTTTTCCTGACAGTTTTGCATGCAAGTATAATAATGAGAGATATAAAACAAAAGATTTATCCAAGTCAATATTTCAAAATATCCCCTATATAATAATAGCCTACGTTATCTGTCAATCTGTCCTCGAATTGATCAAGTGGTTGAACCTGGTATCCATATTGGACTCTTGATGAGTTAGAGTTATCAAAATTCAAAGTGAATAAAGTTTATCTTCTCCTAAACTATCGATTAGATTCTAAAATAAATTGGTATAAATATACTTCAAATCACAGCGAAAAATATTGTAGTCTTTAAAACGTTCGAAATCCACTCCTTCCCCCCTTTTCGAGTGTTTGATGCCATTATTTCAAGTCCTATTTTCCCCGGTTAAGATTAGGCGATTAAATTTATCAATTTATCCCATTATAAGTAGATGAAAATAAAATCTTTTCTAGCATTATGATGTCATGCCTTTAACCATCTTATTTAATCATTTCTTATTTTCAATTATTTAAATATCGTCTTCATTATTTTCATACGTTTTAGCACTGAACTTAGATATTACTTAAATAATTTTATTTTATATTCGGCTTAAATAATAGATTAGGTACATATGTGATAGTTTTAAATTTAATCATCGATTATTTTCTGTGGCAATGACAATTTTATTACTGGTAATAAAAACAAATTCTTTTCATAAAAGTCTAAGAGTCTATTCCCCTGACTAATAAATATTTAGCTTATAAGTTATATATCTTTGAAAATTAATAAGTTTGTTCGTTTTTGTGTTTGTTTTTTATACATAACCACACGGTTTGACTAAATGAATTCAACGTGATTCTAAACTGCATTTACAGTATCGGGAGACTTTAGAGGAGTATGAAGATAAACAAATTATTGAGTGTGTACCAGATAATTTTCAGCCAAAAAACAAACCATTTTTTTTACCTGCCTCATAGGGTACTTTACAATTCTGGAAAATTAAATATTTTACTGATTCCGTGATATGGCGGGCTATATGCTAGTTCTAAAATATTAGTATCTGTCAGAACATTTACGTGGATGTCAAGTCCTAATCAATTTTATCAAAAAATAAATTTCCATCCCGAATTTTTTTAATCGTTTGAAATAAGTACAGTTCGTCTAGAATAATCTATATATATAAAAATGAATTTGTGTCTGTCTGTCTGTCTGTATGTTCTCAATAGACTCAAAAACCATGCATCCAATCGCCGTGAAAATTTGGGAAATTATTAGGTGCATCCCTGGGAAGGTTTTTGTAAATTTTTAACTTTCAAAATCCATTCATTCCCCCTTTTTCGAGCATTTCATGCCATTATTCCAAGCATTATTTTCCCCGGTTAAACGCAAACGATTATTTTTTTAATTTATCGCATCATAAATAAGTGAAAGAAGCATTATTTCTAGCAATGTGACGTCATCCCAAGTAATTGTTTTAAACGCAGTTTTCCTCGGTTAAAAGCAGGAGATTAAAACTTTCAATTTATCACATAATAAATAGGTGAAAACGATATTTTTCTACCGTTATGACGTCATTCCTTTAAATATATGAATTATTCATTTCTTATTTTATATTATTTAAACATCGTCTGAGTAGTATCAATTCGATTTGACCTGGAAATTGAAATATAAAGTGATTAACTTTCATTTCTATGTGATGCAAATTGTAGCATTTTTATATAGGAACTAATTTTAAATTCAATTCTTGGTTAATTTTTACGTTACAGTGAAATGTTTATAGACAATTTTCTAACAACAAAAAGTACAAATTTCAGTGACTCTCATGGGCAAATAAAAACCTATCATTTTATATAGTTATCTTTATATTCATATGGTTGTCAATACGAATGTGTGTTTCTGTTTCATACAAAACTATGTGGTTTGGACAACATTTATTACTACCAACAAAATTAGCACTGTTGCTGTCAAAACCTCTGCTTCCTATTCTACCACGTAATATGGCAAGATCTATTAACGTTGCTAATCAACGTACAGTAGTAATACAGTAATGTAATTTAGGGTTAAACTTATATTTTACCATAAAAAAAGTTTGAGTAAATTTAATATAAGACACAAATTTGATTATAAAAACTGAATATTGTTATAATACGCTTATAATAGAAATATATAATATTCCATTGACTCGAACTGAACTGTGAATTTATAGAGTTATGCACGAAAAAAATCTTTGTTTAAAAGTAATATATTAAGTTCACCGTAGCGAAGCACGGGCACACTTGCTAGTACAATATAAATTAACAACGAAAAATTAACTTTCCGAGAAAAAGGTTGTTATATTACCGTAGATTTTGGTTGGTATTTTGAAATAAAATACGTACCTCATAAACGATATTATAAAAATTTAAACAATGTAAGTTAAGAAAAGTAAACAAATTAGAATTTTCATCTTCCCAGGATGTCCAGGATTTAACATTTTATATTCAGATAGGCTTTACATAAGTGTAAAATGAAGATTATAAAATTTTGTTTTATGAATTAAGTTTTAAAAGTGAGATTTTCAACTCTTTATTAAAACGACTTAAATGATTGACAAACATATAATGTAATTACTATTTATGCATAAATTAAATACATTTGCTACTACATGACGGTTTATCTGAACTTTGTTTATGAACTGTGGATATTCCTGTAAACTGAATTTGAATTGAATATACATTTTGTATACTTTTACGGCAAGACTGTAAAATGTTACTCCTGATGATAAAGATTATGTTTATAATTAGAACCATTTTCAGTTCAGATTTTGTTAAATATTCAGAACTGTTCTCTCCTTTCATACATCTACGTCTTTAAAATTCCATAAAAATACATTTAATTTTATTCTGTATAATCTCATAATTGTGATGTTTCACAAGAGTTAAATTCAAGTTGTCTTGCCAGAAAATATGTTTTTATATACTTCCGAAAATGAGAAATTGCTTCGAATATTCCGGAGTTAAATTACCGCAGAAACAAATCTTAAAAACCTCCAAAGAAAAAGTTTAACAATTTATTTTTATTAACTATTCATGGATAGGGATTTATAGCTTTTGCAGAAAAGCTAGATTGCTCAGTTCTTGATTTATAAAACTGTTACAATGAGATGAGTTTTATTATCTATTAATTTTAATTTAGAAACGCTAGAACGATTCTTTTATTGCATAACATGAGGTTGTTCTTGCTCTTTAGTTGAATTTGCTTATTTTCATTAGACAGACTCTTTTAGGAATTTAAACATGATATTTGAGCTTGCCAGACAAATTGATGCTCATTTATTTGAAATAAATGAGGACAAGAAAGGGAAAAAAGATAAAGTATTGCATCTTAGTGAGGTTACAAAATAATGAGCTTAAACAGAGTCTAAGATATCAAATGGTTACTTAAAAAAAGTAACAAAATTCTATGTCTTATTTTTTCATAATAAGTAAATAATAATGAAATCAAATAAAAAGTATGTTGCAGCTGATAGAAATTAAAGTGGCGTAATTAATTAAGGTAGATATTGTGTTAAATAAAATCTGTGAACTTTTAAATATCGTTTTCTTAAATCTGAATAAAATTAAAATTTCAATTACATATAGCTAAAAAACTGAAATTAATTATGAAATTAATTCTTTTTTTAATATCCTTCTCAAAATAAATCTGAATGTTTTGTTTAAAATCAGGAATTTTATTCTTAATTTTATTTAAATTTCTTAAGGAATACAGAGAATCTTTATTTACAACAAAATATTTTAGTCACCTTTTAAATATATAATTTTTTGCCATAAGTTTTAAATGTTTTGAGATATCGGCAAAAAATTGTTTGTTGGACATCATTGAAATTTTATTATTTGGTTTAGAACTTATAATAAAACCACTCTTGAATATTACAGAGGGTATAATCCTTTATAGAAATTTGGCAGTTTTGGCATAGTTGAGTTGATATAACTAATTGTATTATTAATCAAGCGAAGCTTCATGCATAGTTTTAACCCTTTAAAGGTCACCAAAATAAATTCATTGGAATTTAGTGTAATTAGTTTATAAATGTTATCTATGAACCTTGTAAATGTAAAATATATGATAAGTTTTCTTTACATTCCTTAGGAGGGTTTGCCTTAGAGAATACCTAAGAAGGGTTTGGTTTGGAGTGCTACGATCTACTCTTTTGCAACACGAGGTCTAATGAGACCGGGACCTACTGCTTAAAGCCGATTCCGGACGGCTACGAACATCCATGCCCCAGTGAGATTCGAACCCACCAACTCCGGTCCCGAAGGCCAGCACCCTAACCAATCGACCACCGTTAGGCAAGGAGTTGTTTAACTGACTAACCTCTCCCCATGTATAGCTTGAACATTATACTTTTTAAAAGCTTAACTATAGTAAAAGAACAATAAATGTTAATCCTTAAAAAGATATAATAAATAAATAGCTTAACAATTTATAAGTGGGGTTTCTATAGATACTTTTATTTGGGGTCATAAGAAGGATAAATTAAATTACTGACTTCTTAGGTACAGCAAGTTTAAATACATATATTTCAAAAGAAAAAATAAATTAAATGTAGAGATATCATCTGCTGTAAATTTAAAATGTCTAAAACATAAAAAAAAATCGAAAATCATCCATGTCTCTAAAAAGTTTTTTTTTTAATTGCAGAAGCTCTTGATTCTACATTATTGGCTTCCATACATCACAAATGTATGAGATTGGAGCTTTAAATAATTATGAAAAGATAGAGTAAAGTAATCCAAAAAGTAAAGTTTAAAAGATAGATGTTTAATAGATGGTTTCTCTACGAAACCACTGTCCGCTAAAGGGTTAAATGAATAAACGTGATTCAATTCCATAGAACTTTTAAGCAAATGTATATGGAAAATAACCTTATAACTACTAAAAACTGTTATCAAAACCTTCAAAAATGATTTGAGTAAGATTAAAAAAAAAAAACAAAATACAAAGATAAATATCAATAGAATATAAAGTAAAACAAAATTTGAAATTGAATTTCTAGAATACATAAATTTGGAATGTCTTAATAAATCCTTAGTTAATAATTAAGTGGTATTCCGTCTCTCCGAATGACCCAAGTGCATATTAAATAATTAAAACACTGTTTTTTATTTTAGAGATTGATCTTACTATAACACGCCCTGTAAACATAGCTTTTGATGTTTACTACTTCCTGTTTCGTTAAAAAGCCTCTCTTTAATTGAATATTCAATGTATCAACTCAGTTTTCCTACATTCGAGACGGTTCTTACATTTGCTTTTGGTTTTTATTGAAACCAAAGCCTGCATTATAAACACTGACGTCATGCGGGCCTCTTAACAGCGTTTTCTTTCAGTTTCAGTGAATGGGTATGCAATCTATCTCAGTATTAGTGAATATTTGGCCGACAATACTTCCCGAGATACAAAACAGTTTAAAGTTTAGAGAATAATTTCTCATTTTGAACGTCATTATTAATTACGAGTAGATAGAATTTGTTAGCGAAAGAACGAATTACCCATGAATGACGAAAACTATTTATGCATGTGTTTTATTATTGAATTGAAATACGCATTTAAAACTATTTGGTATTTATCTCTATTTTTGTGTATGGGCTTCGTTCATTCTGTTTCATGCGAAATCTTGATTTTACTGAATTGTATCGATATTTATGGATACAATTCACATGTTCTGTGATTGCTTTTCGTGCCGCTTAAATGTTTAGTATGCATGCCAAGTTTTATCCTTTGCAATAAATCAACTCTTTTTAAACTAAGGTTTTATTGATAATCCCTGATATCTATTTTATTATTCTACATGATGTATTTAATTTTTTTGTCTGTTTAAATGATAATCTCTCTTTTTATTCTTAAGTAAGCATCATCGCAATGCCTTTATCTGAGTTTATCTGGACAGTAGAAATACCACACATTTCCTTTATATTACAAACAACAGAGTGAAGTGATCGAATATTTACTGAATTTAAGGAAGTTTTGATTGGTCACATTACCGCAACTAGAAATTTTGCTTCTATTTCAAGTCTAGACTCATACTGCAACGCTTTTTTCTTATAAAAATCGAATTCTTCCCTTAGTTTGTCATCTGTTTTTTATAGTTATTGAAATTTTCTGAGTTTTCTGAAACTTTTCTGAGGTACTGAATCAGTAAATAGTATTGTGTTAAAGAGTAATTTATAATTAGATAAGGCATAAAGTTTTAATGTCAGAAAACTTTTAAACATTTACCGAACATTCATTGTCAGGGTACGTTAACCTCTTCAACTATAAAAGTTTTGCAATTGCTTTGTTCAATTCTTTGTCTTTTTTTTTTAAATTTCCTTCCAAACACGTTGTCTCAGTGTCATATGGTTGGATCTTGGTAACTCTCCCTTCCTCTTTTTCTCTTGCTATTTTTATTACTGTAACAACTCTGCAACGCATTATGTTTTATTCACTATTTACTTTTATTTTAATTTTAAAATTCTCACTGGTTGATCAATATTGACTCTTTTATTTTAAGCTATTTTGTTAAATGAGCGAAATTTCGCTATTTAAAAATTCTTTCTCTCGCTAACGTACAGGGAGATTATAATTAAATTTCTTTCAAAAAACATAGGAAAAAATCGCTAGTGAAATGGACGGGAACTCGATATAAATGATACAAGAAGAACCTTTCTGGTGGAAATAAATAGTTCAAAGTTTTATCAATAATTGATAATGTGCTCGTCATATACTAGCTCAAATGATAATAATAATATAAACTAGCACATAGCCCGTCATATGACGATATCAGTAAAATTTTTAATTTTCCAGAATTGTAAAGTACTCTATGAGACAGGTAAAAAATGGTTTGTTTTTTTTTTGGCTAAGAATTATCTGGTATACGCTCAATAATTTGTTTATCTTCATACTCCTCTAAAGTCTCCCGATACTGTGAATGCAGTTTAGAATCACGTTGAATTCATTTAGAAAGATAATTCAGTTTTATTAGCTAGGTCGAAATTATCTATAAGTTCTTTCCGATTTTTTAGCCACAGTAATTAATGGAAGTAAAGGAATTAAACTATCCTTTCTACTACACCCTGGAGGTAGATAAAATTTGTTGTTAATGCCGGTGATACAATTTTCATTGCAACAAAAAATAATCTATGACTAAATTTAAAATTATCGCATATGTACCTAATCTATTATTTAAGCCCAATATAAAAGAAAATATTTTATGTAATATCTAAGTTCAGTGATAAAACGTATGAAAATAATGCAGACGTTATTTAAATAATTTAAAATAAGAAATGATTAAATAAGATGGTTAAAGGAATGACGTCATAATGCTAGAAAAAAATGTTATTTTTACCTATTTGTTATGTAATAAATTAAAAAATTTAATTGCTGCTTTTAACCGGGAAAAATAGGGCTCAAAATAATGGCATTAAAAGCTCAAAAAGGGGGGAAAGGGTGGATTTCGAACATTTTAAAGACGACAGTATTTTTCTCTGTGATATGAAGCATATTTATATCAATTTATTTTAGAATCGGATCGACCGTTTAGGAGAAGATAAACTTTACTCGCTTTGAATTTTGCTAACCCTAACTCATCATGAATCCAATAAGGATGGCCTCCATCCATTCCAGGTCCAACCGGTTCATAAATTCGAGGACAGACGGACATATAACTTAGGTTATCATTATATAGGGGATAGGGGGGGGCAGTGATACACTTCAGTGGTGTTTCGGCACAGCTGAGGAGTTGAGCCTCAGGGTGTTGTACTACGGTACCTCACCTAGGACAGCTATCAGCCTCCTCGTGGCGCCCCCTGTAAACTAGGAGTGTCCCTCCTAGGCCGATGATAGCCGTCTGACAACCTCAAGGAGTATACCTCCTTTAGGTATACTCGGGTTTCACGAACCCGGGGTTTCCTGAGTGATCCTTCTCTTCAGACTTCCCTGGTAGTCCCGATCTTGCCGATGTGGTATTGTATCCTTACTGGGGTCGTCTACATTAATTTCGAGCCACGACGGAGCCTCTCGTAGGTCAGCGCAGCTTTGTAGCTGTTCGTGATTGCTTTAGTGGCGACGGTCTTCAGTAGTTAGCTGCTGTATTTGCGAAAAACCTGGGTCAGCGTGGTGAAATTCTCTTATATAGGGGATAATTCTGTGCTACTTAACCGCATGACATGCACATTACATGTGTTATAAAAATTAGGGGCACATTCAGTTCCAGTATTCAGCGCCTGAGAAGCTCGTCATAACTCTGTTACTGAAGGATCTAGCCTTGTTTGTAGAGCTTTTATATATTGACAGAAACTATGCGTCATTTGTGCAAAATGTCAGAAGCTGTGCCTCAGCGATGCGCTGAGGCATAGCTTCTGACATTGCGCGAAAATATTTTGAACTGATATATCCACACAAGTTCTCATTGCTACCCATATATTGAAGTTAAATTTAAGGTTATTCAAAGGAATGGATTTATTTTTATAGTATTTTGAAAATGCAACTGTAAGTATAATCACACTGTAAATATAATTTTTCTTTAATTACAATTTAAACTTTTATCGCATGTATTTTCCTTTTGACCTGAAAATATAAAAAGTACACTTTCAGGTGCTCTCCAAATGCAATTTAATTATCTTCCTTATAAATAAATGATATATCCATGGTATCAAAACAAGAAAACTTTTAATTAGCCTTCTAAAACTTCACTGTTTAAAAAAAGTACATATGTTAATAATTAAGCAAAACTCATTAAGCTGAAATTATTCAAAGCACAATAAAATTTATTCAAAAGATATCGAATTAGTCCTTCATGAGTAGTTTTCTGGAATAAACTAAAAACTCCAATCAGATGAAATAATTCTCGTACAAATATAAAGAAAGTTACACTGAAAGTAAACTTTATGATTCAGTTATTTTATGAGCTTGGGACATTTTGTCAGTTAAATAATTAACGTAAAAGAAAAAGAAACCGGGCAAACTTTTCATTATGGACTTTTAATTAATCTGATGACATGTTATGTGTCAAAAAGTATTTAATTCTAATTAGATTGCTTGGGAATCTTCTTTATTGACCAAATAAACTGCTGATTCACTTCATATGTCAATAAGTTTTGACATGCAATAACAAGTAACTTTTGATTGTCAAACAACGTGAATTAGAAGGACGAAATCAAAATAATTTTAATTGAAAAGAAATTGGCTATTGAATTTCGATTAGCAGTCATTAATTTTAATATATAAAAGACAGGATTCAAGCATTAACTGAATATTTCTTGTCTGTAGACAGTGTACATGCATGTCTCTCTACGAATGATAATTCAATAAGTAATATTTTATTTCTATGAACTTTTTGTTTTTCTGAACTTATTCCACTGTGCAGGAATTAACAAAATATGACAAATTAAGGAAACACATTACCTTTAAAATGTTCTCATGATAATAATTTGTTTTATTTATCTCGAAGTAAAAAGTTTCACTCATTTTAGAATAAAATTTTAACACGATCTTCGATAAAACTATTTTTTTTACTGAACAACGTGTACGTGTATATTATAACAATAAGTGAGTTTAATATCTAAAAGACAGGAATTAATAAATATTACAAATTAAGGAAACATATTATCTTTAAAAATGTTCTCATGATAACAATTTGTTTTATTTATCTCGAAGTAAAAAGTTTTGCTCATTTTAGAATAAAATTTTAACATGTTCTTCGATAAAACTATTTTTTTACTGAACAACGTGTACCTGTATATTATAACAGTAAGTAAGTTTAATATCTAAAAGACAGGAATTAATAAATATTACTAATTTAGGAAACGTATTACCTTTAAAAATGTTCTCATGATAACAATGTGTTTTATTTATCTCGAAGTAAAAAGTTTTCTTCGTTTTAGAATAAAATTTTAACACGTTCTTCGATAAAACTATTTTTTTTTTACTGAACAGCGTGTACGTGTATATTATAACAATAAGTAAGTTTAATGTCTAAAAGACAGGATCTAGTCTTTAAACTTACATTTTTTTTATCTGCAGCTAGTGTATTTATGCGTCTCTCTACGAGTATTAATAACTAATATTTAAATTTTATGAAACTTTGTTTTTGAGACTTTATTCCAGTGAGAAAGTATAAAAATATGACAGTTTAAGGGAACACAGTACATTTTCATTAAATTGCCATTTATTTTATTCAGCCCAAAATAAAAGTTTTATTTTGTTTTAGAATAAAATGCTAACACATCCTCTCATAAGATTCTAAATTTACCCAAAAATAATTTGTTTTGCCCTTTCAAGAATTATAAATTTTAAATAAAGTTGAAAGATAAATAAAATTAATATAAACTGAATAAAATAAAGAAATTATATTACCTGTAAGATAGCTTTTGGAATATATATATAGGTACACACATACATATATATGTAATACATAATATCAATATCTAAGCCCCTAAAGTCTATCTAAAACCATCCCTTTCCCCATTCATTATTCTAAATCTTAATTTCTCCTCTTTATATTAATCTTATTTTCCCAGCCATCAAATTCGAACGAGGAAGCTTTTCAATCCTTCAGTCGAACCTCGAAACTCCTTCTTTGACTTTCAAAGCTAAAAATGATATCGATGGTAGTTTTGTAATAACTCTCCCAGGAAAATCTGTAACGATCAGTAATAATAGTCATCCTGAACGCCACACTTTGGCAGATGTCTGTAAATCTAATGTAGCCTCCACGCTATGGCCAATTGTTTAACACTTCCTGATGGTGACCTCAACCATAGTTCACGGATTGCATCCACACGCTGGGCTACTAAACGCGTGGATTCGTCCATAGGGTCTACTGCGCACTTTAGTAGTGCATCTGGTTGCCTTTGATCTTTGGAGAAAAACCGCCTCGGAAGCCATCGTTCACCAAGGCTATTCTATTGTCTGCCGCCATCGACCATGATAAGCCAAACTCCCTCCAGACGGCTTGCAGTGGGCCATAGTGTGAAAGGGCCTTTAAATCACTTTCTTTAAGCAATTAATTGTTGTCTCAGCATTTTCCTATCGGAAAGTTTCTGTCCATATGACAGATTAAACCCCACCTGGTACTTGGTCCTATCTAGCTAAAGGTTGGCGTTGCGAGATCTATGCAGAAAGGATTCTGACACTGTCCGGTTCAGATGCCTCTACATTTTGTCCTATTTTGATAAGATGAAAAAAATTATGTTTGGCTACGACGACTGGTGTGTTTCTACAGGAACTCTTGGCAGCACAGTATGCCAAGGCTGAGAAAAATGATAGGGGCAGTTTAAAGGGGTTTTCCGCTATAAATTTGGGTCTGGTTAGTCCCATCGTTACATACATACATACATACATACATACATACATATATATATGTATATATATATATATATATATATATATATATATATATATATATATATATATATATATATATAAACTGAAATTTTATATCAGATTGAAGCTAAATATCGTTTTCTTTATTCTGTAAACCTAAAATTTAAAAGTTATCTAAAATATTACTTAATTTTAGATTTAAAAGGTATTTAAATGAAAAAATAAATTAAAGTGAAATTGAGAATTTTAAAATATTTATTATTTATCATGCTATGAAATATAGTATATTGTTCTTATTGATGTAATCGGAGTTTAAAAATAAAAAAAAAGGTATTTCGTTTCAATTTAACAAAAAGTTTATTTCAAATTAATATATTTTAAATGTTATTTTTGTTATTCTTTAAAAGTAACATTCATTTTTCTTATTGATGTATATATTTTATATATTTTAAAGCATATGCCAATTGAAATAACAAAAAATAAATATTTTTTATAAAGTCAGACTCTTATTAAACAATTTATTATTTTTTTCTCTAAAATGATAGTTTAAATATCAACACTAATAAAAAATTTTAATAATAATGTACCGAGAATAATTTAAATAAACAGACAGAAGAGTAATGCAATTTTAATGGTATGCATTTTTATGATAATTTTCTACAGAGTTTATATTTTTGTTTACCTTATAATAAAGAAAGGTATTGTAAGAAAAACTAGAAAGAAGAATATCTTTATATGTCTGAAGAAAGAAGAATATCTTTATATAACTTATCTAAAAGCAGATGGTTTTAAATAAGACAAGAGCTTTTAATCAATGTTGTTTACTCAAAGAAATAAAAAAAAAGTTTTTTTGCTGAGGATTATTGATAAATTGCGATAGCAGAAAACTTCTAGGTTATACAGAATTATTAGACAATTTTGATTTAGTAGTTGACGAAGAGTCTTTTAATCTTGTACTTTCCCGAAAATTTTCAAGCAAGTCTCAATTTTAATTTCCCCAGCTTATGAATATTGAAAACTTCCATTCTCGACAAAAGACGCAGTCTGCTTATCAGTCGCAAATGCGGAGAGATAATCCTAAAAGAGTGACTTAGAAGAATGGATGACGCATCTTAAATGACGAATGGATATATTACGGCGTTTAATAATGGAATTCATGTGCATTTTGCCATTATGATTATCAGAATCGTTGGAAGGAATCAATGTGGCGAATGCAGGTTGTATGCAAACTTTATCTTTTCTTAGTAACTTTTAACAAACTATTCAATTAAGCAGTAGATTAGCGTAGGTTTCTCCTGCCCTAGACATATACCAGTTATGCCTCCCCTCTCCTCCTACAAAATAGGTTATTATTATAAGATAAAATTTTCAAGACCTAAGAAAATATTAAGCAGTAAAGATTCTTCCCCTCAAAAAATATTTTTTGCAATATAGTAAGCAGAGTTTAATGGTGAAAACATTTTAAAATTCTAATATTAATAAATTAGTATCAGAAAGCAGTATTGCTATTTTAATAAGACTTATTGTTAATCGAAACTTCAATACAAATTATTACTTAGAGAAAATTATAATAACTGTTATTCGCAAACCATTGACTGTTGTTATATGAAAACAATTTTTTCCTCAATAGGAATTTTGCTTCCCCTAGCTCCCTTTCTATGAGGCGAATTCATTTAACTCCCTCTGCTGCAATTAAGAGACTTGCAGTAGCATACACAGAAATTTTTCAAGGGGGGTTCATAATTTTCAAGGGGGTATTAACCCCCCTTGAAAATAGCCGGCATAATTTCTACTAAAATTTTTATTTTTGCAATTTTGTCTGAGATCAAGGGGGGGGGTTACACCCCTTCCCCCCTTGCTTACGCCCTTGACTACTTGTTTGACTTTATAGGAACTAAAATATTTATTTTTGGTCGAATTCTATCACTTGGACAGTCCCATGTTCAAATTTTGTATTTAAAAAATAATATTTTTGCTGAATATTCAGTTGGGTTTTTCCTTGAATTATATCAAAATTTGTTTAGATTTAATAGAAAATTGAAAAAGTTAAAACTCCAGTGGTTTTTATTTTTATTAATTATCTGATTGCGTATACCATTGAACATATTTCTTTATGAATATTCACAACATTTTTAATCGGAAATTAAAGATATAAAATAGGTCTTCAAAATTATAAATTATTGTGCGATTTCAGTGGTCAAATTTTAATTACGGCTAAATTTATCAATTAAATATTTCTTTAAATTTAAAAAAAAATCAATGGAGAACATGTAATATTAATTTAATAGCTCTTCATTTTAAGGACTTTTTATAATGCTTTCATTCCTACTATAAAACTGGGTATATTCATTTTTTTGATGTTGTATAGTTTTTTAAACCTACTTCACACTCAATAAATTTTCCTCTTAATAAGTAAATATGAAAATTATACAAGATTGAAACTAAATTTGATTTTTCCATATTTTACTCGATTTTAAAAGGTATCAGACGCTTTTGTATGTATGTGTGTGTGTTTGCGCATACAAGTACACTAATCTGCGAGACTAAAGATAGATATTAATACCAGCACCAAGATTCTATTTTTACGAATTAACTTAATACGACTTAAGGGAACCTTGTAATTAAAACGCTAGTTATTTTTCCTTTTTAATGAAGGAAGTGCATGTGACAGATCTCAGCACAAGTGGAATATATTTTCTAAAAGGAAGAAGCATGATGATCTTTTCTTTTCTTTTTGCATAACAAACCCAGGTAAATTACCCTGTTTCGAAAAATAAAATGAGTCCCACAACTCATTGATTTAATATATTTTATGCATATTTACTTTATCCTCTGTGTATTGGATATCTCTGTGTACAACGTAATGGATAATCTTACAGGTCGAGGTTACACTCCGCAGCGTAGAATGAACGGCGTATTTTTTTTTTAATGAAACAGACGCGCTCAGGTCTGTTTAGTGTTCATATTTTTTTATTTACATGCTTCGAGACTGATTCCCCCTACATTCCCGATTATAAGAGAGCCCGATTGAATTATTTTAATTTTGTTTATTTTTTCAGGAGGTTTAAATTACCTTATTTGTTTTTTATTTAGCAGATAGGGGGGAAAAGTCCAGAATGACTCAAATAACGTTCTTAATTTATGTGTAGGAACTTCATTTGCTTTTCATTTTTTTTTTCAGCCTTCAGTTATGTGCACCAGTCACCCAAGCCTAATTTCGGGGTTTATTTTTAGCGAGTGCCTTCCCCCCTTTCTTCCCTCGGTCATGGAGGCATTAGCGAATATTTATATGATTTCGAAAAGGTCTTTCAGTGTTTTGTCTGGCAGCTCCAGAGGGGCGCCAAGAAGTAAAGTGGATCGCGCGGAGAAACCCTCGACTTAGCCTCGAAGAAAAAGTAAAGAAGCAAAAAAGTACTAGAATAACACTACTCGCTGTGTTTTCATGTTCACTAGTAGTAGAAGCTGTGAGCGCGCTAAAACGTGGATGTGTTGACTGAGGTCCAGTGAAGTAACATCTCGTCAGTTAGTTTTCTGTGATTACCCGATATTTTGTGTTGTGCATGCGACAGTATCGAAGTTAAAGTGGTGTGTGATTTGTTTTTTATGGTAGAGTGACTTTTCAGAAATTTGAGTGAATTCCCTTATTAATAGTGGATAAACAACGGAGATTGACTGTATCGGAATAGTTAATAATTTTAGCTATAATCAATATAAGTATCGACTTAGTGAATTACGCTTTTGCTGAATCTTGATTCTCACCTGTTATCCGTTAACGTACAACGCATTCTCTGAAAGTGTTTCAGTTTAAGCAATGTTTGTTGAGTTTACTGGAACGTTATTTTTTTAGATCAGTCATAATAACGCCTATAACAGAAACATCTTTCTGAAATATTTGAAATAATATTTCGTGAAAAGGAGTTGTTATTTTACTGTATATATAAACTAGAATATGTTGAAAAATTTATTACTACTTATGAAAAATATTTAAAAAGCATGTTTTCTAGAATATATATTACATTTCTTTAGAAAGTTTACAGTTTTATAATCATACTTAATAATTCGTAAGGACATTTTAGTAGAAAAAGCACTAATTAGAAATAAAAGAACTTCAGAAAATATTAATCGATCCATATTTTCTAAATGTCATGTTATTGTACAATGGATGTTTCATTTAGTATTATAATTTCTTGCTACTGAAATGAGAGGACTTCCATTATAAGAAAAATTATCTTACAATAAATTTGTTTCTTTCTTATGACATTAGTGGTTTTTGCCCCAAAAAGGTTTTTATGCTTTTCCCTTAAAAAAATCCAGTTAAATATGAAAGACTCATTGACTGTATAACTAGTTTCCCTAATATCGATTTCTTAGAGACAAATTAACTTTCATTGCTTATATTAGGTACGACTTGGGATGCAATAAATAGTTATGAGGAAGTTGAGTTTAAGTTGGTTTCGTAGCCTGTCTTACAGTCCTCCAGAAGGATCTAATCAAGATGGTGCTGTTGCACGAGAGAATGATTACACTAGAATGAGACATTATTCAACAATTCCTGAGGATAGAAGATCTGAGACAGCAAAAGTAAGTCTAAATTCCTTGTATCTTTCAAGTGTTTATAATATTTAATAAACAACGGTACCGTCAGAGTTCAAGTACATTTGGCCAAGACAGAGAAATTATATGACATAATTGTATATGTCTTGATAGAACCTTTGCTCACGAGGTTTATGTAATTAGGAGGTTTATTTGTCATTAAAATATGGGGATCAAGTTGTATTTGTGTAGGTTAAGAAAACGAACTGCAGTAACACAGTGAAAAATTGTATGATCTTAGTTAAGAATGAAAGAATGAAGATGAAACACTATATACGTACCAAGCACACCAAATACAATAACTTACATAAAAACATTACATACTACCTGTTTTAGTTCATTTTATTTGTAATATGAATTTACGACTATGCAAACACATCAACCATCATTTTCTATTAGAATATGACTTACATAACAATATCCTTATGCTATAAGAGGATATTATTTCTTAATGATAATGTTTGCATTAAGTAATTTTATTTTGTGGTGTATTTATGTATGATTCACATAGCCATAATATAGTCATATTGCTATAATGCTTAAATAAAGAATTACTTATTTGAGACTTACATATATATAATTAATATTTATAATGTGATCAAGAAGAATAATCTTTTTTTATATGTTAATCTTTCGCTTCCCTCAAGTAATTTTATTTTTTTTGAGTGGTATTTTGACCATACGAATCAAAAGCATGTTATATGAATAATCAGTACGCAATAACTAATATTGTGTTATAAACTTCAAATATATCACAGAATAATCGCAGGGATGCTAAACATTTAATCAATTTTTTGAATGATGTGTGTTAAAATATAAGATCACTATCAATTATAAATATTGTTTTATATATTTAAAGATCTATCATAAATTAATCACAAAGTTAAGATTGTTTAAATGTTATTGAGTTTTAAAAAAAGATTCAATATTACATTTGATATAGTAATTTATAGGTATTTTTTAATAAATTTAATTTTATCCTTTATTCTTTATATGTAGTTTTGAGTATGATTTTTTAAATTTATATAATTTAATAATATGATGTATTCGAGTTAAGAATTTTATATTTTTTTGTGATAAACTTATGAAAATATTTAATTTTTGGATGTATAGAATTGTTTTAGTTATATTTTATGAACGATCTATATTAGTACATAAATTTTATATAATTTATATGAGATTATGTGTTGATACAATTAATTTTATTTTTTTATAGTTAAAAATAGATATGATATATTTAATGATAAAGTTTTGCACACCAACGCATATATTGGTTTATATCATCTTTTGTGCTTCGAAAAATTTAATATATATAAAGTAATTAATATGATAACTATATTATGAATCTAGAATGAATGTACAGTTTTTTATTTGTCTCAGTAATAATAATAATTATATTCATAAATTGATGGATGGTTTGTTATGATGTTTTTAGTTTAAAGGTATTATTTGTAAATTTTTAGACTATTATCTTGGAATAATGTGTGTTGTTATTGTTATGGGGTAAATATGTTGATAGTTAGTATTGTGGTTTTTTTTTTGTTTAAAGGTGTGTATTCAATTTTGTAGTTTTGATGTATTAAATTTTTGTCGAATTTGCTTAATAAAGTATGATTTTATTAAAATAAAAGGTTGTTTATGTTTAGTTGAAGGAAGTCAAAGTAATGTTTTTAGACAAATAACATAATAAATGCTCTATGGTGCTTTATGCTCTATGGTGTTAGAAATATAGTATTTTAGTTTAATGTAGTCTATATATTTAATATACATTTTAAGAGAAAGTCTTTATTCAGTGAGTATTAAAGGAATGTAAGATTTTTTATATTTATATTTTGGTCCTGGTTATGATTAATTAAAGTAATTCCTAGTATTAAATAAATTTGTGATAGATCAGTCATCAAATATATGCATATTAATAATGGGATTTTCCTAAGTGATACCAAAATATAAAAATATAAAAGAATATAAAACGATTTGTTATTTAACACCTATTTTTGTCTTGAAAATAATTTAAATGGGAATATAGTTATTCAGAGAGTATAAAAGGAATATAAGATTTCTTATATTTATAGTTTGGTCTTGGTTATGATTAATTATAAGTAATTCCTAATATTAAATAAATTTATGACAGATCAGTCATCAAGTACATGCATATTAATAATGGGACTCCCCTAAGTGATACCGAAATATAAAAATATAAAAAATATAAAATGATTTGTTATTTAACACCTATTTTTGTTTTGAATTGAAAATAATTTAATTGGGAATATATTTTAAGAAGTGTTTTAAATGTTTTAAAAATATGTGTGTAGGCATGTATTTATTAATTCGTGATGTATTTATGAAAAACAAACTGAAAGCATATTTCTAATTTGTTGTTCTTAGCTATCATTATTAAAGCTTTTCTTTATTTTACGAATAATTTTTTGTTTATTGTCATGCATAAAAGAACTTTTTCTTTTGTCTGTTTCGTGGAAGATGCAGTTGAGAGTTTCCTTCCAAATATTTTATTTTCTAGCAATCTTTAACATATCAATCCTTAACATCGTTTTTACCCACAGTTAGGAACGACAGTCATTCTCATACTAATCATATGCATTCAGTTTCCCTAATGGTCTTCTCGTTCTTGTATGATGGATGATGCATTATGGTATCTTACATGTCATTAGTCCCATCCTCGATGATGCTAAATGAACGTCATCATTGTCCACCCTCGAGACTGTATGAAGACTAATATTTGAAATAACATAATGCTTTACCTGTAATCTAACTCAATATCCAGAAAGTATTTCCTTCAAACAAACAGTGAGAGATCTATAATTTGGTTGAGTGTGTTTGCTGAGATATGTATATATATTAACACAACGTAGTTGTCCTGTATTTTGGTATAAAAGGTCTTATGGCAGAACAAGTACAAAAAAGAAGATGACTATTTACATTGGGGTAAGTGCAGAGATGCTTATGTAGTTTTCTATCGCATTAATATGCACTAAGCAGTTTTCCATTTGCTATTTCGAGCAAAAAATATATGTGATGAACATATCTAAAACAAATATGTTTGATGGGTTGAAAAAGAGTGAAGCTAGCTAGAGAAAGTAGCAAAAATATTTGTTTTGGTACTTGCATTTATTGACTCCGTTTGGAGTTTATTTTTAGAAAAATGAATCTTCCCACTTGTCTAGAGAAAATATAGCTCAAGATTTTGAAACTGTTACATTTAAATATCTAAATATAACTTATTCATAGCTCATACATAATATTATCTTACGTCCGCATATACTTGTTGTCAATGAAGGCTTTGGAAGAGTGTTATTTAAATATTTAAGAGTTCAATATGGTGAAATTTCGCAATTCATTAGTAGAAATATAAAAGTATTAGAAATTTGAATGAATTTAGATAGAGTTTTTTCACTAATTAAACAGAGAAAAATAAATTTCGAATTTTATTTGATTTGCAATATTACCTAAAACACTTTTACTACACTTTTTAAACTTCTGATATAAGAATTTTGATAACTGACTTAATTATGTTCAAAGTTAGTCATCAAGTAATGTGAAATTTAAGACGAATAGTAGGAAAAATATCAACTAGAAGGTGTTCTCTTATTATAAATTTTGTTAATATTTTCAGTACTAATCGTATCTATGTGTCAAATGTATATTATGACAAAATGAGTGAACCCTTTGTATCACCCTGTTATCTTCAACATACACGAAAATTCTATGCTATTTCCTCAGTGAGATTAATAGATGATTTTATTAATTGTTGTCATTATTCAACCCTGTAATCAATGCAATTTATTTGTAGAATCCCGAATAAATGCCAATATTAAGTTTACTTTTCACACCCAAATTCTATTTATCACTTTATCAGTTTTATAAAGTTATTTCTGAAATATAAGTTTTGGATTAGTTAAAGTTAAAAGTACCAAAATATGTGTCGAAGTAGTAGTCTCCCAGATAGTCCAAAATTTATCGCAGAAAGACAATTCTTGAGCAAGAATCTTTATAATTTCATAAGAAATATGTAATATTTTATTTGTTGTAAGTACACTTTTTAACAAAAAATGTATATTATGATAAAAACTTTTAAATTTTTTTACATGATTGATATGATGCATTCCAAAACCTAGTTAAATATTTTCCACCTCAGAAATATTGAAATATAAAGATTTAAATTTCCATGGAAACTGCAGTATCCCCTTAAAAAGTTTAGTTTTAAGTGACAAAATTCATAACATTTGGAATATCTTTGATTTTATGTGGGGTAAATCCGTTATCTTACCTAATAAACCTAGGGGTTCCCAAACTTTATCAACGCACTGCGCATTTCGAGTAACGCGCCTCATTTGTAATATTTCCACTATAATGTTAATTGAACGCAGATAAATAAAACAACACTTTTGTGGAAAAGCAAAATAGTTGTAATTGACAAGAAAGAAAACAAATTAAAGACGAATGAAAAGAAAACAAACTTTCTGAAGCAAGTGAAAAATTCAATGTGATGGGTGACAGTATTGATCTCCACACATTTTTACAAGCTGGGGAGAAAGGCTTGATACATCTATTCTCGTTTCTTGCTCCGTATCAATTTTCGAACCATATTTGGTGTTTTACGCCGACAGCTGGAAATACAGCCTCACATAGATAGGATGTTGCAAAGGAAATTAGGATCATTGTCTTTTTGTACTTAATGTGTGATATTCAGTTTTGATTGAAATTCAAAACTCCATTAAATTTGAGCAAGCAACTTTTGCTTTCCCACTGTTGGAATGAGAGACGAAGAGAGTAAGACTTCTTCGTCTTGTGTAGTAAAGGCTGGTGGAGCTCGAAAAGGAATGCCTTACGGTGTTCCTGGCCTCCCTTCACGGCGTTCCTGGGAACCCCTGCTGTAAACACATATTGTAAAATGGTTAGTGTTTCGCACTTCCAATCAGTGATCTTCGTTTCGATTTCCGAGTAACACTTGGATGTGTTTGTATTGCACCCTAATAGGATGATGCATTGTCCAATCTATGGTTTTTCCATAATAAAATATTCAACAAGAGTGTGAAGTTGTATGAATTAATGCTGAAAAAGCTAGATCCACCAAACAAAAGCGGAGAAAATCTGATAATCCTTAAATATCATGAATTAGGTAAAGATGGATTGTTAAAATAAAATCAATATTCGTATGAGGAATGTAGCATTCTGAGCTTATGATGTATTGTAAAGGTATTAAAATCTACTAAAAAGAAAGAATACGATATCGAGAATACTGTTGATAGGAACATTCAGTTAGATGAAAAATACGCTTATTAATCGAAATACATTTTTTCTTAGAAGTACTACATAGCTTAATCCAGTAACCAGTTACGCCAAAAAATATTTTTGGGTATCGGAGAATCAGTACATAACTTATTGATCAATACTATTCAGTAAATCACAAAAGTAAAACATTTCCAAATACTGAAACTTTTAGCAGTTTGCACTTCTTATGATAATTACACTTCTGTAGCCTGTTAGAAAGAATACGATATTGAGAATAATACTATTAATAGGAACATTCATTTAGATAGAAAAACCGTTTAATAATCAGGATATATTGTTCCTTTGAACTAATACTTAATTTAATCTAGTAACCAGTGCACGCACTGCACATCTACTAGCACCGGCCCTGTATTTACATACTAGCCGCTTATCTCCTAGTTTGGATAATTGAGGCTAATAAATGAAGGTAATATTTATTCAAAATTTTATATTGCATTTCAGAACTGTATTACATATTATACCAAAAATGAGAGAAAGGTCATTTACTGAAGCCAACTCAGTAATGGAAATGAACATGTGTCATAATTAAATGTTTGTTTTCGGGTTTTCCCCCTCACTATCTCAAAAGAGGCTGCAAAAATCAAATTAATTCTCCGAAATTCGTCTATCAAATTTCACACTGATTGCTGAATATGTGTAGAGTTAACAAACGTTTCCAGAATTTTTATTTTTATTTACTAGATATAGTGAATTATTTCATTTTCATGGAGCAGAGAATAAAATAAAGTACCAAACTTTGGTAACAAACAGCTAACTTATATGTCTCTAATGAAATAATTCTAAAGCGTAGGATGTTTAGAGTTTTGATGATATGAGAGACAAATTGCTATTACTTAGTTAATTGTTCTCAAAATTGTTTTGAATTTTATGAAACAAGTGTTCTAGAAGTGTTAAGTATCACTGAAAGAGGATGTTTGAAAATCAACAAGTTTTCACTGCATGATAGAAGTAATGTAGAAAATTTTGTGCGTCTGTGAGAAACAGTGTGGATTTGTGTAAAACAGTATATCCTCGAGTGAAAGCAGTGATATACCAGATTCACCACTTTTAATAAATGACAAGGCCGGCATTCAGCTGCGAATTCTTTTAATTATACTTTTATAAGCAGCATAAATCCAGCAAAACAAAATGAAGAAACATATATTCTTTATGAACAAAACAATTTGAAATACAATATCACCGAGTCGTCGTTCTGATTATCCGAGGAAGGATTAGCTTTTGAAGACTCTAGTAGAATTGTTTTTTTATCACAATTTTTTTGTATTTCTCACTACCCATCGTGATACACGTCTCCATATGGAGGGATTTATACATCCTAGCACTATTATGGCTGAGGGGAAAGGGGAGATTTAGACGTGCTCGAGAAGGCACTTGCCGATGTCACATTACGAGGTGCCAGGTTTAAGCCTAGTACGTGTTGAATAAATCTATTGATCCAAAAGTACTGTCATCGGTGTGGGAGAGGTCTGCAGAATCAGGAAGAAAAGCCTCATTTCTGAGGATGATGTGGGTAACGTGCTGTGCCTCCACTCGATGGACTTGGGTTTGATTCCCGAATAAGGTTTGGTTACATTTGTCTTGTATTGGGAGTAAAGTTTTCCTTCTATATGATACTCCCATAACAAAGTGACCAACAAAATCTGTAATTACCATCGTGGCGAATATTAAATGAAGGAAACTGTGTCTCACATTTGCAAAAAATAAAAAGTAAAAGACACTTTTATTTTTCTAAGTAGACAAAACTTTCAGTTGTCAACTTGTGTAGCTCTAATATGGATTTAATATTAAACCTAAATCTTTGGAAACATCTGATGATAATCTAAGGTAGCACAAATATATCGGTCAATGTTGGATAATATTTTGAAAGTCGCAGAATGTGAGACATCAAATTTTGGACTTCTGCCGATATTTACCTGTATTATGTAAATGGAAATCTAATCAATTTGCCAGTTGTTATGATAGAGACTTTTTTGAATGTTTTTTCTTAATGTTATTAAAAATGGCATTCAATGTAAATAACGATATTATTTAAAAGCATTCAGTGATATCTACCGATATTCCTAAAAATAAACATAATTTTTATATCATTTAATTAATTTGCTAGTTTTTACGAAACCTACTTTATTGAATGTTTTTCCTTAATTTTATAACCAATGGCATTCAATGTCAAAAATGATATTACTTAATAGCATTCAGCGATATCTATCGACATTCGTAAAAATAAACATCATTTTCTGCCGTCAAATGATATCTCACGACATTCAGTGTAACATATTAGCTGTATACAAACGGAAGTGAATCGATTTTGCCTTTTCTCCATAACGAGTACTACGACTAATTGCAATTTTTGCTATTCTTCTGAAAACTGTGAGACAAGCAGAGTTGAACTACACTGCTGTAGAATTTTATTCTGAGGGAAAATGCTTGGTAATACAAATTTTAAGCGTAAAGCTTCTAAAATAAACCCAATTGGACATCCAAAAAATCAGAAAATGGCAATTCAATTTAGCAATTTCTTAAAACTTTACTAATATTTATAAGCATCAAAAACTTTTTGTAAAAAAAACATCAATATGTATGTAAGTAAATTCTAAAAGAACTCAGCCGCACGCAGGTGTACTATTACCAAAAAAGTCCTTCCCACATCTAACGCAAATAAGTTTGTTCACGCCTGTTCTTATAGAGAAATAATTCTTTATTTGCTGTCTATATTGCATAGCTACAAACATTATGCCACAAAATTTTTCAAACCGTTTAATTATATTTTTAGAGAAATATCTTGTAAGTTGATGACTGTAGAATTTTAAAGTAAAATTCCAAATGCCTTTCTAAATACCCGAAACTTCTAAAATTATTCCAACTTTTTAAACAGGAAACAGCTTAAATTTAGAGAAAAATGAAACATAATTCTTGACCTTAATAGTTTAGACTGAAGGGAAAAAAGTTCTGAAAAATGATGTCTGCATGCGTAAGTAGAGCAAACTCGAGAAGAAGGAGATATAAACATTTTTCCGTCTCCTCGCACAGCTGATCGGAAGTTGAAAATTTGCCACGTGTATAGCAGATGTGTTATAAACTAACAGTTTATAGATGTTGAAAATCGGGGAAAATAGCAAATCTTTATTTTGTTTTCAGCCACATACACACTCTAAAAGATGTTAGGGTCATGTAAGGTCACTTGCAAAGTAGGAAACGAGACAATTATGTAAGAGCTCGATTATTTTTTTTATGTAACTCCTAGTAAAATACAGTCGAACTCGTTTATAACGAGCACAAAGGGACCGTAACATTTACTCGTTAAATCCCAGTGCTCGTAATAAACGGGTCCTTAAGGCAGGCATGCAACCAGAAGGGGGAAGGCTTGGGAGGTCAAATGATTGAGTTTACTTAAAATTTAATTAATACTTATTTTAATTACATTAATTTAATTAAATACTTTTCTTAATTTAATGACAATTAACCCCACCCCATCAGCGAAAAATTTCTAGTTGCAGTCTTAAAGGAAAGAAATAATAAACGGGAAGAAAAATCTTCGGTGGTCGGTACATCTGAGGTCATCAGTTCGTCGTCGATGAATACATAGTTTTGGAATTCTTTGGTCATTTCCAAACTTGCAGTTTGTATGAAATTGTCAACCTCTTCTTCCTCAGTGGATTGACCGTCTTGACAACTCTCTAATCCATCCTTATGGAAACACTTGATGATACATGTTGATGTGACACTTTCCCATGCATCGTTCATCAAACGTATCTCTTCCAGCACGTTGACATTGGTATTTGATGCTGTTCCACTTCTATTTCTCCGGTCCAGAATCATCAAAATCAGTTGCTTACGGAAGTGGCAAAAATTCAATTGCACCGGATTTGTGATCCCTCCCTATTGAGATTGGAATGCTGGAGGAATTTTTCTTACAAAAGTATTAAATCGCGGAGAAGAAAAATAAAGGTAAAACAGAAAGACTATAAAGATGAGAAAAAAGAATGCAACACAGAAAAATATTGCTCGCTAAAACCAGGTCCTGCTCATTAAAAGCGACTTCTGTTCCATAAACTTAACATTGATCCCACTAAATATTCTCGCTTCCCTCGGTAAATCCGAGTTCTCGTTAAATCATTATAAACGAGTTCGACTGTACTTATTTAAAAGTTTGTTGTTTTTAATTTCAATGGTATAAATATCATAATTTGAAACTAAGAATCAAGCTTTGCTCCTGTGAGAACAAAGCTTGATTTCTAGTTCTTTGCTGTTCGATGTGAGAAGCTCTTATTTTTTCCTATTCACTTCAAAGCATTTGAAGCCGATCGACCGCCAAATAGGTACGGCGCTGACTTCGGCAATTTAAATTGAGAAGGTCGATTTCCTTTTTTGGCATGTGTGTTCAGGATCGGTACTAAGCAGTAGTTACTAGTCTAAATTAATTCCGTGTCCCCCCTCAAAAAATAGTAGGTAGAGTTCCAAACAAAATCAAACCTATTCAGCCCAACGTGTAAAAAACACGATACCGGTTTGTGTTCATTCAGATGTATATTTAATTTTTTAAAAGCTTTTTCTGCATTTTACAATATTCATATGATGTTTTTAAGCTACATGATACCAAAATGATGGTAAAAATGGTTTTGTTGTCACAAATTATCCTTATAAATTCTTTACTCATCCAGGAAAATCTAAATATTTAATAATTCAAAAGTTATTTACATGTAGGACATCTTTTTAAGGATTTTTTAACAAATGAAAACTTTAAAAGAATTTTTCTGTATTCAGTTTTCTTTGAATTTCATTCATTAAAATTTCTAAGGCTTTTTTAAAAATAGTCAATATTTAAGTATTAAATGTTTTATACCTTTTTCAATAATGTGTAAAATAAAACTACGATTGGAATGAATAGTAAGTTGCTTATTTAATTTTATATTCAAATATATACAAGAAACTCAAATTTCAGTATTTTCACTGTATCAGTGAAGTATTTAAAATGAAATATAATTTTAATGATCCCTAAAAATCAATGTAAAGTTTTGTGTATAAAGTCTTAATAGTTCACCTAAAAATTTGGAGCAAAAATATTATATATGTTATCACAAATTAAGAACACAGCCGATTTCATTATACCCGTTTGATGTTCATTGATTTTGTAATTAAATTTAACTAGAGATTTCCTCTGAAACTATCTGCTGTTACTCAGTAAAAATTATAATTAGTTTAAGCAGAATTTAATTGGTTATCTAGATTAGTACTATTTTGATCATTAAATCTTAAATAAAAAATTTTGACTACATAAAACTTCGGAGATTTGATTTAATTCTCTCGCACTGTGAAATAATATTAAAGTTTCAGATATATCTAATTTATATTTTTTTAAACAAAAAAAATTCTGGAATTATGCCTACATGTGCAAAGATGATAATAAAAAAAGTCAATAAGTTAGTTGGTAGACCTTTGGCTCAAAATTTTAGATCTCTATCAACTTTTGGACGCAATCTGGAAAAGGTTCTTTGGTTGCGTCACCAGTTGTTGTTTTGGCAAACCTTCAATGGAAAAAAAAGTCATTTTGTATGTTTTTAGGGGATTTTCAAGGATGCCAATCGAGATTATTTTGTTGCATAATATATAGGCACAATCATTTTTGACGATACTCTATAATTGATATTCTTATCTATGTAAGAGTGTACTAGAAAGTCGAAGGGAGAGCATTTAAAATAAAGGCATGAAAGTACTATATTAGAAAATATCTTTCTACTTAGAGTACATTATATTTTCTTTTTCTCAGTTGCATGTCAATTCTATCTTTTATAAGACATGGAAAACATTAAAATGTTTATTCATTTATTTATTGCCACAGAGTTTCAGTTGAATGAATAACATCCAGTTAATGACTGACAGAGAAAAGCAAATAAATATTTGTGACAGAAACTGTTACGCCTCTTCTAACTTCAAGACATAAATATTCAAGATGTGTTTGTTTTCGCTTAGAACCGCGGCCGAGAAAATGTATTTCATCCGGAAAAGTGGACAATATAAGGATAATTTTACACTCGTGTTTGAAAATATATGAATGATCTTCTACTTAAAAATGGAATGTAGGCAATATGCTGCACGCAAATTACCCGTCGGAAAATTTTGGCAAACACCACAATGTCCTTGACTGAGCCGTAAACATAAAGGCTGACTTAGCTTGTATGATCCTTTCATCTAGCAACAACTCTGATAAAGACCCGGATGTTATCTAAAACGTTGTCGGCGCGCTTTCGTTCGATGTGCACGACTACCCTCCCCCAAGAAATACATACCTATCAGTAGTTTGTAATTTAGTGAAGAAAGAATTATTAATAGAGGAAATGTTAGTTTAATATGGTGTGATTACCTTTAGTAGTCTTGTTTATGAACAAAGATTCCCCACAATTTCAAAGAGGAAATTGATGTGTACTGGTCGAACGTGCAAACATTAAGCCATTAGCAGCTATTTTTTGCCTTACATTTACAAAGACGAATAATATCTCCAAGTTTCTTAACCAAATCTTTATGCAAATAATGATTTGTTCAAGATAATTAAACGGTTCTAGCATTCTGCCCATTATGCTCTATATCAGATATATTTTGGAGATGCGTTGCATCAAGACCGCTCTATATCAGTTTTCTCTCACTTGTATACTATGATTAAATACATTTAAACTGAATACTTTTGCTTCAGGTAGCCAGTAGGTTTTTTAACTTTTGGGAATTAAATATTATTGTTCATCTGATTAATAATTATTTTCTATTTATCTAATAAATATTCCTCTAATGGATATTGTTGTCCTGTTTTATATCAAATCATATAAGCGCTAATTCATTAATTAGCTTTCAAGTGAACTAGTCGTTCTAGCTCATTATTCAATATTTTTTGTATCGGTTCATTCATCATCTGAACCATTCAAATTTTCGATGTTTCTAATGGTGTATTCCTACAAGATATCTTTTTCTCCTAGTAGTTTAGTTTACAACCAACAGATGAAGAATTTCATGGATGTAAATGAAGCTGAAGATTATGAGGGAAATTACATTCTAGCTTATTATTTAATATATTTCGTATCTTTTCATTTATCATCTGTATCATTCAAATTTTGGATGTTTCTGATGGTGTATTTCTACAAGATATCTTTTTCTCTGAATAGTTTAGTTTACAACCAACAAATGAAAAATTTCATGGATGAGTAGAAACTCACGATTATGAGGGGAATTTTTCAAAGTTGTGTTATTTAATAAGAAATGTCTCATGCCTTTAAGAAATTTCTGATGTGTACGTATATTAAAAAAGCTTCCGTCAATGTAAGATAACAATACATAGTGAACCTAGAGTTTTTTTAGTATTATGCAGAATGAGAATTGTTATTTAAGCATATTTTCACTTGAAAGTGAATATCAGTTTTTAAAACTTCCATTTAACAGTTTTCTTAATTTTTATTTGCTATTTAAACTTTTCAGTATAACTGTAAAAACTGCATCACTTTTTTTTTCGAATTTATTTGTCTCGTGGTTTGTCAAAACATGTTTTTTTTTCATACTAGTTTTACTTTAAATGTAAATTTGCAAATGTACTCTGAGTATTACTTTCCGAAAAATTTCGTGAAGGACTTGTCGTTTCTCACGGATCACTTGTTATGTAGTGATTTCGATTTACCAAATTTATTAACTTTAATTTGAAAAAAAAAATCTTAAAATCTAGTTAACATTCCTTCGAAAAATATTACCATTTAGCATCAGTGGCCTGTGTAGAATGGCATTTAACCTTTTAGAAGCCTGATCTGACATTATACAGTGGACTCCGCTTAATGTTATCAGTTTGGGATACCGTGATTTTGATAACAATAACAGATTGATAACAATAAACGATATTCAAAATTAGATAAATTTACGCCCTCCTTTAATTCACAAGTACTAAATTTCAAAATAAAATGAAAAAACTCACCTTATATTTATGTTCTCTATATTATCCTTTAACCCATATTGTACCACACCAACTAAATGTTTCTGTAAGTTATTAAAACTTAATCCATATCATTAATATTGTGTAACTAAGTATATAAAACCAAAATTTTGAAAAAAATATTTTTAATTTCTTATGTAATTGGCTGTTCTATAAATAGGACAACGGTCCATTACACTACTAAAACTTAACAAATATCACTGATTCATAGATGAAATTTGGGGAAACAGTCAAAACAAAGTCCAACATTACATTTTAAGCATACTGTTGTAGGTTTTCTCTTGCAGTTATTGAACTGGCAGTAAGAGAGTAAGTTTATCTTGCAAAAAATCTCCAGTTTTCTGAATAGAATAGACATCTATTTACCCCTTGTTGTGTCCAGGTGAGTGAACAGGTGTTTGAACTGGTTTTTATTGAAAGATAAGAAAAGAATGTGTGCTATCAATGCAATATCGAATTCATAGAAAAATAATCGGGATTGGACAGTCGTCTTAATATCAGGGCACCTTTTTTATACTTACAAAATACACATGTAAAATATATTTTTCAACAAAAACTTTCAGCTACATTATTAGCTCTGTTTTTAAACTAGAAGTAACATCCACAATGTTTAAAAAAATAATAATAATAAATATAAAATTAAAGATTAAAAAATGACAATTTTTAAGAGGTTGATGAAAATAAGTTTTACAGTACAATATAATTTGATTTCTCAGTTTTTTTGCTACTATGCTAAAGTTTGTCTATTTTAAAGGTGTTAAAATAAAATCCACTCAAAAAATAATTATAACTTTATTATTAAATAGAATTTTATTTGCTGTCCTGTTTAAAGGACAGCGGTCCAATATGGGTTAAAACATAAGAATTATATATATAATTAAAAAATTGATCAATTGCTGTGTACCGAGGTACTTTCCCACGGTGGTCTGCACGTGCATGCATAGCCGCTAGAGGTATTTAGGACTCCAATTGTTCACGTCAAGTTTAGGGACCCCTGCAGAGAAGATAGATCACGGAATGGCAGCGTAACGGTCAAGCTCGCACAGAGCTGTAAGCGTGAGTTATGGGAGCAGGGGCTAAAAAGTAATGTCAGCTTGAACAAAAAGGGGCTACTTTAATGAGCCCACCTGTACTCCCGAAGGGCATTTGATGTGGGAAAATTTCCCGAAGACAAGGGATTGGATAAGAAGAAAAAAGTTGGCGTTGGGACCGAGGTGAGGGGTTTGAAAACGTAGTGAGAGCGAGGAGTCGAAGAAGAAGTGGGGAGTCGAGAAAAGTGGGACAAGGATCCACTAGCACCTGCTCGTCCCGTGCGCCCGGACCGACACCGCACCGCTCACCATCACCAACTCGTCCCGTACGCCCGTGAGGAAAGCCCCTGCCTGCTCCCCTGTGACTTTAATGGAGGTAATTTATAAAATAATATTTACAGTCATTTAACGCAGGCCTCTGTTAATAATAATAATTCGTTATAAAGAGATGTGTGATAATTATAGTGTAAATAGAAGATATAAATAATGGATGATTATGATAACCAAGGATCTATTTGTAAATAAATGTATAGAATAAATGTGTGAATCTCAATATAAAGTATTATAGTCATTCTGTGTTTCCCCCTTGTAACGAACACTGGTGTATAGGTTGTATGTACATTACAACATGCTGTCTACAATTTTTGACTATCTACAATTTTTTCTAAGAAGCTCATTGATAAATTATTCGTAATCATAATGTTTTTTAAAGTCATCAGAGCTGTGTTGTACTCCACGTTTTAACACTTTCAATGCAGTTCCTAGGCTGAGAAATGTTCAACTGCGCTGCAGCATTGCGCTGACTCATTTTTGGTAACCTGTCATAACGATTTAAATTTTTGACCTTTTGTTTTAATGTTAAATCAATACTCTTTCTGGCTTCCATATCGACAAGCTGCATGTATACGAGCAAGGCATAATTTGTGAATACGCTCCCTCTCATTTCCTATTAGAATGTGTTACCTTCTGCTTATCTGACAACCATTGACTACCAGCAGGGTGTGCGTATTTCTGAAAAATTACATGAACGTGTAATACCAAACTCCTTTGATCATTCCCCACTTCCTTTGGTGGAAGAGGGAGAATTCTCGGAAATTAAAACAGGAACGAAGGGAAAGAAAAGTTTGGGTTCCTTCTGAATACATTGTGAATATTCCTTTGACAGTTAAAATAAGGTTCGAAAACTGATAACGTTGACCGATGCAACGTTCACATAAAGCAATAATTTTAACATACAAATAAATAAAGAAAATCAGGATCAAGTAATTTCGATAACAAAAAATGGTTGATAACAATAACCGCGATCACATTAAGCGGAGTCCACTGTAGTTTGATCTGTAGGTGATCTGTAGGTGATCTGTTTGTAATTTCGGTTACTTTTGCATTTATATTGACACAATTCATTATTTATACTGTTGGGCGAAAATAAAATTTTCTGCAGTAAAGAGAAGTGATGTTTGTGATGAGGCGATTTAGATCTGTTATATAATTGATTCATTCATACAAGAAGTAAAATGTTCGGGATCTAAATCTGACCTCATCACATCTTTGTAAAGAGATGGAGGACCATAAATTTCTATTCAACGGATATGTTTGTCTTGTACGGTGGTCTCGGGTGGGGTTCTGATCCCAGTCCCAGATTAGAATCCCGTCTCCGTACTTGACATTAAATAAGAATGTACCTTTGTGGAGTATTTATGAGTCTCTAAGGGACAGTGCCCAATTAGAAGGGATAAGGTTTGGCACTTTGGCGGTCTCAAGGCGGGGTTGAAGCAGGCTAATGAAATTCTTACAACTATCCCGATTGGACGACAAGAAGGAAGAGGGGACAAGGTTGAAATAATTAAATATGAAAAATCTAAAAGATGAGAAAATGGTTCGGAGGTCCCGGAGAAGAGGTTCGAAGGTCCCAAAAGAAAGTGTTCGAAAGTCGGGAGTCCAGTCGGGTCCGACGGAAGTTGTTCGTGAGTCCAGAAGAGAAGGTGCTCGATAGTCCAGACTAGGAGAATCCTGCCAAGTCCGACAGGAAGTGTTTCTGCACCAAATAGTACGGCCGCACCCCAAAGACTCAGGAGGAAGCCCCTGACGAGACCAACGGATGATATATACATTCTCTCTCCTGATCAGCCATAGATACCCTTCAACCAGAAGTGTTCCGGGCCCAACATTTTAGACCCACAAAGGTACCCCACATTTACATACATTTTTGAAATTGAGATTAGGTCCTCTATTTATTTACAAAATTACTTAAGTATATAAAAAATTTGTCAGAACTAAATTAGAAGATGTTGTCAAAGCTTATTTTATGAAAATTTGCATCAGTTTTATATGTAAATAGATGTATATATATTATAATAAATTTACTTTTTTTTTAATATTAAGCTAGTCTCGGTTGCTGTCAATTTAGCTGTTAGTTTATTTTCATTTTTATGTCTGCAGGTTCTCAGAACCTGTGGTTAAATTTAGTACAAAAATACGTAACACAACGCAATTAAAAATAAATCACCACTATACATTTGATAACAGGTTGATACTCCAATATAAACGAGGACTACACGGCAGTTGTACTTCTTAATTATTGGAAAATTCTAAAGTGTCAGTAGTGGCATGTAAAATTTAAGCCGAAATATATTACTTTTACATTACTTAATGTATTTGAAATTCTTTTAATCATTCTAGAGAAAAAGTTATTACCTTCCTAATATATATATTTCATTTCTAATGTTACAAAAAATCTTCTTTTTCATCTCAGTTTGACTTACTGTTAGATTACTCCTCATTATATTTTTCCGGTTCTATTAACTTCATTTTGATACTTCTTTCGTTAATCAATTCAAGTTTTATTTCATTTCACTAAAAATTACTCCACGATATAAATTTGACAGAAAGAAATTCTGAAAGGTTTCTTAACTAAACAAGAAAATATAAATTTAAAAAGTATAAATTATTTATTACCCATAGTATCAACTATACTTTCCTTTAACTATAAGTAATAATTTTACGTTCTTAACAGTTTGTCTTCAACTATTGAGTTTCAGTTCCGTCCGAAAAGTAAAATAAGTTAGAAGACTTTTCGACAAGATCAATCGAAATATAGCCTGAGGTGCACAGGGTTTACATTCAGCCATGCCTAGAATAGATAACATTCACTATCATTGCTTTGCCCTTTTTTTACCGGCAATATTTTCTCCGGTTCCTGTTATCTTTTTCTCCCTTTTTCGATTCCACATAAAGCTTAAGAGAATGATTGCGCAAGTCATCCTAAAGATCAAAAGCTAGTCTACAAAATGCGGAACCGAAGAAAACGTAGCTGCGCTTTAATGAATTTTCTGAACGATTTGCCGTAAATCTCGCTTTTCTGTTCGATGCTTTAAAAACTGTCGCCGAGTTGATGCTGAAAAGTTAAATACTTACTTAACCGATCAGAGGTGAATGTTTGTGATCTATAAAAGTTTGCTTTTATTCGGATGCTTATGGAGGTAGCGATCAATGTTATTTAGTTTATCTGAAATTTTAATATTCTGTATAAGTCATTCAAAAGAAAGTTAAATAATGCACTGCGTGAATGAAAATGAACTGTATGAAACACTACTTTAGTGTTGTTGCTTTTAAATTAAAAAATTCTTTTTTTAGAAGATGGACGCAGAGGCGTAGTGAGAAATATTCTATGTGTGTGAGCGTGTGTAAGGGGTGGATTTCACTTCAACTCATATCTCAATATTAATACAGAAATCCTTACATATATAATACATATATATATATATATATATATATATATATATAATATATAATACATATATATATATATATATATATATATATATATATATATAACAATTTTTATGGGAATGTTACAACTACCACATGACCACCTTTGGAAGGATGGCTTAATTAGATTTCCTGGATATTGCGCTCTAGTTTGACCTGGATTTTCTGTCCCTGTTAACTCAAAATAACCATAAATAGATAGCATACTTAGATAAGATATTGTGTAAAATTATATATATATATATATATACTATTCTTAAATATATATATATATATATATATATATATATATATATATATATATATATATATATATATATATATATATATATATATATATATATATATATATGTCAGGATTTAAAATGTAGATTAATTTTAAGAGATTTTAATTAGGGATTCTTTTATTGAGAGTGTCGCGACATGAGGAGTTAGACACATAAATACGGCTCACGCGCAGTGATCTGGGCAGAGAGCAGTATACACTTTCCACAGTCAGACCTGCAGCTCCTCGAAGCAGTAAAACCTGCCTTTGTTAGAAGTTGGGCGCCAATGTGAGACGCCATTGTAGAGTAGTGTGGGATGAGATTTAAATAAAGAGATGAAGTGGTACTCCGAACTCTAGTGTCATTTAGTGGGACCCCGACATATATATATATATATATATATATATATATATGCCAGGTTTAAAAATGGGAGATATATATATATATATATATATATATATATATATATATATATATGCCAGGTTTAAAAATGGGAGTTATATATATATATATATATATATATATATAATTTTACACAATATCTTATCTAAGTATGCTATATCTATCTATCTATCTATATATATACATATATATATACATATACATATATATATACATACATATACATATATATATATATATATACATATATATATATAATATATATATATATATATATATATATATATAAATATAAATATATATATATATATATATATATATATATATATATATATATATATATATATATATATATGCCAGGTTTAAAAATGGGAGTTAAGAATTAAGCGATTTATAATTAAAAATAGTTAGAACTCATTAACGATAACGTAATAGGAGAAAGAAACACAAGCTAGAGGAACTATACAGAGTAAAAAAAGTTGACGTAGAAGCAGACATAAGAATTTGCTTAGGTATCAGCCCCAAAAGAGACACTTCTGAGCGGAAACTCAGGTTGATAACATCCTCCACGCTTGTCGTGACCAATTATGAGAACAAAGGATATCTAAATGGAATAGCTATGGACAGAAGTATTACAATAAAGAAGTTTTTATATATGAAATCAAATATGTCTTCCATGCCTTAACCATTAGTCAGTGCCATATATATGTATATATATATATATATATATATATATATATATATATATATATTACAATTATATTTTTATCTCTTTCTGTTCCGATTCTGTCTTTTCAGTATTCATTTCTAGCAACCCTAGCGAATGTTCTCGAATGTTCCCTTGTGGATTCCTTCCGGTTGCATTGCTAAAAATAGATTCTGATGCTTAAGTTACATCCTCCATGTGACTTGTAGGTGATTGCTCATTGGTTGGTACAACAAGTATTTAAACAGATGTACATTGTTTGAGAACAGTTTCGTTCGTAAGAGTAAACATGAATAAACTACGATAATTTGATTGTATTTATTTCTTTGTCCATCTCTTCTACTCAGCAAGACTGCAAGGAGGAGACATTCGCTCAGAATTCCCTTCGAAATAAGCAAACAGCTTTCATTTCATATACAGTTTAAATTTTTTTAAATATTTCCCAAGTTCACGATCTAGCCAAGGATTATTAATTAAGAATAATTAATAAGGATAATTCAGTTGAACATTATTATGCTATAAGAAAATATATTAAAATTAATAAACATTAAGTCAAGATAAAATAAAATTGAAACTCAGCTGAAATTCAAGAAATTCGAATCCACATTCAATCACGCAGGTTTGCGTGGTCAAAAAGGTGTCCAAATAATAATAAAAAAAAATACTTTTTCATTTGTAAACGTACTTAACAACAGTCCAGTAATAAATTAGACAATGAATATAAAATTATTCATATTTATTCAAACTATATCTGTGTACCTATTAAATTACATTAGTTTGTTATTCTACGTACTGTTTAATTTAATTTTTATGTATTTTATTATAAAAACGACATTATTTTTTAAAAATTAACAATGTATTGAAAAACTATTGTTGAAAAATTTAAATCTCTGAGAAATTCACCTAACGGCTAATTTTATAATCTCACATCTGATCATAAATTTCTTTTGGATCTCACTACTTTATATTTTTTTCGTCACAGTGTTAACAGGCAAAAGATCTATACTAGTATTAATAATTACAGTGGTGATAGTAATAATAATAATATTAATGGCAGGTAAATGACTCAGGCATATACAGATATTTTTCTTCTGGAAAAAATTACGCGGTGAATAACAGAAATGGCAATCAGTAATTACTTATTCTGAAAATTTTACGAGAAGAAATATTAAGAATTTCGTCGAATTATCCTTGCCTAGAATACTATTACATAATTATTTGAAGGAGTGAAGAAAGAGTGCATCCCTTGGGAAATCTTATTTACGCGAGGGAAATTCTTTGGAGGAATTATTTTTAGATTTCTTTAACTTTGTAACGTAAATAATTTTCAAAACATGTTGCTTTCTCTTCTAGTTATCTAACTATAAAATTAATATTAATCATTTTTATAATACTGGAGAACTGAAAAAAACTTATTTAAAAAAATCGAAATTTCTAGTTTTGTTTCGTTATATTAATACACGGTATACTGAAAATGACATAACTTGAAGAGGAAATATTTTACTTGCTGAAATTGCTGATGCATAATTCATTTTAATATAAAACTATGTCAAATTATAAGTTTATTTTACTAGAGTGCTAAATTGTTATGGATTCAACTGTTTACTTTCCGATCTCGTAAAAATGTTAGGTAAAACTAAATTCCTCTTTTTTTCTTCAAAATTCTGACTTATTTTACTGAGCCAGAAAATGGTAATTTCTTTAAGCCTCAACATTTGAATTAATTCATCACTAACCCGATAAAATTTTTTAAAAATGATAAACTGCTTATCATTTTGTACTTATCTATGATATACGCAAACATACATACCTGTTATTCCATAGAGAGTTTGAAAAGACTGTTTTGATTTTTCTGACTGATTTTTACTTTCCTGCAATATTGTAGTTAACACTAATTGCTTATAGAATACCTCCCAAATGGTGATACTAAATTACTTTCCGTCTCAAAGTTACAAATATTTCTTAATCAGATGCACAGAGTTATTACTAAAATAAACTTTGAATTTGTTACATAAAAAATAGAGACATAAAAAAAATAGATTTCTCACGCACAGAGTTTCAGCTTTTTTATGCAAAGATAATTTTTGTGCTGAAAGCTTATATAAACTAGATTCTTTCAGGAGAGATGGACGCATATATTCCCAGCAAATTAAGTACTTCAGCATTTCAGTTTTTATTAGCGGGCCAATTGTTCACTCAAAATAGCAAAACCAACAATCAAGGTACGAATTGGGAAACCGAATCCCATCAGATTAGAAATGATTTGGTTTTGTTTGGTTTGAAGCGCTACAGTCTACTGTTTTGCACGCGAGGGCTAATAAGACCGGGACCTACAGCTTAAAGCCGATTTCAAACGGCTACGAACATCCATGCCATAGTGGGATTCGAACCAACGAACTCTGGTACCGACGATCAGCGGCCTAATCAATCGGCCAGCGTTCGGCAGATTGGAAATGAATAAAGTGTAAAAGTTGCAAATTAAAACTCCAATGAGAGGAAAAAGGAAGAGATTAAGCTCTTGAAATGATGTTATATTCTTCTAAACAAACTGGACTTAAAATTGGGAAAAATAATTTAGATGCTTTTAGGTTAGGTAATATATTACATGCATGTTTATTGAAAGTTGGAAATCTCTGTAAATATATTATATTTGGTTTATATTTAATTAAAAATATCGAAAAATGTTAAATAATTTTATAAATTGTTCTCCCCATTTTAGCACAATTGGAACGCTAATCATTCTTTAGAATTTGTATAATCGCAAAAATTCCACTTACATTCTTGTCAAAATTAGCGAATTCTTAAATAATTGCGTTGTTCCAAAGGTTAAAATTGTAGCTTTAGTGTCTCAGAATTCATTTTCTGTTACTGAGAAATTGTTAAGAAGGTCACAATGCAATTCTTTGCTTTAAAGCATTGATAATGTTAAATAAGTTGTTTAAAAATATACTGTATATTTAAAATACTATCTTTATATAATAGTTTTGCATAATAAGAATTGTTTCTCTCTCTCTCTCTCTTTCTCTCTCTCTCTCACTCTCTCTCTCTATATATATATATGTAATGAGACTGTCTTCTCGATGGGGGGTTGCAGTCATGGTCATAAAAATGATACCGTTTCAGCTAAAGACCTTTATTAAGATAACTTTGAAGGACGGGTTCCCACTTCATCATAGGGACAAACTGAAGGGTCAGCTAGCATGAAGTTCTATGTACAAGACAAGTAACACCTGGGTCAACATCTGTGGGAAAATATCTCTAGAAAAATCTGTCTCCGACAGCGTGTATCTCCTTTTTATTTCGAAATTTCCTAAATTGTCCGCTAGGGCCATGTAGGTTTATAATTGGCCAGGCCCCTTCTCTTAGGGCGTAACCTGTCGCCCCAGTAATCAATTTAAGTTAGGGGTTAAAAAGGGGAATGCAAAATGACAAGGGAATTTTTACCCTTGATTTAAGTTTTGAAACCCCTGAGAATTTTCCTTACACACACACACACACACACACACACACACACACACACACACACACACACACACACACACACACACACATATATATATATATATATATATATATATATATATATATATATACATATCCACAAATGCCATGAGACACTACAGATTTTATATAGTTTTTAAAAATATCTAAATAACAATTTCTAATTCACCTTGAAGTTTTTTTAATACAATAAGCATAGTAAACATCCTACCTTTAGTGAAAGTTAGGTGATGTTTGCATTACGGGGATTATCCACAAATTTTAAAAGAAAAAGAAGTGGTTTTTAGAAGCACTGCTCATATAATAAAGATGATATACATATTTCTTTAACCCTTTGAAGGTCACAAACATAAATTTTTTGAAATATAATGAAATTAGTTTATAAATGTTATCTATGAACCTTATGAATGTAAAATATATAAAAATTTTTCTCAACATTTCTTAGAGGGACATACATTTAGGAGGGTTTGAGAGGTAGTTAAATTAATAAAACCCTTCCCTTGTACAGTGTGAATATAACATTTTTAAAAATTTTAATTATATTGTAAGAACAATAAATAAGTACCCTTAAAATAGTACAATAAATAAAAAGTTTAGCAAATAGTACAATAAATAAATAGCTTAACAAATAGTAAAATAAATAAATACCTTAATAGATTGTATAATATATAAATAACTTAAAAATAGTATAATAAAAAAATAGCTTAAAAAACAGTATAATAAATAAATAGTATTAT
>CM063502.1:119375968-119385968 GCA_032207245.1 Pardosa pseudoannulata | reverse complement strand
CTTTCTAAAAAAATATGACAATAAATCGAGATTTTTTTCAAAATTTTAGCCTTTACATGGATTAAATTAAAAAAAAAAGTGTTAACACCGCTTACAATTTTTAAATCGACATTAAATATTTATTGGATTTAATTCAGCAAATGTGTCTAAATTTAGTTTATAAAGTATAATTTGTAAAGGAATTATAATAACTGCCGCTTTGGAGAAAATTTATCTTTCTTCATTCTATTTTTAAAGAGCCGGATAAAAGCGGAGGTATAGGGAAAATGAAGAGTTAGTGGAGTACATTTATTTTTTAGCTGGAAACTTTTTTTACAAAAATGTTTATGTAACTTTGCTATTTTTCAGATCGACATTAAATATTTATTGGATTTAAAGGGAACAGTACTTTTCTAGCTGAATAGTTTTCATTAAAACCGTCTATTTTTCATTCAATAAAAAATAAACGAAAAATAAAGTTCTATTCTCTGTTCAGAATAAAATTTTAACTTCGTCATTAATAAGGTTCTAATTTTATAAAATTTATTTAGTTTTGTTATATGAAGGAAGAATATATAAAATATATACTCATAGTGAAAAAATAGAAATTTCTTTTACATTAAAATAACTTTTAAAATTAGTAAATTAGATACTATTCATTTTATATCAAATAGAAACTATTTAATTTTTTATGTAAATCTCAATTACTGTAATACAAAAATATGTTTTATTTTATAGCATAACTTAAGTTTCTTTTTAATTTTTGTTTTTTAAGTGATTTTAAGTTATTTTCATTTTGAAATTTTAAGATACCTCTGAAGTTTTGGTTTAAAGAATATAACAGGCATTTAATTTCAATTTGATATAAAAGTATAGATTTTAATAAACCTATTTCATAAGTTATCTTGCAGAAGTTAAATTACTACTTCATATTATATTTCAATGTAGTTCATTAAATTACAGTTTGTAATCAATCCTGTTTATTAATAATACGAATAACAAATATCAGGAGAAGTTACAAAATATTTCCTTATAATGATTCTTATAACAGAGAAAAAACAGCGTTTGATTTCCTAAATGCAAGCTTAGAATGACTACAACAAAAGTTAATAAAAACGTTTTTATGCATTATTAATTACTCTCTACCACCACTTTACCACCTATTAATTTCTCCTATCTTTACACTTTTATTTTAATCTATAAATACGACATGAAGTTGAGATAAAGCTTTTCCAATACATAGTTATTGTAATTTCTTTACAAATTTTACTTTGTACTCTAAATTTGGAAGTAATTGCTGGATTATAGGGACATAGTATCTTTCGATACTTCAAATCTCCCTTAAACAGCCATTTTCAATTCATCGTAAAATATAATGTTTTGCTCTTTATCGAATGAATTTTTTACAATACCCCTAATTACACTATAACTAAAAAATATATTTTATTTTGTCGCTTTTTCTTTCACGAGGTATATTTTTTATGTTATAAAACATTGAATTGAAAATGGCTGTTTTTAAGGGAGATTTGAAGTATCGAAAGACACTATGTCTCTGTAATTCAGCAAATACGTTGAGATTTAGTTTACAAAGTATAATTTGTAAAGAAATTACAATAACTATGCATTGGTAAAGCTTTATCTCAACTTCATGTCACATTTATAGATTAAAATAAAAGTGTAAAGATAGGAGAAATGAATGGGTGGAACAGTGGGTAACACAATTAATTAATAATGCGTAAAAACTTTTTATTAGCTTTTGTTGTAGTCCTTCTAAGCTTGGATTTAGGAAATCAAACACTCTTTATTTCTCTGATATAAGAATCATTATAAGGAAATAGTTTGTAAATTATGATGATATTTGTTGTTCATATTATTTATAAATAGTATTGGTTATGAATTATACTTTAGTAAACTACACTTAAATATAATATAAAGTAGTATTTTAACTTATCAGTGGTATTTTAATTTTTGATCTATCCCCAACTTCCTGCTAACCTAACCTATGATCTCTTCATATAATTTTTTTTTTTTTTTTTTTTTTTACATTGCACATGCCTTCAGTTTACTACCTGAATAATATAGCCAGAAAAACAGATTTTCTTCGAAATTTGTGCCATCACAGTGCTGAAATTAAACAAATGATTACACAATGTACAATTTTTGAGATTGACGTTGTTTAGCTTTAAAGTATAATAACTGTGCTTTGGAGAAAAATCGTAGTTTAATTCTTTGGTGTTTTATTTTGTGTAAAATCAGAGTTTAATTTTTGTAAAATAACATAAATTTAGATTAATATATCTTTTAAATAGCAAAATAATAAGAAGAGATCTAATATGGAAGACTTCACTGTATAATCGAAATAATTTAGTACTTTACATCTTTCAATTATTCGAAATATTTATAGGATATTCTTTAATTATTCCAATTACTCTAAATATATTGTGATGCAATATCCGCACCCAAATAAATAACTAGACTATAAAAACCTTATTTTAAGCAATTTAATTTTCACTTACGTACCATTTCTTCTCAACCGTGATATACTTTAGGCTCTGTACTCAGTTTTGATAACGTTAAACAATCTTTCATACCGTGCTCGCATTTTATTTCATAAAAACCAAAATTTAATATCACAAAATATTATTGAACATTTCTCTCTTTCACAATAAACATTCAAAAAGTGGAATACTTTGAGTCTTTTATGCCCATTAATATGTAAAAAAGAATGACTTAAGATAGATTTTGTATATTACAGCTAACATGCTAAATCCATAAAACGAATAAGAAATACTCCTAAAATATATTCTGAATGTGACCAAATATATATTCAATAGTATACATTGAAATGTCACAAAATATAAATTGAATGCCAGAAAATATATCTTATTCGGTTTAACTTGTCTGCTGGCTAAAGTGAACAGTTTGCTTAAATGTCAAGGAAGATCTAATGCACTCGAGTTCTTTCGGAGAACTGATTTGTATTCGTTTTTTTCGTCAAAAATTAAATATAGGTGATGTAAAACAGAATGGGATTTGAATACAATTACTGTCATGAACATTACATGATAAAAATGGCTTAAAAGATTATTAGTAAAAGTAAAGGTGAGAGTTTAACTGTTGTTAGGAATGCTTGCTGTCACTTTGATTCATTTTTAATAATAAGTTAAAACATATTTATTACTTCAGTTGTACTACGCGTAGTAATATAGTCCACATAACTAAGGGATACACTTTGGTATCAGTGAATCCTTCACAATTCCTATAGCTGATATATAAAGGCCCCTCCACACTATGGTACACTGCAAGCCATCACCATGGCTTATCTTGGTTGATGGCGGCAGATGATAAAATAGCCTTGCCGAACAATCACAGGATCACAGGATGGTCTTGGAACAGAACTGCCTGGGCCTAGCGCTCTAGTTCTGCAATTCTAATGAGATTGGCAAAACAACACTATTGAAATGATTTGGCTCTTATATGTGAAAATAGGTATAAAATTGGAGGATAAGGGTGCTTGAATTTGGGTATGGAAATAAACACAGATGATTAAAACGTCGACAAGTGATAGATAAATACGCAAAGTTAAGTAAGGAATATCAGGTGAAATGAGCAATTTATGGCACAGTTAGGTAGTACAATAATTATTTTTATTTTTATTTTTTATTTTTTATTTATTTATTTATTTTTATTTTTTTTCCAAGAAAGCTTAAAGATGAAATGGTAGTAAAGTAATCGTCTGAAAACGAGCAAGAGTTGAAGCGATTCAGACGAGAAAATCTCAGCGAATCAAATTTGTGCTGAGGACCAATGGCAATCTTAGAAATTGATCCACCAAAATGTGGCCGCGAGAAGTGCTGCTTCAGGAGAAGTACTGGCAAGAGAGTTAAGGGGGGAGAGAAGAGCAAGGCAGTGGGGCAGGATCCTGGGAGATCCAATAGAATTTCTCGAAGGGGAGCTGACTGACGAATAGAATTTATTCGTAGTCTTGGGCTAAGATGGCCATCGGTCTTTTACGATTACTAGAGTTTGCATAGTCATAGTGAGCTAGTTCTAGAAGATGATCAATTCTTAATTTTTTATTAAACTTAGTTTCTAAATTTTGAAGGAAATTTGGAAGAGAGGGAAGCTTGATTTCGTTACGAATTTCCCTATTCCTGAAATACCAGGGGGAATTAGTGATTTGTGGCGAACAATTGCTTCAGAGGCGGTTTTTCTCCAAAGATCAAAGGCAGCCAGATGCGCAGTTAAAGTGCGCAGTAGATCCTATGGACGAATCCACGCGCTTGGCTCATTTAGTGGCCCAGCGTGTGGATGCAACCCGTGAACCATCGTTCAAGGCCACCATCAGGAAGTGGTGAACAATTGACCATAGTGTGGAGGTTACATAATCAAACGAAACGGAAGGGACGTAAAAATTCGTATTAACCAATCTTATTCGCATTAATCGTATTAACCGATATTACTAGCATTAATCGTATTAACCGATTAATCAACAAAATGCATTTAGGATGACTTTAAAAATAGGTATCGTGTTACTTCCGATAGTGGGATTTCCGATGTTCATGAAAATCGGAGGATTTCCGAATGGAGAAGGGGTGGGGGGTGGGAGATGAGGAAGCATCTCTTACTAGAATCCTGTTTCTTTCTAGTAGCATTTAAAATTATGTATTCCTTTTAAAGGCTATTCTTTAACTTTCTTTTAATCTAAATTTTCTGATCCCAATTTTTTCATTTCTTGGTAGAAAATGTTGAATTACAATATATTTTATTCTATGGATTATTTTTATTATTAAAGGTACAGATTTAGTTTGTAAATATATAAATCCACTAAATTTGGTATGCAAGATTTGTAGATAAAGTAGTTATTAATTGATTGATTTTAGATTAATCTTAGATCTTAGATTAATTGATTGATCTTAGTTATTAATTGATTGATTAGTAATCTTTAGATCTATAGATAAATTAGATCTATAGATAGATTAGTTTTATAGATTTGTCGATTAAAACGTCTTGCTTAGAATATTGATTATTCTGTTGATTAGTTTTCATTCTTTCCTTAGATTATTATTTTTTATTTTTTTTTAAAGCATAAGCAAGATATGGTGACTTTTTCTTTACATTGTTTCTATGATGTTATTCATTCATTATTAAGTAAGGTCTACCCTTACTTGAAAACATTATTTCCTCTAATACTATGTTTCAACTAGCTATGGTACTAAAACAGGAAACTGAAGCTTGTTGGGATTTCAAGAGAAAAATATACATCCAACAGCAAAAGTCTTCGACTTACAGCCCACTAACCATAGAGCTCATGATAACGCTTCGTTCTGGTCTTTTATGAGTTCTATTATTATATATTACAGCTGTCATTATTGGATTAAAGGTCCACCATCTGGACTTCTATGGGAACTTAAAAATAAACACCCACAATACAGTAATGGCATGTTTTCTAAAGTAATGACATGTTCTATGAGTTTTATAGGCTTTAGCGAGTTGATGAGTATTTTTATGCACTAGGGAACCTTTCTAATAATAATATAAACAAGTATACTCAACAGATACATACTACACGACAATAACATGTCATGGTAGTACATACCACAAGTGAGGCTAACATGTTTATTCGAGAATAAACACACTATTCTTCCTGTACACTTAAAAAAATGCTCAGGATAGTGGGCGAATAGGCCCCCTTTGTGAAAGCGTCTGGCCACAGTAATGCAGACAATGCACCTGGGTGAACTGAGCTCCACGTTTTCGACACGGGTTCTGTAACCGAGGATCGCTATTGTGCGGAGGTACTCCTTCTCCATATGAGACTGTTCATAGGTGCCATTGGCCCAGATCTCATTTTTATGGATGACAATGCACGGGAACATCGGACTCTTGCTGTTGAGGAGCTACTGAAAAGTGAAGATATCACTCGAATGGATTATCTAGCATACTTCCCTGATTTAAAGCCTATCGAACATATGTGGGATGCTTTGGGCAGACGCATTGCAGCACCCTTACATCCTCCGGAGAACACCCAACAACTCAAACAGAGGCTGATTGTAGAATGGGCACTCCTACAGCAAGAAATGTTGGACCAGCAGGTTCTGAGTATGCGGGGACGGTGCAAAGCAACCATTCCAGTTAGGAGAGGGCATATCTCATATTAAGGAACATCTGCTTGTTGTTCTTTCTCTTGGATAGACAATCATGAGTTACGATACTATGCGTTCAATAAAGCATTTTTTCGTTTGATTCCATACCTCATGCATTGTATTCCTTTTTCAGCTCCGATGCTTTCGTCATCCTTTACGTAGATAATTCTCTGCCTCATTTCTGAATTTCATGTCTCTCAGATGATTTCTCGTAGAGTTAAGGCAAAAAACACACACCTGTTTGCTTAAGTTTTACACACCAGTGTATATTTACAACAATAAATGCAAAAAAATTTTCAATAATAAATTTCGGTTACTCGGCCGTGACTGCAAAATTTAACTGACGTGGCGTCACTTCCCCTCCTTCCTTCGATCTACAGTACTGTTTCAAAATATGCCACTAAACGCATTTACTTATTTACAAAACATAGTTCATGTTACGTTTATGACAAGTTACGTAACGGTCACCAAACACTTTTATAAAATTAATATTTAAGTATAGTTGTAGAAGAAAGATAATGTCATCGCAAAATATAGAAATTATTCCTGTTACTTTTTTGACATGTTACTTTTATGCCAAGTTCTGTTAGCTCCGTCAAACACTTTTATAAAATTAATAATTAAGTATAGTTGTAGATGAAAGAAAATATCACCGAAAATTATAAAGAAATTTTTACCAGCTTGGAGTTAAGAAAGACAATCTACTTAAAGGTTCCTTTTGAAAAATAGCTCCAGCTTAACAGCACCATGATCGTGTGATCATGTTACTAGAACGTATTAATTTGTTGCGTTTAACTAACTGAAATTGAAAAGTATTAACAGCAGAGTAAAAAAAAAATGGCATTTTAAATTAAGTTTCAAAATAAACTTTAAAAACTGATAACCTTATTATTTTAACCATTTGTTATCTTCTCCTGACAAGCGATAACTTGCGAAGGAATTTCGAAGTTCTACGCATCAAATAACCCGTCTGTTACAGTGTCCTTCGAAGCAATACTCCTGATATATTTTATTATATCTTTAGAAATTTATTCATTGAAGCAAGAATGTCTCTTTTGTACTTAGGAGAAAGTTTTTGTATATGACATTAAATGTATATGGAAACAGGTCAAGGAGAAATTGCAGTAAGCGTTCTATCGAGTAATATAAATAAAATTTTTGTAATAAATAATATAACGAAGAAATTTTAGTTAAAAAATTCTATTAAACCAATCTATAAGGATTCACTAAGTATCTTTAAAATTTAAAGAGTTATGCAGAATAGCATTCAGTGGTATTGATGCATTAAGCACTAATGGATAAAAAGCATTACGCAATATTTTTAAAGCAAAATAGATTATACTATTTTTATGCAAAGTTGCGTTAGCATCATCTAACACTTTTTTTAAAAAATTAAATCTTAAGTATACTTTTGAAAAAATGAACTAAAGGTAACGTCACAGTAAAATATAAAGAAGCTGCTCTCGGAATGGAGTTTAAAAAAGATCATTTTCTACTTTAAGGTTCCTTTTAAAAAATAGATCGGGTTAACTGTAGCTTGATCGTGTGATCATGTTACTGGAACGCATTAATTGCGGTGCATTTAACTAATTGCCATTAAAAAGTATTAACAGCCGAGAACAAATGGCAATTTAAGTTAAGTTTCAAATTAAGCTTTAAAAGCTGATGACCTCATTATTTTAATCGTTTGTTATCTTTGCATGACAAGCGATAACCTGCGAAGGAATTTCGAAGTTCCACGCATCAAATAACCCGTCTGTTACAACGGCCTCCGAAGCAATATTCCTGAAACATTTTATTATGTCTTTAGAAATTTATTCATTGAAGCGAGAATGTCTCTTAAGAGAAAGTTTTTGCATATGACATTAATTGTACATGGAAACAAGTTACGGAGAAATTATAATAAGCGTTTTTATCGAGTGATATAAATAAAATTTTGTAATAAATAATATAATGAAGGAAATTTATTTGAATAAAAATAAAATCTATTTAAAATTTTTATAAGGATTCACTAAGGATTGCTAAAATTACGGGGTTTTACTGAAAAACATTTACGGGTATTGTTAGAAGAAACATTTACTGATAAGATGCATGAAGCATGTACCAGTCATCTATTACGAAACTACTCTAAACCCTGTTAAAAACGATAACCTAACAAGTAGGGTGTTGACTTTTGGTAGGAGGCTGCAGATTCGAATTCTATTACAGGTTTGGATGATTTCAGTATTCTGTAGTCTGCTGAAGAAGACGGCCCAGGACTCATTAGTATCATTCTTCTGTAAGTAGGCAGTAGTGCTCCCTATCAACAGTTAAATTAGAGTTAACTATTTTTTAGGCTGTAATGAAAATATTTTGTCATTTTAACACATGACTCAGCCAGATTTTTCTTCCATTGCTTATACAGCTTATTCGTGTCTCCGAAACAGCTATCTGCGTTTAAACTGTCTACTTGTGCCTTACTTACGTTAGTTATATTTTATTGCTGCATTATGAAGGCAGATTGAACATGGATGTGTTATATATTTGGTTAAATTCAAAAGAAATAACTAGCACAATGTACTTGAAATAGTACTTACAACCGTTAAGACTACATGTGGGCCTATGCTACCTAATTGAACATTCATACTACTCCAAATTTTTCTTAGGATATATTGAAGTTTAACATACTAATAATTTTATTATTCAACTCAATATCAGTAAGAAAAAGTAAGAGTAGTACCTATAGTTTGTATAAGAATATTTAAAACACTACTACACTCTTTGCAACTATGTAATCACCAAAAAATATCTCAATTAAAGTCATTGAAGGTAATCAACTACGAAAAACAAACATTAATTAAACAATTTAAACAAAGCTTGTTATCCATATTATCGAAAAATGTTAGGCATAAAATTTCTAAAGCATATAAATATTCTATATAATCTTTATGAATATAAAGATGCAAAATAAATAATGTTCAAATAAAATTATAGCTTAATAAATAAAGTAATTCTCTACAGGCTTCGTCATTTAAACATGGTATATTTTTAAAACACGCCATATATCTTGATCGGCAATTTTCATACAAGACATAGAATTTTTTTCTGAGAATGAAAATCTATTATTCTAAAAACAATAACGTGTAAAATAGTTCCATGAAATTAACGAGATTTCCATCAAGAAAGTTTTAGAAAAACAGCCACTTCAGATTTTATCATATTAATTAAAATTATTGCTCTTCTTTTTAAAGTCTTAAGGAATATGTTTATTTTAATAACATAATATCATGATATAATGTTTATTTAAAGAAATTTTAATGTCTTCAAAGGAAGTAGTAGTTTTTTTTGCTACTGTATATTAAGTTTAGTTTTCTTAATAAAGGTTGATTTTTGCAGATTTTGTAGATTCAGTTTTAAAAATGTGCCATCAAGATTGCCAGGATTGTTTTAAATCAATATATTTAGTAATTTTGTTCTTTCATAGTATTTATGTTTAAAATTCTGCGAAAGATTAATTTTATTTTTATCACAGGAAAAAAGAATTGACGTATATAATGAATCCCTAAGCAAACTGTTACTTAGTGGAAGAATTCTCGACTTTTAGACCATAAAGATGAAAGGTTTCATGTTTCACCTATGATATAACTAAAGTATATTTGTTTAAGATCTTTAGTGTATTTTCTATACAAGGGATAATTAGACTGAAACATTAGAATAAATACTTGCAGCCAACCTAAAGGGGTTTATGGATAATCGAAGTCCTAAAGCAACGAAGGCAAACCCACATCCGCCAGAATTACCTCGGCGGAGCGGGCAGCAAAGAACACCATTAACACAACCTATAATAATTTACAGTATAAACAAACAGCTGTCTTCATAGACTATTTACATATAAA
>CM063502.1:119328468-119368468 GCA_032207245.1 Pardosa pseudoannulata | reverse complement strand
TATGTTAAATATGGAAATTATCGTGTAAGGATAAACATGAAATATTGGGCTTGAAAAATGAAATTTTGGTGTTTCACAAACATTGAAATTTTAATATTTTAAATGTTTCACTCAGATCAAGGAAATGTCTGAGTACGCATAATCGGAAAATAAACGTAGCCTAAAATTCAGTAAATATTTAATTTTTCTACATTTTCCTAGATAATTTTTGAGCGTTACAAGATTGAAAATGAATTCAGGTTTAAAACTGGTAAACGGTACTAAAATTATTAAAAAGAAGTCTATGTTCTTTTAGATGTTAAGACTTTCAATTTAAACAAAATAATTTTATAACACACCTTTTCAAACAGTTAGATAAATAACATTTTCTCTTAACAAGTTGAGCTTTGAGACTTACTGAGAAATGACGCAATAGAAAAAGCTATTCATCTCCTAATCTAAAACTTCCTATAATATTACTGGTTTAACCACTTCCGGTATGATTTAATAATGAAAAACTGTGAATGAAATAACCATTTAATTTTTATTTAAAAAACTTGTTTCATTTTACAATTCTTACATATTCTTAAATAAAATCCACTTTTTACATAGTGTTAAATAATATCAGAAACAGTAAAATTAAGAAAATATCAAAGCAAAACATTAATAAGGTATACAGATAATACTCTTCAAGCTAGTGGTACTTTTCAAAACAAAGTGCAAAGGAACTCTTAATTGTTTACACCGCCAAGTAGTCTCACTTTTAATTTGATTCTTGTAACACACACGGCATTTCTTAGTAGGTTTTCTTTTATTCTGACTCATTAATTTGGCAATGACTTGTACCAAGAAATTCTGAGTAAACAATATGCAATAGTGACTTGTGATTTTCACAAGTGATGAAAGTGTTGCCAAATTCAGTACACTAGAAATTTTAAACTAAATTAATTATCATATTTAACAGTAACTTTAATCGTATGACGAATGTAGCTCGTCATTGTGCGGTATGGAATGAAAAACTAATGACGAGCTAGACTCGTCATTTTACCGGAAGGGGTTGATTAATCAACCAAAGGTTATCATTAAGAACGTTAAAGTTCAACTTCTTTTAACTTCAAATTTTAAAACATGATCTTTTAGAAATGAAACCGTATATCTTTAATCATAGATTTAGTTAAAAACATCTTTCACATATAATTGCATATGGTTTTTATGAAAACCAAAATCAATTCTAAATTTTTGAATCGAGATATATAAGTGTATATATATTTGGATAAGATCGTAATGTGAATACGTTTAATTAAATAATCGTAATCTACTTCATTGTTTTTAACTATTCATCACATACAATTTCACCCTGACAGATGAAGATTAATTTAGAAAAATTTCTGTTACTGAATTAATATATCTTTAGTTAACTCATTTTATTCTGTATTTTATTAGATGACTAATGTTTTTTTATTCTAACTAAATACTTTATTTAATTTCAGCACTCAAATAAAAATGTAATAGAAGTTTGTTGAATAAAATATTTTGGTCTAAATAGTTGTTAAAACATTTTTATGTTTTTGTAAAGCAGAAATTAAAGGAATGTAAATTATAATCTGACATACAATATTATACTTAGCAATCTATGATTTGATACTAATAAAAAAACTTAATATAAGTGCTTGGGGTTTGCATGTTATTTCGGGCCTTATTATTCTACTTTTATTATACTCAATGGCAGCTCATGCTTTGAAATAGCCAGAACGCTTCAACTCTCGAAATATACAAACACATCATAAATTTACGCTTTAAAATTAAAAAGAAATTAGTAAAAAAATTACTTTTATACATAAATTTACGTTTCGGTAAATGTTACTTAAAAATGGTTTAAAAATAAAATCTTTTCTTATTTCGTTTCTAGAAAAAGTCAATAACATTTTTTTTCATGTATGCAAGACTGTTAAGCAGTTTTTCTCAGTTGAAATCATTGCAAATGAATTTAGCCTATTTTGATTTCTCTTGATTATTTATTCTCTTTAACGCTGAAACACAGCATTTAAGCTCTGATTTAAATCTAATAAAAATTGTGAAACATTTTATATCTGTATAACTGTAATATCCAAATATTTAAAGAGACAGTAAGCACGATAAAAACTATGAATACTCTACAAACTGAGCTAGAGAATTACTTGTTCCACAGTGTCTTTTAATGCATCGCACTGCGACTGAAAATTATTGCGCTTGCTTTATAAAACATAAGATATAGCACTGGGATAATCTCAGTCATACAAATCTAAATTAGGCTCCATGAACTGTCGCCGTCTTTATATGTCGGCTCTTGTACTTCTTGCAAGATATATTTTTCATAGTAGATGATAAAGTAAATTATATCAAGGAAATATAAATTAATAAACAGACATTTATACTTCTAAAAAAGTGTGCTGCAGTACTGCAGTCTCTATACACGAACCACCCCTGATCATACTCTTTGCTAATGGTAATTAATTAACCAATGGTACACAACACATTAACGGCGAGCGAAGTAATCCACGTTAATCCACGTTAGCAGCAAAGCCTTTCATGCGCACTGAGCGTTGGTAGGGTAGACTAAACTCTGTAGGGTAAAGTAAACTCATACTAGTATTATTAAGGTTTTATCCTCAAACAAATGTATTATACCTTTACAAACCTTTGCAGTTTAACCCTTTAAAGGTCACCAAAATAAATTCATGGGAATTTAATGTGATTTGTTTATAAATGTTATCTATAAGCCTTGTATATGTAAAATATATAAATTTTATTTACATTCCTTAGAAGGGTTTGCCTTAGAGGATACCAAATTAGGGTTTGAGAAGTGGTTTAGTTGAATAACCCCTACCCTTGTACAGCTTGAACATTATGCCTTTTTAAAAGTTGAACTATACTGGAAGAACAATAAATGATAATCCTTAAACAGGTATAATAAATAAACATCTTAACAACTTAAAAGTGTTTTTTGTATAGATACTTTTATTTGAGGTCATAAGTAAGATAAATTGAATCTGACTTCTCAAGTACAGAAAGTTTAAATACATATATTTCAATAGAAAAAGAAATATAAGTTAAACGTAGAACTATCATCTGTTATATATATAAAATATCAAAAATATAATATGTATAAAATGTATATATAAATATATATATATATATATATATATATATATATATATATATATATGTATATATATATATATATATATATATATATGTATATATATATATATATATATATATATATATATATATATATGTATATATAAATACACACACACACACACACACACATATATATATATATATATATATATATATATATATAATCGAAAACTCATCCATATCTCTAAAAAGTTTTTTTAACTGCAAAAGCTCTTGATTCTACATGATTGGCTTCCATATACCACAGATGTATAAGACTGGAGCCGTAAATAATTATAAAAAGATATAGTAAAGTACTCTAAAAAGTAAAGTTTAAAAAAAAAAGATGTTTAATAGGTGGTTTTGCTACGAAACCACTGTCCGTTAAAGGGTTAATAGCTGACATCTGTGGAGATTTGCATTTAATTTCAAGAGTAAAATATCTTTTTCATAAATAAATATCAGAAAACTTCCCATCGTCTCTAGCGTGGCTAATCTAATTCATACTTAAACATTTATGAGTCAACATTAATTCTAAACAGTTTATTCCTTTTACTATTCCTTCTAGCATTCTAAGGGTTTTAGAAAACGTGTAATAATATTGATTTAATTGTTAATACTTAATAAAAGGGTATGTAAAGCAAATATATCGTACTTTCTCGAATGTCAGTATAATAGTTCTCACTTTCTTTTAGCACTTGAATTTAGCCATTTTAACCTATTTAAGAGTGAGTGGGGAGTAGGATACTTTAGTTTGGTTTGGTTTGGGGAGCTACGGTCTACTGATTTGCACACGAGGACTAATGAGACCGGGACCTACTGCTTAAAGCCGATTCCGAACGGCTACGAACATCCATGCCATAGTGGGATTCGAACCCACTAACGTCGGTATCGACGATCAGAGCCCTAACCAATCGGCCAGAGTTCGGCGTAGGATACTTTAATTTTAAGTTTTTGTGTGATGTTTTTTTAGTATATCATATATACATCGTTTTTAAATACTCAATTCATATTACGAAAACCGAAAAAAAGCAAAGGATAGCAGCAGAAAACAATTATCAAACGAAATACTAATGTGAATTCTAGTACAGGTGAAACTAAAAATGTTTCCATCCAACTGATTCATTTTTAAGTTTATATATCTCTCTTTAAAACTCATTCTAGTAATACTAACTTCTAATGTAAAAATAAATGTGTTTTTAGTATAAAAATCTTTGCATTTTTATAAATGACTTCAACTGAGTTATGCCTTTACATTCAAGAATAAAAAAATTAAATCATTAATGAATATCAGACAAGATTATTTTTTAAGTATACATCTTTTGTACACATAGCAGTAGCATAAATGTCTGGATATTTTGGTTTTGGAGAGCGGGGCTTAAATTCATCCCTTGGATACGATCTTGTTTTAACTGCATGCGGATTTTTTCGTATAATATAAAGCTTGCATTTTTAATATAAACTTTGAATATAAATATGTCTTAACTCAAGGCCGTAAGCAGGGGGAGGGATTTGGGGGACAGGTCCCCCCCCCGAAACTTTGAAAGACCATTTTGTTGATAGACAATGTCCCACGTTTGTGTGTTTATAGGCTATCTGCCTAGCTGTTAATAAACAAGGACAGTTATTCTCTTAGAAAAAACAGCTGAGACCGTAAAAGTTTTGCTAGGCCGCTGGCCGGAAATACAACACTGTATTTTCGGCATTGTATTCTGAAAATGCAGTGCTTTTATTTACATCAATTGAAGTATAATTCACAAATAAAGATGTCTTTCTCCCTTGGTTCCCCTCCGAAAATAATATCTGGCTACGGCCCTGTCTAACTCATAGTGCTTTATCAATCCATTCAATCTTAAATAAACGAGAACATCTGAAAAGGTAGTTAGGTTTAACCTCGTTCAGGGTATTTATAATTCCCAATATTTATTTCCATTAATATCACTACATCAGAGTAAAGCCAGTGATGCAGTAATTGCGACGTCCTTTACAATGAACAGTGGATTTTGAAGTTTATACTCGATAGTTATTGGTTTTAAGCGAATCCTGTTAAAAAACTGACCGGTTTTAAAACACAGGGTTAAAAATGGTCCCTAGCCGTAATTACAGATATAATAGAAATACCGTGTAATACTAGTGTTGAATTATAATCTACTGCATATTAAACACATGTGTTGAAAACAGTTTTCAACACTGTGTTAAATTCTTCCAACAATACTGTTAGCTTTCATTACATACGAACATTGTGCAATGGTTAGTAGGACTAGTTTCCGTAAAGTGAAAAAATGTTTGATTTCTTGCTAAAACTTCAGTATGTTATCGCACAGGGAATATATTTGTGACACATAAAATACTACTACTAAAATAATAAAAATATTTGTGTTATAAGTCACTCATAAGGTAAAAGCTAGGAAGATAAAAATAATAGTGGTCTATACCATCTATGACTATTTAGTAACTTCTTCCGCCTGGGCTGTGTTGCACCTTATCACTAATATATAAAAATTGTAGTCACATATCTCAGCTAATAGTTTGTTATTTTCTTATAATCATCTGATTCTTATTTTAATTTTCTATTTTTAGTATTTTACATATAATCATTTATAATCTGTATATGTATACAATGTGGCCTAAATCATAGGTATTAAAAATACATTTCAGCTCATGTAATACATATAGAAAAATATGTATAAGCAACCAAAGGAAGTTAAAAATGATTAAAAATATTGTTTAAAACTGTTATCATCAGTAGTGACGTTCTGCTCTGCTTGCATATCTCTACTAGAAATATTTTCTTATATATCGTTGGCAGTAATTGAAGTGCCATGCGTCATAAGCACTCCCACTCTAACACTAAGGTTTCAGAGGGTTTTTATTCTAAATACGTTTTAATCTAAGCAATTGTGTTCAGTGTCCGCACTAAAGAAGACCACGAAAATTTTGAACTTTGTCAAAAGCACTGTTCTGGTAAATAAATAAGATAAGGAAGATAGATGTCTTGGAACTTAACAAGAAAAAGTATAGTGATGTATTGGAATTGTGGAATTCAGTTCAAAGTTTTAAAATATATTATTTTTCTTCATGTTTGTCATATTATACATAAAAATAATAAATTTCTAAGTATAGGAAGCTTTTTTTTAGGTTTCGCGACCTGTGAAAACTACTTTGATACATTAAAAGTACTCGTACAAAAAATTTCAACACCACAGAAATGTATAAGAGCTTAATATACATTTAAACAGATTTTCGTGTAAATAGAATTTTCAAGTAAAATTTTACATCAATTATATAACTGTTGTTTTTAAAACTTAATTTTACTGTGTTAAGAATTGCAGAAATAAATGTAACAAAAGAGAAAACTGTAAAAAATCTGGAAGATTAAGTTTAGATTTATAAGTTGAGCATTAAAAAACTTAAAGTTGATAAAATATTTGATTCAGTATTAATAATTCAATTTAAAATAATTCATTAAATTTATTTATGTGCTGACATTTTAAAAATAGTAGTTATCCTCCAAATAAAATCCTCAATGAGAAATTTTAGTACATTATTATATTACTACAAAAATTCTAATAAGGTTTTAGAAAACTGATCACCGTAAAAAATTCAATTAGTCACTATATAAGTCAGTTGAATATTTTTTAAAATTTGAAATCAATTAAAATTTTGAGAAAGTTTACTTTTCAAATCTTTTTAATTTATAACAAAATAATTTATTTCTTTAAAATATATCTTATTAAGATGTAATCAATTCATATAAACTGATTAAAGTATTTTATAGGAAAATTTTCTAGAAGCAACTTTCAGCTGTCGTTTTGCTAACTTTTCTTGGTAGTGTGTAACTTTAATGTTTATTTGAAAAGTCCTTGACGATATCCTTAATTGCTTACCAGAAAAATCGTTTTAAAACCCTTTAGTGATATGTCCTCTTACGGAAAATAAACGCGTGGGATTTATCGAACATGATAGCATGTTTAATTTAAGATATTATTTTGAAAGTTTGGCCCCAGATAAACTTCAGTCAACTTATGCTTGAAGTAGGACGAAAACACAAATGCTTAAAAACAGAGTTTTTCATTTTTTTAATTGTGAAGCTGTTCCTCTTTGTACAGGTTACTAAAAACTTATGGAATCATAGAGATTTTTTGAAACCCTAAGTTTTTTTAAACATTGTAAGAAACCTCTTTATGATATTTAAGAAGTGTTAATTCTAATTTTCATTTTTGGAGGAGTATTGAAATAGAATTGAGTCTTACATTTTTATTAACCATTATGTTTATAATTATTTCACTACTTCATGATAAAGATGATTTTTAAAAGCCTGAAAAAGCTAAAATGACTAACAAATATTTCTTTAAGTGTATTATAAAACTTCTAAATTATTCTTAAAACATGTTCTTGACAGTGTATTATATTTTGTTCTTCTCCATCATATAGTGGAATGTAAATTCCTATTTCAAAGAAGATTTTATAACTGTACGTTATGCAGAAGTTTGCAGTTCTTGGAGAAATATTAAGAAATATTTGAAGTTTCAATTTTATGATGAAATTAATATACATATAAAAGTTATAAAAATACAATTCGATGATACATTACTCATTCAATTCGGTGAGTGAATATTCTTCCTAAAGTAGAAATATCAAAGAATGTATTTTATAATTATACATAATACAGATATTTTATATACTTGAAAGAATATTTAAAGTTTTTAAAATTCCTCTCTATCACAAAGAAATGGAATTAATATACCGTAATAGTTGATAAAAATGTTTGACTCATTCAATGACGGAATAATTTTCAAAAAATGAAAATTATATCTAACATTTCCTAAATATCATGAAAAGATTTCATACAATGTTCTCTTTTGTTAAAAAAATCCTAGAGATTTTAAAATTTATTTGATGAATCGAAATATTTTTTGGTAGATTGTAGTCTTGTATTTTTTCCAATTTTCTTTTCAAGCATTAAAGGAAAATATGTTTTGCTAATTTGTAATGAAAACTTTCCATGATATTGTTACGAATTTGTTAGTGAACCTTAAATTTAACATGGGACTATATGGGTATCTCGCCAAATTGGCTAGATACCGGCTCGTTGGCGACAGATTTGTCAACATATTTTTGTCTCGAAGTTCGTAACCAAATATCGCCAAGTGTCGCCAAATGTTGCCAAGTGTGGCGTCACGTGACAACTTCCGGTTCTGGTTTCTGGAATATTCTAGTAGTTTCTTCGGGCCTATATAAGGCAGGCTGAGTACCAAACAGAGTAGTCGTTAAGTGGATCTCTCGGTTTACTGATTACGTACGGGGAGTTGTACTTTCCAACTGATTTCTAATGAATGATTGTTTTCGTGCTGTAGTCATACTTAAAGTCCATTCAATCCCCGAACCCAGCTTTTGAAGTTTGTAACAATATATAAAGTCATTTCTCCATTTCTTACTTAGTCCATACGTGAGGTTTAAAAATTTATGGCCGCAGATGAACAGTACAGACATCGAATGGAAAAAATATTTCGGATAAAAGAAAATCTGTTAGAAAATATTTTTCCTAAATTGGTAATGATTAAAAGGTACGGATCTTTAACTCATTAATGGGCAAGTGATTTTTGCCATTTAAATATGGATTAAAATCTTAAATAAAAGTTATTATGGTCTGCCCAGAGTAAAACAAATATAAAATCCTGGTACTCTCGCTTATTCCTGGTAGTCTCGAGCTTACCTTTGTTGTGTTTGCTCGTTATCGGATGTGACAAAATTAATATCGAACCATGACGGAACTCCAGTAGGTCAGCAGCAGCTTTTTAGCTGTTGTGGTTGCTGTTGTTGTGTAATGGTCTTCAGTTTGTTTGCTGCTGCATGTCTTCGGATGGGTCAGCTTAAGGATTTACTTACTGATCATCTTACCGGGTCGGACAACATTAAAATCGGACCACAACAAGTCTCTCGGAGGTCAGCAGCAGCTTGGTATCCGTTATGGGTCGCTGTTGTAGTGATTGGTCACCAAAAGGTGGCTGCCGTATCGCCCTGGAGGCTGGGTCGGCTTAAAAACACACTTACTGATCATCTGTCATATTAAACATCAAACGGAGGCATTTTATAGAAAAAGATATTTATATAGCATCTTGTTAGAGATTTATATAGCATCAAAAGTAAATACAGTACTGGAAAATTCTGTATTTATTTTTATATTATGTAAAAGTCTTTTGTCATGATTTACATCAATGTACCTACTTAACCCTCCGAGTGGAACACACCGATTAAAAAAAGTCCGGTTAAAAATACGCTAAAGGTTTATTGTGTCAATAGCCAAAGCGTTCTATGATTCACCCTTTGTCGACTAGAATGGAATACGGGAAACCCACCCTGGTTACTGTCCCTTTACTTCCGGTTATAAATAGATATATAAATAGATATTGTAGATTGTTAATTTTTAATACACATAAAGCTTGTCAAGTCTCGAAGATCATCTCATAAGAAATAATGGATTCTAAAAGTACAAATAAAAATATTCTATGAGAAAATTATATATATTTTTTAAGAAAGTATCCAAGATATTTAAGTGGTGCAATTAGAGATACATCTGTTACCGCAAACGAAAAACTTCGAAATAGAGATTTACAAAGCCTTGAAAAGCTATCAGCGTCCTTGTGCTTCAGGGAGTAGGGGTGAATCCGTCAATAAATGTCAGTCAAAGAGGGATGCAGTCTCTAAACAATCGACCTGACCCTCCTACCTCAAACACTGGCAGAAATGTACATTACATCCATTTTCGGAATGTTTTTGGAGGTCGAAAATTGCACGTGACAACCGCTTTGAAAACATCATCGGTTTGGCGGAATTGTACGTGCGAACCGCTTAGAGGGTTAAAAAGTAAATTATGTGTTATGCATGAAAAATCAAAGAATGCCAATAAAAGTGAAAAGTTATAAACAACACTAGATAGTTGAAAATTTAGTAGATTTTTTTTACATAATTGCCCTCTGTATTCTCTTAAAATGAAAACTCGTTCCGAGACAACATACAAATTCTACAAACTTTTTTAGCTGTTCTGAAAGAGAGATTCTAGACAATTATGGTAAATAAATAGATTTATTCGCATATTTAAACATTTTAGATGCTCGGAAATATACAAACCTAACTTTCAAATTTGATAAATCCTGCATTTGGGGTGAATGAAAGTGATTTCATTTTAAATCTGTTTATTACGTAAAATAAAATAAAAGTATTCATCTTATTATCACGCAAGTAAAATCAAAATATTTCAAAGTGGAATAAAAGTATTCTCCTTAAAACGGTACAATTTACAGCATCTTTTGTGATACTGCGAAAAAAAAGTTTTCAAAATCATGTATGTTTTACCTTTTTGAGGTGAATATTCAAAGCCAGTGAACAGTCCTGTATATTATTTGAGAAATATACTTTTAAATGTAACCGACTGGGTTAGGACACCATTTGGAAATATCAAAAACTAATGTGTTAGTAAATATTTTTGCAGTATTTGCCTACATAAAAACATATAGAAATGAAAAATTAAAAAATATGTATGAAAAATTACATATATGGGGAAAAACAGCCAATTTTTTATACTTACTGCTACGTTATGAGACAAAATATAGCAACTTAAAATAATAATTTTTTTTGGTTACGTACACACCTCAGACATCCAAGTATGTAATGATACTATATCTAAGATCTATATTGGAATTTACACGAGATTTTCACCTTTGAAGCAACATCTCAGCTATTTTCTTTAAAAATTCTACATATGATTGTATAAAAAATGCTGTAATTTTCCGAAAATAATTGATTTTATAAGCAAAATTATTCTGCACTGCACTCACAGCATTGTCTATTTCAAGCTTAATACTGTTATAATACAAACATTTTTTTCTGTTATCACGTTATTGCAGAGTAATAAAAAGTCAGATCATATGTCAGCCACTTAAAAGTTCTGCTGCTTTAAAAGTTATTAGAATAAAATCAACAACACATAGTTATAAAATAATAGCTTAAAATTTACACAATGAAATATTTAAAATTAAAATTCATTTAAATTATAATTTCCGGTTTGGCGATTAAATAAGTTGTCATGACTTTTATTACGTAGAACGTTAAGACAAAATAAATGTTTTGGATAGTTAATATTATGGGATTTTAAATAAATCAATAAAAGGAATTTCTAATTTTTCACTAAAAATCACCATTTAAACCCAGTCAGATAACAAAATTTATAAAACTTCAAAGTTTAGGGTTATATTTTTAATGTGCTATGTCTTTATCTGTTATATTTTCAAGATGTTTACTGTTTATCTGTCTTTTCAAAGCGGAGAAGAGTTATTTGATTTCTAAAATTACTGTATTGATTGTTTTGGTAAATAAGTTGTTTTCAAAACTATTCATCTCAACTTTTGAAGAAATAAACGAGGCTCGAGTAGCACCTGCGTTAAATCACTGACAGTACAAAACAGCTGGAAGCTGAGAATATCTGTCTGTCCATTTATACATTTACGGTTCCCGCTAAACGAGAGACACAGTCATTTACATCTTCTACTTTTAGCTTTCTGTCAATAGAGGACTTGGCACCTTTCATACCATTTGGTAGCAAGAGAAATACGGAAGAGAAGAAATGAATGGCGTATAAATATATCGTCTGTGACAAAATATAAAAAAAGAAGAAAATAGTTACTAGAGGGTTAAGGAAACCACTGGAAGATCCAAAATTGTAATACAGTGTTTATACTGCAAATAGATTTCAAACTCTGCTTTCCATTTTATGGGAGAGAACAAATATTTCCGTAGCGAAGATTTAAATTTGTAGCTTCAAGGGAAATATTTTCTGGCATGTGCGTATATATATCACGCGAGTAGAGAATTCTTAAGGTGGAACAGACGTTTTAACGAATTTCTTTGCTACTTAAAATTTTCGAATAATTCAGCATACTAATATGTTTTATTTAAAAGAAGGGTAAAAAAATTATCATTCCATGCTCACATTATTTTTTTTTTACTTCCTTGTACTAAGTAAAGAATGTGTGGTTATCGAGAAAACTTTTGGTCTTTAGATTTCTTAGAAATAACCCTTTTTACCATGCAGGAATTCTTTTTGATTAGTTTAACCATTAAATCTATACGTATGCACAGGGAAACTTTAAATATATATTTTGGCCATTACCTTTAACTAGTTTCGTTGTGATATCTGTAAATATGTATGCATCTCGCATAACTCTAAAACGATTAGCCGATAAAGTTGAAATTTTGTATTTAGGACTGTTGTAATATCTAGTTGTATACCCAACTTTTTGATTGCAGTCCGAATTCTATTATAAAACTAAAATCGCAATATATTCAGGCTCAGTCTTTAGTTCAGTCTACTTTTACAAGCCACTGAATGCTCTAGAATTGAGAATCTTGTTTGCTCGAAGCAATGAAACTGATACATATATACTTTCCCTTTCTATTTGTGAATTACTTATGTTAGGTTTGTATTTTATAGAGTATGTCCCAGAAGTAATGAGAAATTTTTAATGTTCTTTTCTGACAAATCACCAAGGGAAACGGGAGACTTAAAAATTAATATTAGAATGTCAGCGACGTATTACAACAGCCTGGAAGCTCCTCTTAATACATAGGTCATACCCATTGGACTAACAGTTATCCATAGTGAGCATAGCTCTCTACATGTAAGATCAACAATTCATTGAGTTACGCTATGCAATAAAGTTTTACTTTAAATTCGTTAAAAGCGGTAATGAAACCTTACAAATGTTAACGAATCTTTCAAAGATGACGGTTTGTCAATCGCAAGCATACAGGGGGCACGTTTAGAGCAGCCAACAGAACATTGAAGACGATCAGTGCGTAGGACGACCATGGATGGAATCATCGAATGAGTGATGAATGTTCTAGACCGCTTATTAAGTTTACCCCAAATTGCCCAATTGTCAATTGTGAATGCATAATATTTCTTGGAGGTTCTCAGTCGCTCAAAAAAAAAAAAAAAAAAAAAAAAAAAGAGCAAACCACGTCCGCCCACAGATCGCTGACTGCAGGATCTTTCACCATGACAACACTCGGCCCCACACGGCGTTGAGTTGGGAATGAATAGCAAACACAATAAGACATATCTATTTTTCGTCATCTACCATACAGTACTGACCTTCCCTCTGTGGTAATTTTTTTAAGCCATTTTGACACACTCCAATAAGTCTAAAGAGCCGTAACCACAAGGCATCACGTCATCTCACAAAATGTTTTTGAACAATGCTAAAAACATTGCAGCAGCTTTGCGTTTGTTGAATTTCTACTTAAGCTACCTCATACTTTGAAGATAATTAACTGTTTTTCTTTGTTAGTACGATTATCTGATTCTTATGAATTTTGGGATGACCTTATATATCATATTCAAGCATCGACTATACCCAACTGGCAGCTAGTCCCTGCAAGATAGCCAGACAGTGGAGTGTTGATCTTAAGTACGAGGGAAACATAATGTCGCATATAATCTTCGATGTACCCAGGCAATCGAACGTTACTCTGCAAGTTTAGTGTACAGTACACATGACTGTTATAGACATGTATCGTCATAATATGCACACATGTACTTGCAAACTCGTCAATTCAATATTTTCGAAAATTTTACACCAAGGATATTTGCAGCTATGATATTAAGGAATTAGGAATTACTTATGCTTTATGATGATGAATGCCTACATAAAATTTTAGAAGTTGTGTAGTAGTGTACGCATGTATGGTCTGATACATGCGCACTTTACTGCATTCGAAGACAAAAATTTGAGTATAAAATATATAAATATCTGCTTCTGGGCTGCCAAAAATTAAATTAATAAGATGTCTAGCTCGACCACTTCAACCTGTCTGGGATTAGTACAAAGCACTTATTCCTTTAGCAACCCGTATTATTATGACCGAAGAAAGTAAATTATTATCATAAAACTTATGATTACCACTAAGTAGAAAGTATTTTCTTCCTAATTAAAATGGGTCTCGTTCGCGTCTTTCACTAAAATCTCGTCAAGATGAGCTGTCTTTAATTATTAAAATCTATTTTTGCTTAGAATGTTTGAAAATTATAACGAAGTACGATTAAGTGCCAATTAAATCATAAAGAGAAAGATCATCTGCATTGAGCTCCACTTTGCATTCACTTTAAATTGCATTATCGTTGCATGCTTGAACACTTTTAAGGCTATAATAAAACTAATTTTGCTTTATGTCAATCTGGTTGAAAATTCAGTATGTTATTAGCATTATATTTATGTAAAATCAAAATTTCAGAGTAAGGTACTAATTATTTTGAAAATTTTTAATTACTCATTGTTTAAAAATTACTTTAATCCTATAACTTACTTATGTTAAAATAAAAAATATCATTTTACAAATTGGCAAACATAAATAGCATTCTAGATAATGCAAAAAAAGACTTAATTTTCGTAAACTTATTCGGGGTCATATACCCCTTAAACTTTATAGAAATATGCCTTAAACGTAATGTTTATTCGAAGAGGCGTAGATTAATTCTAGATTAATTAATGTCAAATTTTTACTAGTTCTTTGACGTTTTCTGCTTTTAAATATAATGACTATTTTCCATTAAGATTATCTAGAACTAATCAAAATGAACTTTTTGACTAATATCAATTTTTTTAAATTATATATATATATATATATATATATATATGTGTGTGTGTGTATGTATATATATACATATATGTATGTATATATATGTATGTGTCTTTATATATATACAAATATACATACATATATATATTTATACATATGTGTATACATATGAGTATATATCTATATATATATAGTGCATGATTACAATTTCTGATGCACGAAATCTCTGATATTTTAACTATGAGTTCTAAAATATTACAAAATTATAATGAATTAAATTCGTACAAGTTGCTTCAAATTTCTATTATTCTTGAAATCATTAATCATTATGGTGCAATAACTACACTCTTTGTTAATTAAAACCGGTTATAAATTTGGTAGTTAGCGTTTAGTTTCTAAGATTTTAGTTCCTAGAAGTTTTGCAATACTTAAGAACTTATGTTTAAAATCTTAAAAGATTTGTTCATACGGAATTATTTTAATCTTTCAATAAATGCTATAAATTTTAATTAATCGAAGATAATTTTAATGCAAATTAGTTATTATATTTACAAAAAAATTTCTTAGAATTAGTAAAAAAATTTGATATTAGTTAATTAGCTTGTAATCTATTCCCTCCGAATCCGTTACTTATGGCATGTTTTATAAAGGTTAATAGAAACGGGACCCCTTCTAACCTCAAAGACTCTTATAAGAGGCTAGAATAGCGGGATATGTGTTAATTCAAATACAGTGGATCTCTATTATAACGCAGTTCAAGGAACCGAAAGATTTTGTTCATTATATCCGAACCATTAAGAAAACTCTTAGATCTCACGAAATGTATACCTCATTCGTTACTAAATGCATTAAATAGTAATGTAATTTAAAAAATTTATTAGAATGATCTTTAATAATTAAATTAACTAAAATCGATTAAATTCAATAAAAATGAAGATAATGTAGTCGAATCCCGTATTAGCGAATGAAGGTACAAAGCCTTTTTTTCACTTTATCCGAACTTTTAAAGAAAATGTTAAATCTGACAAAATATATAACTTATTAGTTACCAAGTGAATTAAATAAAAATTTAATTGAAAAAAAATCTATTAAAAATTATGTTTAATGAATTAAATTGACTAAAATCGATTAATTATCTAAAAATAAAGTCAAATGAGAAAATAATTAATTTTACCCTTAATCGTTAAGAGTTTTGATGCAGAAATAATCGGTAATCTTCGGCTTACGGGAATGCTGATTGCAATATAATTTTCATTAATTTCTTTGTCCAATACAATAAACAACTGATACATTTTCTTCACTGTTTGTGTGAATGAAAACTTATTAATTGACCAAAATTTCTTATGAAGTTTTAAACAAAGTACTGTTTTCACAACTGCTGAAAAATTTCAAAACAAATTCAGGGAAAGAGTTATTAGCCAAATGCTTTCATTTTCTTCTCTGTATTTAGCATTTATATAGAAAAAAATATGTTCAATTCAATTTTATAAAATATTTTTTTACCTCATGCCATGTTTTATCAAATATTTTTTATTCACGATATCATTATACCTTATATATAACGACAAAAGACTTTACGTTTTAAAAAATCATATAGAGCTTTAAGACAAAACATAAGTGGACATTGTTTAAGTGTTTGAGAAAAAGCTTTTTATCTGAAATATTTTAAAGTAACTAATAAAGAATAAAATTCGAACTGTAAAAAATGACTTTTAAGAATTAAAGCAAGAACGTACGACAACAAAAGTAGGTTTTAATGAATTACAATAATTATTTAATTTCAAAAATTTCATTTTTCAATCAAGTAATTGCAAACATTTCAACTTAGTTTTGAAGTGTACCCCTAGATTGACTTTTCAGGGACAAAATAATAATAATAATAATATAACCCTTTTGGTCGATTTCTGTTATTATTAAACTTCTTTAGGCCATTAATTATATTTTAAGATTCTCCAAAAAAGAATTCTCGAATTTGTATCCAAATTTTGCTCAGCTGAAAGTTCGCTGTCAACTTGAGCTAAAATGAATTTGAAATACATGAAGGAATATACGAAATGCGTACTTTGTTTAAAAAACAGTTGCTGAGATATTCACTAAATGCAGTAGTTTATTTTCCCGAGTAGCTTAATATCTTTTTCTTGGTCCGATAAACGAGATTCCTTCTATAGTTATTTGAAAAGAATAATGCCCATTTAAATTGAACCCTGCTTGATTTTCTTAATACTCGAAAAAATAAACACGCTTTAGTACTTTTAATGGAAATCAGAAGTTTTTAAATGTTTAAAATAATCAAACAACAAAAAAGGATTTTTAAGTTTTAAAACAAGGATGTATGAGAAAAAGAATTTAATGAATTAAAATAATCATGTGATTTCAAACATTTGATGAGATAATAAATTGTACCCACAGCTTGACTTTTTTGGAAAAAGAAGGCAAATTCTATCACATATTTGGTCAATTTCTGTCATTAAGAAAGTACTTTGCCCCATTAATTGCGTTTTACATTTCACTGAATAATAGTTTACATCTAAATTGTGCTCAGATGCAAGTTTACTGTCGCTTTAAGTTAAAAAGATATTTATGTGCATGAAGAAGCATATGTGCAAGTAGTAGCCCGAAACGTACTTTCCTAAAGAAGTTGCTGATGTATGCAGTAAATGTAGTAGTTTACTTTGAGTAGATTAATTACTTTTTCTTGGTCCGATAAACGGATTTTAAGTACTTAATTTTGAATTCCTTTGAAATATAAATCCCTAAAAACCAGAAATATTTGTTATATTACTATTTGAAAAGGGTAATACTCATTTAAATGGTGTGCTGCTTGATTGTTTTAGCAGAGGAGAGAATATTTACTACGTTTTATTTCTTTTAACTGATCTAGGGTGTTTTTAAATGTTCAAGAAATCAAACAGTGAAAATAAATATTTAAGTTTCAAAAACAAGAATAAAAAATAAGTTTTAATGAATTAATACTCATTTAATAAGGGTAATACTCATTTAAATGGTGTGCTGCTTGATTGTTTTAGCAGAGGAGAGAAGATTTACTACGTTTTATTTCTTTTAACTGATCTAGGGTGTTTTTAAATGTTCAAGAAATCAAACAGTGAAAATAAATATTTAAGTTTCAAAAACAAGAATAAAAAATAGGTTTTAATGAATTAAAATAATCATTTGGAGGAAAACGTTTGACTCGATTATGAAATATACCCCTAGCTTGAATTTTCAGAATAAAGAACATTTCGTTCTTTTGGTCGATTTTTGCCATTATGGAAATCCTGTGCTACCTTAATTATATTTTAGAACTCACCAGGAACGAATTATTGAATTTTTAGCCGATTTTTGCGCTACTGAAAGTTTACTGTTGCCTTAAGCTATCATGCATTTGATATACATCAGTGTGGGCGAAACTGTAGCTGCGGGCATTAAAATAAAAGAGTAATAAAGGAATGGGCCTGCGAGCTAATAATAAAGTGCACAAAAATAAAATAAAATACTATATTAAACTAGTGAAGTATATGTAATTTGTTTTATTTCTTTAATGTTCCTGAATCTTTCACACCTACTGTAAATTTTGGCTGGTCCTCGGGTAGTTAAAGTTTGAAACACACAGACTACATGAAGGACAATATATGCAAGTTGTAGCATGAAATGCCTACTTTATTAAAACGTTAAGGAGATGTGCACCAAATGCAATGGCAATGCAATTTATTTTCTTGATTTGTTTAATTACTTTTCCTCCGAAAACTTGATTTTCAATACTTAATTTTTAAGTCCGCCGACATATGTAACCCTAAAAGTCAGAGGTACTGGTTATATCCCCGCTTGACTTGGTTTGGTTTGGAGTGCTAAGGTCTACTTTTTTGCAACACGAGGGCTAATGAGACTGGGACCTACATCTTAAAGCCGAACCCAAGCAGCTACGAGCATCCAGGACGCAATGAGATTCGAACCCACGAACTCCGGTTCCGAAGGCCAGCACCCTAATCATTTGGCCATCGTTTGGCCATATCACTGCTTGGATAGGATAATGAACATGTGAATCGAATGCTGCTTGATTTTTTTAACACTAGAGAGAAGAAATATTACATTTATATTCTTTTAAGGATTCTCAATGGTTTTCAAATGTTCACAAAATCGAAAAGAGTTCTATAATGGACAATTTTATTGCAATTAATTCCCTATATTAAAAATTACATTAAAGTATTCATTGGAAAACTCTTTATAGCCAAAGTTATAAAGTACATTATACTTATAACTTATAGTTTGTTTAATTTAAAGGGCATTTTTTCTCAAAATTGTATATTTTCCCACTATCATCAAGATAAAAAAATCTAATGAATAAATATGTTTGATATTTTCCGTATGTGAATACATTATCATTATTATTACTATTATTGTAGTGAAATAAAGCGATGTTACGAGAATATTGTTTTGTTTTAAATGATTTTTTTAAAAACGTTAAATTAAAAGTTTTTTTTTTCAATTTGTATGAATACATTGTTAACAACATATTAAGTTTTCAGAAAATTGATTAAAAATAACATAAATTAGTTTTGAAAGTCAAGAAACTTTGAGAGGGAAATAAGTAGTGTTAAAATACAATTTGTAATGTTATTTTACCCGTTTAAAAAAGGCATTAACCCCTTCCGGTAAAATGACGAGTCTAGCTCGTCATTAGTTTTTCATTCCATACCGCACAATGACGAGCTACACTCGTCATGCGATTAAAGTTACTGTTAAATATGATAATTAATTTAGTTTAAAATTTCTAGTGTACTGAATTTGGCAACACTTTTATCACTTGTGAAAATCACAAGTCACTATTGCATATTGTTTACTTGGTACAAGTCATTGCCAAATTAATGGGTCAAAATAAAAAAAAAAAACATACTAAGAAATGCCGTGTGTGTTACAAGAATCAAATTAAAAGTGACACTACTTGGCGGTGTAAACAATTAAGAATTCCTTTGCACTTTGTTTTGAAAAGTACCACTAGCTTGAAGACTATTATCTGTATACCTTATTAATGTTTTGCTTTGATATTTTCTTAATTTTACTGTTTCTGATATTATTTAACACTATGTAAAAAGTGGATTTTAATTAAGAATATGTAAGAATTGTAAAATGAAACAAGTTTTTTAAATAAAAATTAAATGGTTATTTCATGCACAGTTTTTCATTATTAAATCATACCGGAAGGCATTAAAGCTAAAAATATATATACGGAAGGGGGCAGGGCAAAAGACTTTCATTTTCTTGTTACAAGAATGCTTAATTTAAACTCTAGTAACAATTTTTACATACATATATTGCTAAAAAATATATAGTATTTTCAAAAAGATTAATGTAAAACAAATTAGTTTTCAAGATCAACTCTGTCGTCTTCAATCGAATTCTTTTTGGTTCTTTTAACGATGTCGAGAGAGAGAGCGAAAAGGGGAAAGATAAAATAAAGCAGCCGTCTAGTAAGTAATCAAAGAAGCAAAAAATGATATTTCTTTCAAAAATGAAACGGACCTTTCCATCTCCCCCGCAAATTACTTGGCATCTTCGTTCTTTCCCCTCCAGACTGCGAGATTTCCTTTTTCTATGCTGCAATGGCGCCATCCTTCGAGTGATAAGTGAACTACGGGTTTTTATCAAAATAGCAAATATTAATGCGTGGTCTGATTTCCGCTGAGAGCTTTGATGGAGAGTTAGAAAAACAAATTCATAAAATTCAATCTCCGGTATAAACTAGCTATTTGGAAGCTGACGTGTAATAGGAAGACTGGGTTGCTACACATTTTGTAGCCGAGATTTAGATATTTAATTTATTTTAATGAACACTACTTAAAAATATGTTTACTAAAGGAAATTTGGAGTTTGTAAAATAGATTAGAGGGTTTAATTTTGAGTTTGTGTTTGTTACAATAAGAATTTCAAAATTATTTTTAATTATTGTATATATATATATATATATATATATATATATATATATATATATATATATATATATATATATATATATATATATTTATGTAATCCAGCAAAATTAAATTCACTGGTTACAGCAAAATAAGCAGGGCCGTAGCCAGAAATTATTTTCGGAGGGGGACCAAGGGAGAAAGACATCTTTATTTGTGAATTATACTTCAATTGATGTAAGGAAAAGCACTGCATTTTCAGAATACAATACCGAAAATACAGTGTTGTATTTCTGGCCAGCGGCCTAGCAAAACTTTTATGGTCTCAGCGTTTTTTTTTTTTCAAAGAGAATAACTGTCCTTGTTCATTAACAGCTAGGCACATAGCCCATAAACACACAAACGTGGGACATTGTCTATCAACAAAATGGTCTTTCAAAGTTTCGGGGGGGGGCGACCTGTCCCCCAAATCCCTCCCCCTGCCTACGGCCTTGAAATTAAGTCCCTATTATTTTTACCTTACCCGGGGAATAGTCTCAGAAATAAGTCTATTGAAGATGTAGTCTAGCCATTTCATAAAAAGAAACAGCATGATCGTAGTGGAACTTAACTTTATTTAAGATCTAAGAAAAGACATAAGGATCTGACGGACTTTCTCCATCAAGAGCAGGGAATGGATTGATACATTGAAACACTAGTTGGGCCCCACAGCGGGAGACGTAGAGAACATTCTCCGGAGAGAGTAGCTTAGCCAGCGAATTTAATAGTCAGAAAGGAACTGAGATCAGGGGAAAAGTGAACCATTCGCCTGGGAGATCTGGAAAGTGTGGTGAGTGTATAGAAATTTAGCATTTAATTCAGTGATAACTTTGGGAGACTGCTAAAAGAATTTTAAGCTACCGTACATTCCTTTTAATAAGACATTAGATGGCTGGAAAAATAGGTTTGAAAGAATAAGAATGGGAAAAATGAGCATCTTAAAGAGATATTTTAAATGTAATAATTTTGATATATTACACATACACTCACGCATATACATATCATTTTAAATGCAAGGTGTTAACTCAAATTCCATCACATGCTACAAAATAAGTCTCCAAAAACTTTTAACATAACATTTGATAGTAGCGTCAGTAGTATTTTGTAGTTTTACTTTTACATACTACAAATATTACAAATTGTATAGGATTTTCCCATTATTTTCAATTATTAGTCTTTTATTTAGTAAGAACAGTGTGAGCAATGCAAGCATATGGATTTCTCTTATCATCATTAAGCCTCTCCAGTTACAAGTAACAGATTTTCCGAAAGATAGATGCTCAATCTGACATTTATTTAGGTGCTACTAATTTTCAAATCTAAGACAAAATGTTATACTCAGCAAATTTTAGACAAGCATTTTATCTATTGACTTTATATTGCGATTATTGTCTCCGAAATTCCTCTCTCTCAGCGCTTTGTACTGCAGTAGCTCGTGGATTGCGCTTCCTGCACGACTGGCGTGCTTCGGGTGCTTCAAGGGTGATCGGCAGAGCGGGGTGGTCCAATACTTGCGATCTGTTTCACAACCACCGGGAAAAGCCTGGAGGGCCTCACTGCCATATGAGCTTGGTTCGGTGCTTAATTGCCTCATATATACCGTTCTTTAGTTTCTACGTTCAGTTCCTGATGTAGGCCCTTCTGTGTGGCCCTCCACTTCCCTTCCCTTGCCTCCTTCAGTTTGAGTTTCTAAATTTCTCCTGGACTACCAGGAAGACAACATTCAGCCGATAGGATTCCCTAAACCCTAAGCCAGACAGAGGGTCTTCGCAAGGAAGGCCACTGTTCAAGCCAGGGGAAGGGCATGGTAGGATTAGGTCTGCTATGATGAGTGACTCGGCAAAGCAGAGAGCATTAGTCGAAGCCAAGATCCCAGGATCTGGCTTCCGCAGCAAACCTAAAGGGGCCCCACCCCCCAAAGGGAACCATTGCTCTTTTTTCAACTTCTCTCCTTTTTCGCTTTTTTTAGTTTTCAAAATTCATTTCATAATTTTTTTTCAGACATCAGTTAGGGTCTTCTCAGCCCCTGAAGCCATTGTGAAGCTTCAGAGAACCTTTTTTTTTTGGTTTCCCGTCTCTAGGTGCAACGAGCTAAATTCTTTCTTCATTGTTCCTCTCTTCTCTACGCACGCGTGGTTCATGCCACCCTCACTAATTCCAACCTCAAGAGGTGTGCAAAGAATCCAGTAGTCTTCCAAATTCTCCTCCCCTGTGACGTGACAGTCTTTTGCTTTCGTTCGTGGATTGTGCTAGCGGCGCGACAGGTGCTTTCCCTGCTCGTGAGAGTGGAATTTCTCAATACTTGCGATCTGCCCACCATCACCGGGAGAAGCCTGGAAGGTCTCACGAGCGTATGGGCCCAGTTCGGTGCTTGATTGTCTCGTATATACATAAGGAGTTGGTTTGAAATCTAATTAAAACGGTGATTGTGTATTGTAGCCTTATATTTTAGTCTCTTAGGTGGTACTGAAGCTGGGCGATGGGCTAACAAGTGACATGTTGATTTTCAGCGACAGAATTCATGGGTTTGCATCTCTCTAAAGAGATCGATGTTAGTTTTGAGTAGCAAATGCCTTCTGGTTACCTTCGTGTACTAAAAAGTTAACCGTAACGTTCAAAACAAAGTCAGTTCATTTCCAAATTGAAGGAGTAAGAAAATTTTACATTTTATGTGATGAATTTTAAAATTTAATTTCAAAGGAACGTGTAAAGAGTTAAAAAATGCATTTTTTATATACTCACCATATTTGATATCGAAAAGTATAATTTCATAAAAAGCGGTTTTATATATAAATAAATAAATGTCTCACATAAATTTTCAGAATTTTCTACGTGGGATCAATTTTTTATTATACCATTACCCCTAACATATAAATAAGTATTAAACTCTTATATAAAAGGAGCAATATCCAATATTCTTAAGCTCTGTCTAAATTTGCTTTTATACCAAAATATGGCTATTTTCATTAATTTTATGCAATAATACTTAATTAGCAGTGTGCAGGTGTTTAAAAGTTTGTATTTTAAAAAAGTGATTCAGCAGTCATTACAAGTAGAACAATAAATAATAAAGATTAAATTATAGTGTACTACTATTGTGTGTACTAGTGTACTACTCTGTACATGTGAAATAAAAATGCTGTAATTTAAACAATCACTTCAAAAATATCACTGTAGATTTATACACTGTAAATGAAGTAACATGTCTTTTTTCTTATATTTATCGTGTACATTATTTTATACATTCATTTGATAGAAAAAAAGAAAACTGCACTTGTGAGTAATTGCATAATTTAATCATTTTCTAAAGCAAAACTATCTACTCAATCAAATATTTATGAAATATTTATCTTAAATACAAGAATACAGCATTATACAATGAATAATCAAACAAGTTAAAAATACAGTGAAAAGATCTATGTCTATTTACACTCTCTTACGAAAGCGGGAAGTCAGTAGCTGTCACAGAAACTAACGACAGATCAGTAATACACTCTACTATTCTTTTTATCTACTGCGCCAACAAAAAGAAAATAATACGTAATGAAAAAGAAGTAGAGAACAAATATATTATCACAGAAATAATTATTGAATAATGTATGGAAAATTGCTGTCCTCATCATTATATGCACTGCATAATCCCCAAAGGTCAAAAGTGACCCAACCGACTTATATGTTACAATTTTTACCACAAAAAAACTACCGTTTAAAGAAAAAAAGTGTCATGTTGCTGAATATTTACTCTAACTGAAACAGTCATAATATTTTTTTTTTAATATCTCCTTACATCTCCTTGTCATTTGTCCTCTCCATTGTACGAAAAACAAAAAAAAGTCTCATTTTCAAAACAGGTAGTAATGTAAAAAAATCAGTTATTTATATGTTTCTGCGGTAGATGAGGAATAGCAAGTTAGAAATCATTCGCAGCGTACAAGTTTCAAATCGAAGAAAACTAAAGTATAATTGGTCAAACTCGATGGTTTGATTTGGCTTGGAGCATTATTAGATTTTTTTTTTAATTCAACAGGGTTTATTAGACGAGGAACTAATGTTGAAAGTCGATTCTGAACGGTTACGGAAAAGGATGTCAGAATCGGTATTCAAACCAGCAGAGCGGTACGAAAAATCAACCTAACAAAAGTCAGTTGAAGTCAATGAACAAAAATTGTGACTTAAGTCTGTAGAGCAGATTCATATGAACCACATGAAAAACACCAGATAAAGAGACAAAGGAAAAACATATATTTGTTTATTATTAGAGAAAGATAATTTCAGTGATTAACGGGATGGTTACACCGCTTTCTTTTCCTTTGAGATAAGTCTCCATTGCATGAAAAGACCGGCTTCTTCCCCAAAGACAACAACCAAGCCTAACGCTTAAGTTTTGAATCAGCTCCTAAAGCATGGGAGGAGAGTACGCTAACTACTAGACAGATTGAGTGGCAAGTAAAAAGGTGGTAATGAAAGTGATGCATCGTTTGAGTATTTCATCTGTCAAAAATAAATTCTGTAAAGTCATTTTTATGATGTCATCTTGGCTAATACACGAGGTTCTTATAAAATGTGAAAACATTTCTAGATGAAATGGTTAAAAACAAATGATGAGATTCCAGAATGTTTTTTAAGTATTAAAAAAAAGTAAAGATAAACTTTCCGTTCAAAATAAAAAAAAAGTTAATTTGTTACAAGAATATAGTGTTCACAGTAGAATATGGCATTGAATGTTTTAGTATATGCTCAGTAGAAATTTAGTACATCTCATACAAAATTAGTATAAACTTCGGGTCACCTATCAGAATTTAGAAATGGAACTATACAAATAACGCTGCATTGTGCGAATAAAGAACACAAGCTTTTTAAAACGTATTATTAGAAAAATCCTCAATGACTTTTTGTGTCTGGGCTATAGATTAGTACTATTTACTTCAGAAATGTTTAACAGTGTACTAGTTGTGTCTATATTATAAAAAGAAAAAAATCTGCAAAAGTTCAAACTCTCTGAACAAAAGTGTTAATGAAAATAGGGTTTCGTTTGAGACTTGCTCCCCTTCCGAATAAATTAAAAACTATGAAATCAAAACTATCTACTCCAGAAATGTTTAATAGTTTACAAGTTGTGTTTATATTACAAAAAGAAAAAAATCTGTAAAAGATCTAACTCTTTGAACAAAGGTGTTAATGATAACGAGGCTTCTTTTAAGATTTGCTCCCATTCCGAATAAATTCAAGACTATGAAATCAGTACTATCTACTCCAGAAATGTTTAATAGTGTATGAGTTGTGTATATATTACAAAAAGAAAAAAAAAATCTCCAAAAGATCTAACTCTCTGAACAAAGGTGTTAATGAAAACGGGGCTTCGTTTAAGACCTGCACCCCTTTCGAATAAATTAAAAACTATGAAATCATTATCAAATTGTTATATTATCCTACATAAATAATGATCTTTAATCAAAAGATGAAAAAAATTCCAGCTGTAATAAAAAAAAGTGCTTAAGGCCCATAAATATTTTTGGGATGGAGAAATCACAGCTAAATATATCATTTTATTTTTGGTATCTAGACGATTTAAGTTGTTACAATAATATAGTTTATAGCACACTAATTTATTATTTCAGTTTTTAAGTACATGGTAATACAAAACAATGAAATATAAATTTCGTGTCGTGTTTAAAAAAAAACAAAACAAAAAAAGCCTGATTTAGAATGGAAAATGTGGAAATAATTCATATAAAAGATACTCATAGTTTATATAATTTTTTCTGTTATTATATTTAAATGTACTGTTAGAAAATATATCAATGGCTTGTTTATGTGTCTATTCAGTAAATCAGAACTATTTACTCCACCAATGATACAGATAGAGCAATTTGTGTATATAGAGGACAAATCTACAAAAGGTGAAATTCAATGGGCAAACGTGATAATGAGAACTTAGTTTCATTTGAGAGTTGCTCTCCTCCCGAATAAACTAAAAGCTGTGAAATCAGTCATATTGGCTCACATAAATAATTCTCCTATAGTAAAATATGCAAAGAGTTCCAGATTATATTTCAGACTAGAATAAATTAAGCCCAGAAGGCTTTTTTGCACTAAAAAAATAAAGGTAAATATATAAATTCTGGTTTGATATTAAAAAGATTTATGATTTTACAATACTTTAGTCTTTACAATAGAAGATGTTAGAGTATTTCAGAGAATTATCTGCATCCACTTTATGTACTTTAAAATTCGGTGCACTGAAACTTTTAGTATAAATTTCGGATCATGTGTCACAATAACAAGCCATATTTTAGAATAAAGAACTATGCAAGAAACTAAACTACATATTAATCTTGATAAAAATTTAACTCCTCTTCAGTTACATAGCCCTTTATATACTTTCAAAAAGGAAAAAAATGGCATATATATTATTCTGAAAAGAAAATAAGTTGAAGATATTTCCTATTACAAATACATTTTCTCTTTGCAACGTGAGAAGTTTGGAAATTACTTTTTTATCATTTGTAGGGATTTAATAGAAAAGATTTCGTGTCAGGGATACGTATAAAAAAGTAAGAAAATACTTTTAGAAATTTTTGTTTCTCGAAATGATTTTTCCCATGAAATGGAACGAAATACCGAAAACGAATTCCCCCCCACTTTAAACCTTGCCTTTCAATTTGATCGATTTTTACTTTTAAACATCTGTATGCGTTTCAAATGACCCAGAACGTGAAATGATTCCAATCATCTAAAGTCAGGAGTTGGAAGCCTGTTGACGTGATTTATGACGTACTACCTATTCGCGCTGAGAACTATTGATTCGAAAATAATTCATTTTTCATTTGTTATTGTATGCTATCTAATATATTAAAACTAATTCAAAATTTTTATATAGTTTATATTTCCATTTTTTATATTATGTTTTGTTTCTGAAAGTTCCGCTCATCTTATAGTCCAGAAAAATATAGCGTCTGTTAATTAAAGAAATGCGTTTCCTTTTAACCCTTTATATCCTGAATTAATTTACCATCAACTTTCTTATTGCATTTTTGCGTCATTAGATAAGTTTTAATGGAGAATAATCATAGAAAAAAGAAAATTAATTTTTACAGTATTTTAGTAGTTAATTTTGTATCTGGTACTTTCTAGTAACATATATTTTTGATTCTATGATAGAAAAAAAAATTTAAATTATGAATAAAACAAATGAGATGCTTACCTGCGAAGTATAGAAGTCTCTAAAATATAATAGTACCCAATAACTGATAATAAACTGCTAAATTTACTCAATTGAACAACACGTGTATCAACTCTGCCCCACAAAATGACCTTCGAATGCAGCACGCCAATTATAAAATCCTTACTATGCGAATAAAATGGGTTCCTGATTGGTGCTGTCATTTCTTTTCTGCTGTAGGAACTGCATCGTTCATGTCCTTGTGAGTAACGTCAAGAAAAACGGCTTTATGAGGAATATATAGGTGTTCGATTGAAGCGGTACTTATAAGTACAGTCAGGATAAAAAGTGTTAAAGGCTCATTAAAAGAAATCAAATAGAGATAATATTACCTAAGAACATAATAATAGTCACGACGTGCTTAATATAACAAATTAGTATTTAATGCGTATGTTTACTTGGTAACGAGCCTAAATGTCGCATTGTAGAATTAATAGGGTATTCTGAAAATTCTGCCCAACTTATAGTCCAGAAAAATATAGCGTCTTTTAATCAAAGAAATGTTTTTCATTTTAAAGGCCTTATTAAAAGAAATAAAACAGACATAATATCACCTAAGAACATAATAATAGTCACGACGGGATTAATATAACATAGTAATATATAATTCAAATGTTTGCTTGCTAATGAGCCTAAATGTCGAATTGTAGAATTTCATAGAGCTTTCTGAAAGTTCCTCCCCTCTAATAGCCCAGAAAAATATGGCGTCTTTTAATTAAAGAAATGCGTTCCATTTTAAAGATCTTATTAAAAGAAATCAAATACACATAATATCACCTAAGAACATAATATTAGACACAATGTGCTTAATATAACAAATTAATATATGATGCATATGTTTACTTGGTAACGAGCCTAAACGTCGCATTGTAGAATTTCACAGCGTATTCTAAAAGTTCTGCCCAACTAATAGTCCAGAAAAATATAGCGTCTTTTAATCAAAGAAATGTGTTTAATTTCAAAGGCCTTATTAAAAGAAATAAAATAGACATAATATCACCTAAGAACATAATAATAGTCACGACGTGCTTAATATAACATATTAATTTATAATGCAAATGTTTGCTTGGTAACGAGCCTAAATGTCGCATTGTAGAATTTGATAGAGTTATCTGAAAGTTCGGCTCATCTCTTGGTCTAGAAAAATATAGCGTCTTTTAATTAAAGAAATGTGTTTCATTTTAAAAGCCTTATTAAAAGAAATCAAATAGGTGTAATTTGTTACAAAAATCAACTTATAGGTGATGCTATCATACATATAAGAACATTTGATAGGTTTTATAAATGCTAAATAATATTAAAAAGTAGCATTAAAAATGCTAAATATGTTCCCCTTCATGTCCAATAATAGGCTGTAATCGCAGAACCATATTTTCTACAACTGACCAGCTCACCGGAATGGGTCTGCCAGAATATGAAGAACATGGCGCCGAATGCTGTCCTTCAGATCCAGCCCAGATTCTGGCATTTGACTGTAGATCTTGTCCTTCAGGAAAACCCACAACCAAAAGTCACAAGGGGTGATATCTGGAGAACAATCATCTTGCGAAGGCACATGCAAATGTCGGACTTATTCAACCCGCTTCATACGACGGAATTCTTTTAGAACTGCAACGGAGTTCTGCTGGCTCTGGTTAAACAGTTTTACCAGTAGCACTTTTTCTTGCAATGGAGACATGATGTACAGACAAGAAACAAATGCCTGACTTAACTTAATGAAACTAAATAACTACCATATGTATTACAGCTCCACCTATAGGCGGATTTTTGTACTAAAGTTTTTATATCAAGGGAATTATTTGAATTATCTGTAGTTCGAATTGTGTCTCATTTGGACCAATAGAACGTATTCTAGAGTCCACAGAAGTGGAGAATTTATTTCTTACTAACGTTGTATATTTGTAAACTTTCAAATTAATGGAGGAAATAGTTTGTAGAATAAAGTTTTGAAACCTAATTTTTATCCATTAATAACACATTTCTAAAGCGATTTGAATCTCTTGCATTACCCTAAAAATTTGCTATTGTTCCCTTATGATTCTTCAATGAAAAGAGGCATTTTCTTGGGATTATCTTGTTAGTTTCATTCAATTTTTTCTGCCGAAATCCAAAATCCCCACAAGATATTTTTGAATCGGTATCCTAATGTTGTCTTTGACAAATCACATGTACAAAATAGCCATAAAGCTGGAATTTCTTTTCCATAAAATATTTCCGGAAAATATTTTCCATAAAATAAAGGAACTTACTTTAGCTCTGTTTAATAAATTTTTAAATTTTTAATTCATGGCAATAACAAAATACTCCTGCAAGAATGCATAAATTCATGAAGGTTTTTTTGAATTTATGCAACCACGTTCTAGCGTGTTTTTTGTTTTACTGGGGTACTAAAATTTGCCCTTTTTTAGACTCAATTGGTAATATGAAGCCTTACCTTTAGAGCTAGCCCTGGAAATTTCTCCTACTGGAAATTTTCATAATACCACTCTGTATATTTTTCCATCATTTTTTAAAGGCTCTTAAACTCTTTTGAAATATTTTGTGAGTTGTTTTAGAAGACAACTTCAGTTTTACGGCTATAGCTTTTTCTGTAAGCAAGTTTTTTTTTGCTAGGGTCACAAACTTGAAATATTGAAATAATTTGTATAGCACTAGAATAATCGAAATAATTGGTATCGCATGCAAAATTATACTTTTGAAGCGTATATTTATAATAGATAAAGCTATTCGTTATAATTTCAGTCTATGTACCAGCTGCATCAGTGAACTTATGAGCGAGACTCGAGAAATTATAAAATGTTTACCTAAATATTAAAATTATAAATAATGGCAGATTCTCAAAAATTTGGTAAATTGCTTATACGATTGCTATCTATTTCCCCTGAAAAAGAAAACTCTTTTGCGAAAAGATATAAAAATTCTATAAATTATTTTTAGCTGTGCCCAAAAAGGAAATCAAGGCATTAATTGATTAAAATAACATAACGCGGTTTTTACATAGTTTGACAGTTTGATGACGTGCAGACTTTTCCATAGAAAGTGCAGTCACACAAATTTACTGTCATTAGTCATTTTAAGAGTACATTCCATACAATTCTTTTCCCTTTCTTATCTAAGAATATATAACAAATTTCTAACTGCAAGCTAATAAAAAAAGGAGAAATATATATTTATTAAATTGTTCCCACAAAATTCAAACAACCTTCCTCCTCTACGAAAATATAGTAATCTATTTATAAACTGTAGAGTGCTCTCGAGAGCTTTGAAGTCGAATAATTGAAACTAATTTTGGTGGAGAAAATAATTCTAAACTTCTCCATACTGGTATTCCTTGGAATTTTAAAAATGATGCGTATAATTGAGAAAAAGGTTCCGAAAAGAGATTAAGGGAGGAGATGGAATGCGCTCCGTGAGTTTAGTCGAGTTTAAGAACCGTAAGTTCATTAGTAGATCTTATTATCACGATTCTTCAAATTTTTCCAAAAGGGCTTTGGTGAAGTATCTTTGTTATATTCTGCTATGTTGATGTTTGTTCTAATAAATAAGCATGGCGAGAGAAAAAAATTGACTTTTGGGTTTAACATTACAGAGTCGCAGGTACATGTATTTCAAGAGATGCTTTGAAAATAAATTTATTTTATGAAGCATTATAAAAGGGGTTGAGAAATACTCGAAATTTAATTGTTTAAGTTCAGGCTTTGATATTTTTCGGATATTTACTATCGGTTTTTAAACGTTCTGAGTCAGTAAAAAAGCTAGTTGTTACTTAAAATCAAAATAAATTAACATAAAAATGCTTTATTAAAAGTAAAAACTTTTGGATTTAACATTAGAGTCGCAGGTACATGTATTTCAAGAGATGCTTTGAAAATAAATTTATTTTATGAAGCATCATAAAAGGGGTTGAGAACTACTCGAAATTTAATTGTTTAAGTTCAGGCTTTGATATTTTTCGGATATTTACTATCGGTTTTTAAACGTTCTGAGTCAGTAAAAAAGCCAGTTGTTACTTAAAATCAAAGTAAATTAACATAAAAATGCTTTATTAAAAGTAAAAACTTTTGGATTTAACATTACAGAGTCGCAGGTACATGTATTTCAAGAGATGCTTTGAAAATAAATTTATTTTATGAAGCATTATAAAAGAGATTGAGAACTACTCGAAATTTAATTGTTTAAGTTCTGGCTTTGATATTTTTCAGATATTTACTATCAGTTTTTTAAACATTCTGAGTCAGTAAAAGAGCCAGTTGTTACTTTAACTCAAAGTAAATTAACATAAGAATGCTTTATTAAAAGTAATAACAAATATTTCTTGAAGTGTTTTTTTTCTGTGCTTTTTACTAACGTAGAGTTAAAGATAAGATAATCCTCTTTAAAATAAATTTTTCGTTAAAATCCCATTTCCAAACTGATTAAAAAGAATTAAATGTGTAAGAAATTATCTATTCTCTATGGAAGTAGCGCATTTAATTAATACGTTGTTATTTATACCCTGCCTGGATTTATTTAACAATTTCACGAATGCTAATTTCTCAGTAAATACTTTAATCTATGATATAAATTTCTAAGGTATTCGATGATTAGCATTTCTTACTAAATTTAAGGCTCGAATAAAGACGGCTGAGGAGTCCTAAATTAGGAGTTTTACACGTCTTTTCAATCCAGTAACGAAGCTGTATTATTGTATGGATGATTTTCCCGAAAAGTTCCTTTTTGTTCACAAATAGTTATTTAAATGATATTAATTTTTTATATACTAACAAATCCGATTTAAAAATACAGTAAAATTTCTATCGACCATTTTTAAAGCGATAGAAATAAAAAATGATAAATACGGGAAAACGAGGAAAATATGTGACTATGAATAACACAAATAATTATAATACTAATAAGAAGTACTTAACATTTTATAAGTCATAACTATATTTCTAATAATACTTAACATCATTTTAAATGCTTTGTAATTGGTACCAGCTTTGTACAAGTGGATCGCCTGACTGTGAACACTGACCGTTCTATAACCTTTTCCTTTGCACAAATATTATCGTTTTTATTGTGCTCATACAACATAAATGATTTTAATTTTAACCCATATTGTACCACACCAACTAAATATTTCTGTAAGTTATTAAAACTTAATCCATATCATTAATATGGTGTAACTAAGTATATAAAACCAAAATTTTGAAAAAAATATTTTTATTTTTTTATGTAATTGGCTGTCTTATAAATAGGGCATCGGTCCAATACACTACTAAAATTTAACAAATATCACTTACATTGCATTAGGCTGATTCATAGATAAAATTTGGGGTCAAAACAGTCAAAACAAAGTCCAACATTACATTTTAAGCATACTGTTGTAGGTTTTCTCTTGCAGTTATTGAACTGGCAGTAAGAGAGTAAGTTTATCTTGCAAAATATCTCCAGTTTTCTGAATAAAATAGACATCTATTTACCCCTTGTTGTGTCCAGGTGTGTGAACAGGTGTTTGAATTGGTTTTCATTGAAAGATAAGAAAATAATGTGCTCTATCAATGCAATATCGAATTCATAGAAAAATAATCAGGATTGGACAGTCGTCTTAATTTTAGGGCACCTTTTTTATACTTACAAAATACACATGTAAAATATATTTTTCAACAAAATTTTCAGCTACATTATTAGCTCTCTGTTTTTAAACTAAAAGTAGCCTCCACAATGTTTAAAAAATAATAATAATGAATATAAAATTAAAGATTAAAAAATGACAATTTTTAAGAGGTAGCTGAAAATAAATTTTACAATACAATATAATTGGATTTCTCAGTTTTTTTGCTACTATGCTAAAGTGTGTCTATTTTAAAGGTGTTAAAATAAAATCCAATCAGAAAATATTTATAACTTTATTATTAAATGGAATTTTATTTGCTGTCCTGTTTATAGGACAGCGGTCCAATATGGGTTAACAAAGCTTCGTGCGCTTCGGTAAACCTCGATACTGTGTTTTGTTTCCGCTTTTTCTCAAGATATTGCTTCCGATTTGTGCATAGAAATTCCACTGTTGTTACCCATTTGATACGATTCATACTAGGAAATTGTGTTAATTGCAGTGTTGCAGGATAAACAAGAAAATAAAAGACATATAAGTTCACTCTGCAAATAACATGAATTTTCTGACATGTTGCAGATCTGCACATACAAAGATTTAAAAGAGAAATCAAAATTATGAAGTGTAATAATAGAGTATATTGATAATTAAAGTCATTTGAATATACAATTTAATTATTAGATACAGGAATAACATCAGTTACTTATTTTTTCTAACATATTTTAAGGGGAAAAGTGAATTACTTCCCTCTTCTATGACGTTAATTATAATGTACTTTATTTGTATTCTTCAATGTTCAAATTTATTTTGCAGGTTTCAAAAGATGTTAAATGGGTAGTTAACTCCTATAATGCCCGAAATTCAAAAGAGTTGACTGTAGATTGTGGAGATAGATTGCACTTGGTTGAGACAAGTGAAAAAAGACCTGGAATGTCTTTAGTTCGTAGAATTGCTGACGATGGACAAGGGTGGATTCCTAGTACTTGTCTTCGAGCAGCTCCAGTATTTTCTCTCTCAGCGCTGAACGTGGATGATACTGTTCGACCAGGTAAGTCGAAAGTAATATTTCTTTTAGTAAAATGATAATAAAGTTCAGATAATACTTTTTAAACATATTCATTAAGATAAAAATGGGTTTGAAAGTATTTTCATTTATAAATATTCATCTGTTTCATGTATAACATATTCTCAATATTTCATGATGCAAAATAGTGTTGGTTCAATATACTAATGACAAAATTATTTTTGTTAATTTTTACAGAAAACATTTTAGAAGTTTCTTAACTTTTATTATGTTATTTATATTACATTTTTGTTTGCAAAATAAAACAGGTACCTATAGAAAATAAAATAATCACCTCAAAATTTTGAATGGCAATTCATTTGTCTCATGCTGACAACAAATGTTATGGCGAATGTTTTTACAGCATTTAGTATGGTAAATACGTTTTTTAGAAATTTCTATTTTCTTTTGTTCATTAAAGTTTTCAATCAAATTTCACAATATTCGCTAAATATGATGAAGATGATCATAAATATTATAATGCATTTTGAATCAAATATATTAAATGGTCATAAATGGTCATAAGAGTAATTTATAATTGCAAAGTAATGCTATTTGTGCATGCACTAAAGATGCACTGGTTGTATTAGTCTAGTAGGTGGTAATCTAGTAGTCTAATGCATAGGTTAATTTATACACAAATTTTACTGATAACAGGACTGAATTCTCGACTATGATAAACTCATACTGAGTTTCAATCTAGTGTTTCCCCATATACCCAGTGGATTTTTTGTCAATCAAATTAAACAATATTCGCTAAATATGACGAAGATGGACTTAAATATTATATTGCATTTTGAATCAAATAGATTAAATGGTAGAAAAGTAATTTATAATTGCAAAATAATGGTAATTGTGCTTGTGCTGAAGATGTACTGGTTGTATTACTCTAGCAGGTTGTAATCTAGTAGGTTAATTTATACATAAATTTTACTGATGACAGGGTTGAATTCTCGACTACTTAAACCCATACTGAGTTTCAATCTAGTGTTTTCCCATATGCCCAGTGGATTTTGTGTTATGGCTTTCCCTCATATATACGATAGAAGATATCTTTTGATAATTATAACAGATATCATATGGTATATTCTACTGCTTAGGTGGCACTAAATTTTAAACCACTTATCTTTCAAATTTTATTTAAAAAATATATTTTACTTATTGATGACTAAAATGAGCTTTATAAAGAAAACTTGCTTTTAAAAATATACTAACTGATAGTAATTCCAAACATCATAACCATCAAAAAGAATTTGGAGGAAATTTTTAAACTGACTGTTCAATTCCTTTGGACCCGAAGGGATTTTTTGGAATCAAAGGGATTTAGCTACTTTATATTTAAAAATTCAGAACTGCTTCATAAAATATAGAGATTTTGACATTTCTCTTTAATTTCCTAAATGTAGACTTTTATAAAATCTCAATAGTGACTGCGAAATGCAACGTGAAATGGAAAGGACGATCCATTTCCTTGGCTCAAAATACGTTTTCCTTCAAATATTGAATTTCCGGAGAGCTCCCGCGGCTGTTCTATGTGAAAAGAACGGAAGAAGGCAAACAAGTATAAGACGACGAAAGACGTGAAAGAAGATACTTTATCCATATATTCTGAAACTCCGGGTAAAATTGATTGGAATAACAGGAGAAAAAAAGTTTTCAAACAAGCTTCCGTTTCAAAGGACAGGTTAATGAAATAAAGCTGTGAAGAGCGCTATCCAGAAAGGAAGAAAACAGACGTGTATATATATATATATATATATATATATATATATATATATATATATATATATATATATATATATATATATATATATATATATATATATATATATATATGTATATGTATATATGTATATATACATATATATGTATATATGTATATATACATATATATATACACATATATATATATTTGTATACATATATATATTATATATATATACATATATATATATATATATATATATATATGTGTGTATATATATATATATATATATATATATATATATATATATATATGTATATATATATATATATATATATATATATATATATATATATATATATATATACATATATATATTATATATATATACATATATATATATATATATATATATATATATATATATATATACATATATATATATATATACATATATATATATATATATATATATATATATATATATATATATACATATATATATATGTATATATATATATATTTATATATATATATATATATATATATATATATATATATATATATATATACTATATAAAATATATTGTATAAATATATATATATATGTATACATATATATATATATATATATATATATATATATATATATATATATATATATATATATATATATATATATATATATATATATATATATATGTATATATATATATATATATATATATATATATATATATATATATATATATATATATATATATATATATATATATATATATATATATATATATATATATATATATATATATATATATAAAGGTCTAGTAACACATCTTCATTTTGCATTAAATTGTAATTCTTTACCGTGATGGGGCCTTGATGAATCTAAATCTAAAGAGCTAAGGTTCTCCATCATGTATAGTAAATCTTGTGTTTTCTTCTACGTAAGGTAATGCTAAAAGTAGATAAGTATTTCTTAATAATCTTATGTTGTAACGAAACTTTACATTGAATTGATATTCTCGACCATAATGGAACCTTGATGAATCTAATTCTATGGAATTAAGGTTCTCAGTGATCTACAGAAAATTTTTTGCTTTCTTCTACGTATGTTAGTATGAAAAGTAGATAAGTATTTCTTCATAATTATATGTTAATAGGTAACTTTGATGACTTAGGTGAGACAAATTTGTAAACCTAGTTTCACAGAGAAACTAAATTCAGAAAAAGGCTATTTATTGAATTTTTGCTGACCAAAATGTTAGATTTCACACTTAATTTTAAATACAAATTTAAAAATAGTGATTATTAAAATCGAAACCATTAAAAATTATTATAGTGCTTTAAGGAAAAATTCTTCAGTTTTGTTTGCATTTCCATTGGACTGAAAAATTTTATTATTTTTGAGTTTTATCATAGCTACTTTGTTTTGGAAATTCACATACATAAACAATATTAAGATTTCGATATTAATCTTTAATACCTATATGTCTACTTTTATAAGATTTGAATAGTGACTGCAAAATGCTAAGGACGAATCATTTCCTTGAAAATACGTTTTTCTCCAAATATTGAATTTCCAGAGATCTCCCGCGGCTTTTCTATGTGAAAAGGACGGAAGAAGGCAAACAACTATAAGACGTGAAAGATACTGACTGCATCCATATATTCTAAAACTCGGAGGAAAATTGATTGGGATAACAGAAGAAAAAAGGCTTTAAACAAAGATTCCATTTCCAAAGATAGCTTAATGAAATAAAGCTGCGAGGAGTTCATTGGAGGGAAGAAGGAAATATACAGTTTTATTTTATGCTCGATGTTCTAGAAGGGTGTAAATATTTTTTTATAAATAAAAGAAACACACAATTATACATGTATACATTTGTTTATTTAAAGAAATATTTTAATGATCTATAAAGCTATATATTGTTTCAAACTGTTTAGAGTTTAAAACTCTAAACAGTTTGAAAACAATATATAGCTTGTAATAAAACAAGAAAATAAAAACAAAGAATAACAAATAAAAACAAGATGTCTCAACATGATCATGGCTCAAGTGTAAGAATATTACATTCGTAATCAGCATATGAACTCAGCTCTTGTTTAAATTTAGGTATTTACCTATGATCAAATTTATAGTGGTATTTATTTTTTAGTCAACAAGACTAATATTATTTGGGTTGCGTTGTGTAAAATATTTAAGTACTAAATTCAACCACAGGTTCTGAGAGACTACAGACTTAAAATAAAATATAAACTAATAAGCTAAATTAAGAGTAACTGAAATCAGCTTAAAATAAAAAAAAAAAATTTATTATAATGATATATACATGACTAATATACAAAAATTTGATCAAGTTTCATAAGATTTACTTTTTCAACAAGTTCAATTAGGTGCCACACTAATTAAGATTTGACAATAATAATTTTTCATCAGTTAGGTAACTATATATGTAAGAGAGAGGATCTGATCTCGATTTCAAATATTTAAAATCCTTTAAAAAACATTTTTATTTAAAAACCTTTGCGGGTCTATATGGTGTGCAAGGCGATACTCCGGTCGGACTCTCTTGTGAAATGACGTAGATACTTTGCATTTTATTTCAATTGATGGGACAATAACGTTGACTCCAGTTTTATTACTGGTCTGGGGGCTTCTAAATAACTTGGGGTGATTCTGAAAAGCGGATGAGCTGGAAATTTCTCGTTGTTTCGAGATGTCTAGGTCTTTCTTGGGCCCAACTCCTTTGATCCCCGTACTGTCCTCGAGTCCTGGACACTTGCCATCGAACTCTGGACCTCCGAACTCTGACAGTCGAACTTCTGACCTCTGACAGTCGGACTCCTCTACTCCCTCGGAACACTCCCTCTTTCTTGACTTTTTTATTTTATATTATTTTCATCTCTGTCCTTTCTTACTTCTTTTTGTGAAATAGGGAGAGTTGTCTAAATCTATTGGTCTCCTTTACCCCGCCTTGAAACAGAAAACATGGGAAAACCTTCCCCTTCAAATTAAGCACTGTCCCTTAGGGACTCATAAATAACTCTACAAAGGTATATTCTTATTTAGTGTCATGTACGGAGACTTGATTCTAACCTGGGACTGGGATCAGAACCCCACCCGAGTATACCACACACGAAGAAAAAACCGTTGAATATATTTTTATGGTCCTCTGTCCTTTACAAAAGATGTGATGAGGTCAGATTTAGATCCCAAGCATTTTACATCTCGTATTAATTAATAGCAATTATATTAATTAATCAATCATATTAATTATATCAATTATATTAATTATCAGTTATATTAATGATCTAAATCGCCTCACCACAGAACTGAGAATTATTTCTTAGCAGTAACTCTACACTAAATTAAAAGTAAAAACAAGATCAATTAATGCTGATATATTTTTAGTATAATGTCTGTAACTAAGATGTTTCATAGTTGAATAAAGCTGGCTTAACACCAGAATTACATAAAGAGCCATTTTAACACCTTGATTACATTTTTTTCTGGCTTAACAGCTGCAGTTTATTTAACCCTTTGCATTCAAAATTATTTTTTCCTCATTTCTACTTCTCTGGTCCAAATTAATATATAATTTGTATCAATTTTTTAACCTAGCAATTTTAATTGAGTTAAACTAGTGGGAATAGTAAATCTTAAATTTAAAAACCATCGAGCAAGTGTTAA
>CM063502.1:119315968-119323468 GCA_032207245.1 Pardosa pseudoannulata | reverse complement strand
TCGTTAAAAGTTTTAAAATTTAAAACTGAGATCCACGTGCCTTTTACTCTTAAGAACTATTATTGGTCGGTGAAAATTATCGTAATTTTATTAGCATTAGAATATGAATAACTTTTGATTTTAATGATGCTGTACATGATTTTGTTAAAGTAAATAAAAAATCGTTGGAAGGTGATTAAGCATTCATACATTATGCTCATGTACATTTTACTACTGTTCAAAAAGGGGGCAGTTAATTAATCTACGCCATAGCAATCGAAATGTGTGTATGTATATGTGCTAATTACGTCAAATCTGATATATTTTACTCAATTTTTTATATGCTACCTTGATTCTTGGAAATCCTCCTGTTAAATGTTTTTGGATATGGATAACTAAACCTAGATGCCAAAATGTTATAAATTTATATTAATCTTCCAAACGTATTACAACAGTAACGTATGGACGACAACTGATTTCTATTTGTGCACAGCCCCTCCTCTCTTTCTTTATAACCGTTCATTGTGTAGGAATAGCATACATATAAAGCTCTTCTGATATATTGAGCGTGAACGAAGTTGTATCATTGTGCATTTAAAGTTTATGAATTATTTCTTGTAATTTATTATAGAATTTCTAAACTTACTATAGCTTTTAAATTATATTAGCTTTAATTGATAATAATGGATATTAGTTACATAATGCATAAAAGAACAATGATTTTTGAATTATTACTGTAAATTACATATTGAAAGGTTTAAAATTAAGTATTATAAGAGGTATGGTATGAATTCGATATAATAACTAATTAATTTTGTCTGAGATATACATAATAGTGCATGGAAGTCAGTTAAGCATTTAATTTATTACTGTATCAGAAACGTTTTCAGTGACAAGATTTAAAAGTACGTTTAAGCAATGAAACTAAATTGTACAGCATTGTAAAGGGTTGTCTTAAATATATATAAAAAAAATTACGTTTCAGTTTATCGCTTTTCGACTTTTCGGTTAAGAAGACACATTTATATTAAATAGCTTAACATATGTAAATTTGCAGCTGTATAAGTACCTTCACTAACTTTCGTAGTTTATTTTTCATATTTGAAAACCATTTTTCATTTGGAAAAATATAATTCTTTAATAGCAGCTAACTCTTTTTGTTTGATTTGGAGAGCTACAGTCTACTGTTTTGCTACATGAGCCAAATCTTTTAATCATCCATTTTCAAATAAATATAAATAAAATAATACCCATCGTTGCCAAATTATAGCTGGTAACATTTTAAAATAATCACTTATTCGAGATCAGTATAACACTATCATTCATACAAAAATGGCCGAAGTCAAAAATATTACAGCCTGCCAAAGAAACATACTGCAAAAGAATTCAAATCTCAATTAATCCTCTGTGTTCAAGCTACTCAGCAACTCTGAAAACTGCAGCTATCATTTACCCTTTCAAAAAGAGTAAAACTTATCTCATAGGTTAATTTAAGCGAAAACAAATTAACCTCACTTTCAGTTACGGCATGTGATAAATGCTGGACAATTTGTCAGAATATAAGGTATTAATTAATAATTTTATCAGTTTAAAGGTTAAGCTTTCAAGCATTCATTTTTAATCACTCAGAGTGTTCTAAAACTGGGTAATTTTGTTTTAAATGGATTATTTTAAATTTGTTCTAGTCGCGAAAATAAGAAATTACGCAGATGTATTTTCTGGTTTTTTGATTTATTATATTTCATTTTTATCTAATTTAATGGCTGTTTTAATGATGTATGATATATTTAGGAATTAGTTGAGGTTAGAGGGTATTTACATATTTTGTTTTAATGAATATTTTTGTATGTGTCCACGTTAATGCGCAAAATAAATTACTTTAAATACTGTAAAAGTTGTTTTAGAAACTGAAAATAGGAACAAAACATACTATATATGCATGTGCATGGATTAACAATATATATATATTAGAAATAGCTGAAATAAATGATTTCAGACTAATTTTTTGGATTACTTTAAAAAATATTTCTCCAAATCCAACTCGTTAAGCACATAGAAATATATTATTTTTTAACCACAGAAAATGTTTCAGAATCTGAAAACACAAATAAAAATTCCCTACATTTACATATTTGTACATAGGAAATAAACAACGCTAAGTTTATTTTTTTTAATAGAGAATTTCGCATATTATGTGATTTTTTTTCCTATGAAAAAAAGATCATCCCCATTTCTGAAAACTGAAAGTGAACTGGAAAAGACTTTATGTACCAACATGATTTGAGGGCAAAGATTATCATTTGGGCATAAATCTTCTTATTTTTGCTATTTTCCTTAGTTTACAGGCACTATGTTTACCTATTACCTCAAAGGCGTTTAAAAAGCTTTTCACTAAGACGATCCAAATCAAATAAATTTGTAAAAAATCTTTAATACTAGCATATAGCCCGTCATATGACGGAATCAGTAAAAGTTTTAATTCTCTAGTATTGTAAAGTACCCTATGTATGAGGCAGGTAAAAAAATGGTTTATTGTTTGTCTGAGAATTAATACACCCTGGAGGTAGACAGAATTTTTTGTTAATACCTGTGATAAAATTTTCGGTGCAACAAAAAACAATCGATGATTAAATTTAAAATTATCACATATGTACCTAATCTTTTATTTAAGCCAAATATAAAAGAAAATTATTTAATATCTAAGTTCAGTGATCAAAGGGATGAAAATAATGCAGACAATGTTTAAATAATTTAAAATAAGAAATGATTAAATGTGATGGTTAAAGGAATGACGCCATAATGCTGGAAAAAATGTTATTTTTACCTATTTATTATGTGATAAATTGATAAATTAAATTGCCTGCTCTTAACCGGGGAAAATAGGGCTTGAAATAATGGCATTAACCATCTGACTGCTCAATTTGTAGACCAAAATCGATTAAAAAATTATGCAATTTTTTTGTACATTTTAAATCTATATATATTGAAGAATTGGAATATGCACTTTTCATTCTAGAAAAGATTTTGTATATAGATTTTTATCGAAAAACCAATTTCAGATGTTATCAGAAGAAAAAGTTTAATAAATTTCAGTTGAATTACAGTTAATTTCTATTTATTACATAATGTAATTATAATATATAATTATATATTATAATTATATTATGTAATAAATACATAATATAAATATATAATTAATTATATAAATATATTATTATAATTATAATATATAATATTATAATATTATATTATCTAATATAACTACAGTTCTATTCATATAATTCTATTTATTACATAATTAAACGTTTATTACTGTATATAATTTATTTCACTGTTTAAACTGTGAAAAAGTGGGATGCGCTTCTCAAAACAGGAAGAAAAGCAAATGCCCGTTAAAATCGCGGGATAAGCAAATTTTGCTACATTTGAGTTGCCCGTGGAAATAGCGGGATGAACAGCCAGTGGGTTAAAGGCTCGAAAAGGTGGGGAAGGGCGGATTTCGAACGTTTTAAAGAGGACAGTATTTTTCCCTGTGTTTTAAAATAGGATAGATAGTTTAGGAGAAGATAACCTTTACTTGCTTTGAATTTTGCTAACCTTAACTCATCAAGAATGGAATATGGATGCTCTATCCATTCCAGGTCCAACCGTTTCAGAAATTTGACGACAGACGGACAGGTAACTTAGGCTATTATTATATAGAGGATGCTCTATTGTAATAATTGAAATTTGTGGCTTAGTGTCCTTTACTTCCGATCTGTTGATATGTTTATTAACACATCGAAACAGTAAAAATGTTATTAAAGGGGTAGAAAAGAAGCTGAATTTTATCAGACTGAATTTTTGCATTAGTTTTACTTCGTTTTTCGCCGTACGGTTTATGAATTAAAATTAGGACACATGATAAACCACTAAAAAGTGTAATATTTTCGTTTCATTCGGTTTGAAGTGCTTACTTTTTACTGCACGACGTCAATTGTAACCAGGATCTACTACTTGAAGACGTTTCGAAGTGGTTTCAAACATCTCTGCCGACATGAAATGGACCTATGGACTCAAGCACTAATTTTATATATTTATTTTATTATTTTTTACATGATTCTTTTTTGGTAAAAAATATTTATTTTCTTTCCCACATTTCAGCTTATTATAAAATTTTATATTAAGTATATTCATTATTAATATTATATTATTAAATATTAAATATTATTATTATTATTATTATTATATTATTATTATATATAATAATATGTAATAATATAATTATAATATATATATATATATATATAATATTATTATTATTTTATTATTATAATATATATATGTAATGAGACTGACTTCTCGATGGGTGGGTTGCAGTCATGGCCATAAAAATGATACCGTTTCAGCTATAGACCTTTATTAAGATAACTTGAAGGACGGGTTCCCACTTCATCATAGGGACAAACTGAAGGGTCAGCTAGCATGAAGTTCTATGTACAAGACAAGTAACACCTGGGTCAACATCTGTGGGAAAATATCTCTAGAAAAATCTGTCTCCGCTAGCGTGTGTCTCCTTTTTATATGGAAATTTCCTAAATTGTCCGCTAGGGCCATGTAGGTTTATAATTGGCCAGGCCCCTTCTCTGAGGGCGTAACCTGTAGCCCCAGTGGTCAATTTAGGTTAGGGGTTAAAAAGGGGAATGGAAAATGACGCGGGAATTTTTACCCTTGATTTAAGTTTTGAAAACCCCTGAGAATTTTCTAAATTGACCACTGGGGCTACAGGTTACGCCCTCAGAGAAGGGGCCTGGCCAATTATAAACCTACATGGCCCTAGCGGACAATTTAGGTTAGGGGTTAAAAAGGGGAATGGAAAATGACGCGGGAATTTTTACCCTTGATTTAAGTTTTGAAAACCCCTGAGAATTTTCCTTACATATATATATATATATATATATATATATATATATATATATATATATATATATATATATATATATATATATTATAATAATATTATTATTTTATATTATTAATATTGTATTATTTAATATTATTTTATTAATATTAATATTATTTATTAATATTATATTAATTTTTATTCAAGCTGCAGTAACAAACTATGTATATGTGCATATATTTCCAGTTTTACATTTATTTTACTATATAGAAAAATAACTATACTGAAATAAATTTTTCAAGCTAAATTCTCATAGTAATCAGTTGAAGGATATTTTGCTTTAATTATTATCTGGAAATATTCGAAGACATTACTCAAAGATATATTTATATCATAATTCTTTAGTATAATTATAAATATGGCGCTCCTTACTAAACTTTATCCTTAATTTTGGTAAATGACTTAATTATCTAAAATAATTACTTTACGTAGTAATAGTCTTCTCTGACATGAAATTGTTATCATTAATCTCTATTATATACCTCCTACCAGTAGCTTAATGAAAATAAAGCATGTGATTGAATTCTGAAGCATTTTACTTGAGAAAATGGGAACCCCCCACTGATGTTATATAAAGATGAAAGAAAGTATAATTATCATTGTGAAATATCCGTTGGGGATAGAAAGTATGTTTATGCTACTGTCATCCAGAAAGAAATGCATTTAGATATAATTTAAAATTAAATGTCATTCTATATTAAAAAAGTTGTGCTTTTTTTGTTATATTTATTTAGTACTCGTTTATATTTTAATTTTCACGTTTTAAAGATACTCATCATACATTTATACTGAATATAAATATATAAGTGGGCAATGATGAATAATTAATGTGAAAAGCTTTGGTCATTTTATATGAGGATCTACTGCTTCAAGTTGGTTCTGAATGGCTACAGATTTTCACGTCATCTGTGGTATTTTACACAAATGGCGCTACCTTCTCCGACATCGACCCGCATGGAATAATTTAGAAACATGTTACGAGAAGAATGTAAAATTTAGAATCACAATCATGTATTCATTATGATTATCATCTATATATTACTTTTAAATCGGCAACTACACATTGCACCATTGAAATACCATTAAAAATGTAAAACATGATTATACATTATCGGAAGGATTATTTGAAGACGTAAACAGGTAAAATAAAAATATAATTTATTATATGGTATCTTGTTTATTGTCCATAAAAGTTAAAAATACATATAATTTACATTTAAATCGATAAATACACATTACAGTATTGAAATGCCATTAAAAATGTAAAACACAATTATATATTCTCTGAAGGACTATCTGAAGATTCAGACAGTTAAATAGAAATATAATTTATAATATTTTATCTTGTTTATTGTTTATAAAAGTTAAAAATACGTATAATTTACATTTAAATCGATAAATACACATTACATTATTGAAATGCCATTAAAAATGTAAAACACAATTATATATTCTCTGAAGGACTATCTGAAGACTCAGACAGTTAAATAGAAATATAATTTATAATATTTTACCTTGTTTATTGTTTATAAAAGTTAAAAATACGTATAATTTACATTTAAATCGATAAGTACACATTACATTATTGAAATGCCATTAAAAATGTAAAACACAATTATATATTCTCTGAAGGACTATCTGAAGACTCAGACAGTTAAATAGAAATATAATTTATAATATTGTACCTTGTTTATTGTTTATAAAAGTTAAAAATACGTATAATTTACATTTAAATCGATAAGTACACATTACTTTATTGAAATACGATTAAAAATGTAATACACAATTATATATTCTCTGATGGACTATTGGAAGACATAGACAGGTAAAATAAATGTGTCATTTATAATATGTTACCTTATTTATTGTCTGTAAAAGTTAAAAATACATATAATTTACATTTAAATCGATAACTACATATTACATCATTGAAATACTATTAAAAATGTAAGACACAATTATTTATTCGCTGAAGGACCATCTGAAGACGTAGACAGGTAAAATAAAGATACAATTTATAGTATGTTACCTTGTTTGTTGTGAGTAAAAGTTCAAAACACACATTATTACTGAAAGAAGGATCTTTTTGGTCCTTTTTCATAGTTTTTAATATAATCTTAAGTTGCAATGCGAAGAGTTAAAGCATACAATTTTGAAAATATTTCTATTACTTAGATATTATAAATAAGGGATTTAGAGAAATATAACTTTTTTTTTTTGAAAATTTTCTATATTTCAATGAAAATTTTAAACCACTTTTTATGCACCACAAATTGTTTTGAAAATTTATATGATTATAGTATTTGTTCTTAGATATACATAAAAAGTGCATTATGTTAAGATATTTTATAACAAAGTATTATTTAAGTTAATTTTAGACTACAACACGACAGCAATCAGTCCATAGTTACGTATATATTTATTAAAATCCCATAAACAAATTGGTTAGAAACAGTACAAACGACAGTTATAGAGATCTATGGTAAGATTTGGGTTTAAAATTATGCAAATGTGATGAATTTTTGATTTAAGTAAATAATACAATTTTAAACTAAGAAAATAATTGTGGTTTAGATTAG
>CM063502.1:119250968-119310968 GCA_032207245.1 Pardosa pseudoannulata | reverse complement strand
CGATATATTAGTTAATATGTAAATATTTTATATATAAAACAGAAGTCCAAATTAGTTTGTGTAACTGTGTAATTAGAAGTTAGTTGTTTTAACAGAGATACAATTTTCAAAATTCCGAGAAAAACTAAAACTATCTCAAGCTTAATAAAATATTTCTTTACTATTACAACAAAGTATTACGATAGAAATAAATGGAGTATGTATTCTTGCATTCAAAATTTCAAAATTCAAATGTGCGTTCTAAAATTTATATTTTATAAATTACTTCAAAGTGATAGTTTGTGAAATAGAAAATTATTTATAAAATTGCTATTGAATATCCATTAAAATTTAAAGAATTAGAATATGATATTTTCTCTTTTTCGTTTATTTACCTTTAACTAATAATTCACTTTAAAGTTAAAAGCTTTGAGATAAACCGTCACGTTTAGTTGTAGATGATAATATAGATTAAATTTGTAAGGTATTTAATATGATTTCGAAAGGGATATCCCATGTAAAAATTTTAGTGGCCTAAATTCATTCATCTTCTTAATTCTAAACAATTTATGTAATGTTAAAAATGCAATTCATTTGAAAATAAAAGCCCTTTATACTTTCCATTTCAGTTTTTAGACATATATTTTCAAGCTATAATGATTTCAAAGGATACTTATTTCTTGTGGGGAAAATATTTTTAAAATAATAATCTGCATCATTATTAAAAAAGTATATTTTTTTTCGGCCTTTTCTTTTAAGACACGTTAAATTTGTCCTTTGAGAATAGAAGGTTCAGAAATATATAATGAAGGCTCTTTTGGGTTTTATAAACAGAGAGTGAAGTGAATCTGTGTTTCTAGAAGAAATGCAATATGCTTTTGAGGTCATATATCTTCATTGCAGTTTTTTCTCGTGCCATGGGACAGACGAATCATAGAATATTTTCCCAGGGACTATGAGGCTTAGAATGGGAATTGATCCTATACAATTTTAGAACATCACACTGAAATAAAGGCTTGTTCCCATTAAGATTATTACTAAATTAATGTCTTTGACTACGGATTTTTTATTATAAACTAGCTGCTTCGCACCCAGCCTTCGGTCTGGGTTTTAAAATATTTCGATGAAAGATTTAGAACCACTGTTAAAGATAATATGATGTATTAATAGAAATGCTGAATAAATCTCGTATGTTTCAGATTGTTGACGATTATAACAGTTTATTAATAGCTGAATGTCCAGTAAGTGCATTACTTATCGGGTAGATTTGTATAAAAAAACATAAAAATAAAAACTGTTTTTAATATCAATAAATAAAAATAAAATATATATTTACATGCTAACGATTAAATCTGCATCAAATTTGTGTTTTTATTAAATTTGCTCAAACTTTTTTATGGCAAAATATAACTTTAACCCTAAATTACATTACTGTATTACTACTGTACGTTGATTAGCAATGTTAATATACCTTGCCATATTACGTGGTAGAATAGGAAGCAGAGGTTTTGACAGCAACAGTGCTAATTTTGTTGGTAGTAATAAATGTTGTCCAAAATTAAGGAAATTTATGACAAATCACATGGTTTTGTATGAAACAGAAACACACACTCATATTGACAACCATATGAATATGAAGATAAATATATAAAATGATAAGTTTTTATTTGCCCATGAGAGTTGCTGAAATTTGTACTTTTTGTACTTACAATATTGTTGATAAACATTTCATTGTAACGTAAAAATGAACAAAGAATTAAATTTCAAATTAGTTCTCATATAAAAATGCTATAATTTGCGTCACATAGAAATGAAAGTGAATCACTTTATATCTCAATTTCCAGATCAAATCGAATTGATACTACGCAGACGATTATAAAATAAGAAATAAATAAATGAAATATTTAAAGGAATGACGTCATAATGATAGAAAAATATCATTTTCACCTATGAATTATGTAATAAATTAAAAATTTTAGTCTTCTACTTTTAACCGAGGAAAACTGCGTTTAAAACAATTATTTGGGATGACGTCACATTGCTAAAAATAATGCTTCTTTCGCTTAGTTATCACGCGATAAATTAAAAATTTAATCGTTTGCTTTTAACCGGGGAAAATAATGCTTGGAATAGTGACATGAAAGGCTCGAAAATGGGGGAAGGAATGGATTTCGAACGTTAAAAATTTACAAAAACCTTCCCAGGGATATACCTAAACATTTCCCAAATTTTCACGGCGATTGGATGCATGGTTTTTGAGTCTATTGAGTACATACATACATACAGACAGACAGACACACACAAATTCATTTTTATATATATAGATAATAAGGTAAATTAAACAAAAAAAAGGACAGAATGTCAAGTTATATTTAATCAGATGACACTTATGTATATCCATATGTAAATAATAATTTAATTTAATTTTAGGCATAATCATGGAAATATATTTCTGTGAGCAATTCTATACCATTTAATGGATATGAACAAAAGGATAATTTTATAAAGGAAAATATATTGAGAGGTTTTCCTGACTTAAAATATTATTCAAGTGGATTTATTACTGGTAAAAAATTGCTAGCTATTTATAGTTTCTACTGATAGTTTTAAATAAATTATTCTAATATACTATATTTTTATAAATTAGTTTTTCTTCAAATGAAGTTGGACTGATATGATAGTTTTACTAGGCTGTTTTTTCTTAAAATTTATTTCTAAAATCTAGCAGGGGTCGGCAACCTGTTTGTTCTTAAGGGCGCAATACTAAATTTTGAAAATCCCCGAGGGCGCATATTTTACAGGTAATCAACAGGTATAAATAGGCATTAAAAAAACATATTTTTTATAACTTTATTTTGTTGGTGTCATACATAATGCTACATATAGTTCAGTGTGAAACTTGGGTGTCGATATTTTCAGCTAATTTCTTATAATTGGGGATATATTTATAGTTCCCGGTCCTTAAACAATTATCTAAATGTGAGTCATTAAGCTTTGTTTGGTATTTTGATTTCAAATTTTTCATATTTGAGAACAAAGACTCGCAATTGTATGTTGCACAATATGAATAAATTTTTAGAGCACATTTCCTTAAAATAGGATACTTATTTTCATCGACTAAATTCCAAAACATTTTATCATTACTATGCGCTTTTAAAATAATATCACTTTGCAAGTTTATTATTTCTAATTCTAGGTCTTCGATATTATGAAGCTCGAAATACACTTAAACTAATTCAAGGACATCATCTACAGTAACATTCAATGGATTTATGAAAAATCTTAGAACGGGTTCTAATGCTGCAAAATCGTCAAATCTAGAAGAAAACTCTTCTATTAGCTTATCTATAATTTCTAAATATGATGTAGCAGTAAAATTTTCGTTATTCAAATTTAAACTCTCAACAGTATATTTTATATTTGGGGTATGTGATAATGACTTTTTCAATAGATGGGATTTCAACAACACTAACTTGCATTTGAATGTCCTAAACTCAACTGACTACTTGCTGTATATCGCCGTTTGACAAGAATAAGTAAATCGCTCTGGCTATCATACATTTACATTAATCCAGCGAGGGAGCATTAAAAATCGATCGGGGGCACCATGGCGCCCGCGGGCGCCGTGTTGCCTACCCCTGATCTAGAGTATTTTAAGCAGACACTCTCAAGCAAACTATGTTAATTCTGATTGAGAAATCCAAATTCATTTATAAATAGTACCATATTTTATTATAAATTTGATTTATTAGGTGTTTAAAGTAATGCTACAAGTACATGTTACAATACAATGACAATTTTTTTCTGTGATGAAACTGGAATAAATACATTTTATTCCAATCTCTCTCAACAAAGTGAATTATTATTTAGTGACAATCGTAGTGTTAACAGAAGGAATTTTTGATGAATTTTTACTGTGAAAGAGAACATAAATATTACGGATGTTTTGAAATTCTTACTAATTGGTGCATTCAGTTAAACATTAAAATAAACTAATAAACTTTTGGTTAAACTATATATTAATAATAGTGTAAGGAAAACATTAGAAATATTTTAAAAGATTTTTGGATAAATTTTGTGATTTTTTGATTTTTTAAGATGTTTAGCCAGATAAGTATTTTTAAATTGAATTTTAGTAATCTTCTTTATTAGAAACTGTTTAGTTCTCAATTGGAAATTTATAATACTGTAGTTTTATAATTGTGCCATTATTTTATTTCATACTGTTTTACCATATTATCTATAATCTATACCCTCTTTGATCCACATTATATTAATTTCTCTATTACACAAATTTTTGCATTCTCCTTGTATCTGGGTTATTAAATTTCATTTTGGTACTAAATTTTACGAGCTTTTAATTATAGAAAGATTATTAGTATGTAAATCTATATCACAATCACTCAAAAATTTTATTTTTATGAGAGAATCTATTATTGCCGAGATACATTATTGTATCTTCAGCTTTAATTACAGCATTGTAATAATGTATTTTTGTTTTGCAAGTATATAATATTTTATTTCTTTTTCTGATTACATATCTATAGCCTATTTCTGTCTCCATTTTACTGCTATCTTTAAAGACTTAAGTTTTAATTTATATTATTTTCTTAGCTCTTTTCATGAAATAATTTTGAATTATGAGAAATATACTGGACTGATGCTTTGTTTCAGATTATATAATTCACTATTTTCCCCTTGTAATATATTGTCTTTATAGGTTTCCTTTAATCCCTTATATTGCAACTCATAAACTTTTGTTATTTGGCTGTGATAGTGGAAATTGGTTAAATTCCTGTTAATAAGTTTTAAACTGGGATTGCAACTGTTTTGTATGTATGCAGGATATTTTCTTCGTATCGATTAGAGTTCAGTGATTCCATGTTAATTTAGGGAACCATACTATGCCTGTATGCCATATAAAATTTTTGTCTCCACTACAATGACATACCAAGTTTTCATAATACTTTATTACCCAGTATGCATTACCAAGTCTATTAGTATTTATTTTTAATTTAGTGATTTATGTTTCCAAATACTTTAGTGTAGAAATGTACTCTATTTCCTTATTAATATTATCTTGCCTTTACTCTATCCTTTTGCACAACTGGGAACAAACTCGTCCAAATTACTACCAGCTAACTATATTAAGATAAAATTATAAATTGAAATATAAACTGATGGATATGACACTGAAGTTGAAGTAAGATTAGTTTATATCTTTTACGATAATGACAGATAATTAATCGGTTCTGCTAAATATATATTTGTGAATTACTTAAATTTAAGTTATTATTAACTGAGATTAAGAAAAACGATGAAACTAAAACAACATCTAATATTATAAAATGCCCTCATTAGTGATGAGGCGCAATTTTAAACTTCAAAGAGCGCCATTTATAAAAATGACAGGTTTCCGGATAAAAGAATTAATTGCCATCCTAATGTAAATACAGTAAAGTAAGGCAAAGAATTTATAACAGCTATAGCTATTTTTCATTATTTCAATTAATCCACCTGCAGAAAAATAAATTCAAGGGCAAATTTGAAAAAAAATTATATAATGTTGATCAAAATAACAAAATTAAAAAATTACAGCAGATACTTGAAAGGTTAGTTGTTTATACGATTGCCGTCTATTTTCGCTAAAAAGAAAAAAAATATCGTTACCAAGAAACAAACTAATTTTTTACTAACTTCAAAAAGAGACGTTAAGCCTTACTGTGTTAATATCGTAGAATTTGTCTTTGGTATTTGTCCTTATACTGTTTTCAGGCCTAACTTAACTAAAAAACCGATGGAACAACAACAAAAAAAAAGAATAGAAATAATATAATCTTGACTGACCAACTGTTATTATCTTTAACTCTCCTTCTATCGAGAAGTTTAAGAAACTGGAAAAACAAATGGTAAATGTCTAAAATTTAACAACGTTTAATAAAGTAAAGATAGAAAGTTTTGATGTATTAAAAATGTCAAATGTTAACAAACTTAACTGTATTAAAGTCAAGAAAAGAGTATATAAGTTAACATTTATAGTTTATAAATATTACCATAACGAGAAATGCAATGCAATCAACAAAACTAGATCAAAAAGTGAAGATTAAGAAAAAATATTACCACAACTAAAATATGATAGAAATACGAACTTTAATGTTATACACTTGGGTAATTTATATAAATCCAAATAGCATACCATATCAAAAAGTCATAAAAATGTTGATAATGTTTTACACTCCAGTGATCTAAGGAAATATAGGGTAGATCTATCGTCTATTTACATTTCTGCTTAGTGACAAAGATTTGAATTCGATTTTCTTCTGTAAGTAAATAGTTATATATTTCCCTTTACGGTTAAGGTACACAGTGTGAATAATTCAAGAAGAATAAACAACTCTATGTTTGTATTCTTGTCGCTAGGAAGTTAGAAATATCATTTGATTTAAGCCGGGACATAATTTTCTCAGAAGCGGAATATGAGATAAATCAGGAAGAGAGTTTACTTCCTTTGAATTGACATCCGTTTTAGTTGATGAGAATATAGAGAAAGCTCTAGCGATTATTTTGTATCCTTGCAAATTTATCTATAGTTATTATAAAAGTTACAATAGATATTTTAATCCAAAGGTATTCAAAATCTGAGTGATATTAAATTAAGGTTAAATATATCAAATTTAACAAATTTAATAATTAACACCTTCCGGTATGATTTAATAATGAAAAACTGTGCATGAAATAACCATTTAATTTTTATTTAAAAAACTTGTTTCATTTTACAATTCTTACATATTCTTAATTAAAATCCACTTTTTACATAGTGTGAAATAATATCAGAAACAGTAAAATTAAGAAAATATCAAAGCAAAACATTAAAAAGGTATACAGATAATAGTTTCAAGCTAGTGGTACTTTTCAAAACAAAGTGCAAAGGAATTCTTAATTGTTTACACCGCCAAGTAGTCTCACTTTTAATTTGATTCTTGTAACACATACGGCATTTCTTAGTAGGTTTACTTTTATTCTGACTCATTAATTTGGCAATGACTTGTACCAAGAAATTCTAAGTAAACAATATGCAATAGTGACTTGTGATTTTCACAAGTGATAAAAGTGTTGCCAAATTCAGTACACTAGAAATTTTAAACTAAATTAATTATCATATTTAACAGTAACTTTAATCGCATGACGAGTGTTGTTCGTCATTGTGCGGTATGGAATAAAAAACTAATGACGAGTTAGACTCGTCATTTTACCGGAAGGGGTTAAAAATGAAAGAATGTTGAATAAGTTTATTGCATTAATACGCGTATTGTGATATAAATGTTATAAAGTATACATTTGAGGGGAATATCAGCTATGTCACTTTATTCCAGTAAAGCGGACATAACACATCTTGTATAAAACACAAAAAATATTCTATTTATGACATAGTACCCTTTTAGCAAAACAGTGTGCATTATAACAGCTTATTTTTGATTCAGTATAAAATGAAAAATTCTCTGTTAAGGATGAATACTTACCTAGATATTCAACAAATCTCTATAAAAATTATTTATTTTGCTACATTAAGCAATACATTTTTTAAAAAGCATAAAATATGTTTACCAAGTGAAGAAATATAAATCCACTTATCAGCTAAAGAAATAGCCAAATTTTTGAAATTTGTAAAAAAAAAAAAGCACACAATTTTTTTTTATGTCAAATATAAGCTAACTATCTTTTTCAGTCTCTGAACCTCAACTTTATTAACACGAACAACATATTTTATTGTACAAAACAAAAAATATGCTTGTTATGACATAGTGCCTTTTTCGCAAAATAGTCTGCATTATACAGCGTATTTTTGATTCAATATAAAATGAAAAATTCTTTGTTTAGGATGAATACTTACCTAGATATTCAACAAGTCTCTATTAAAATTATTTATTTTGCTACATTAAGCAATACATTTTTTAAAAAGCATAAAATATGTTTACCAAGTGAAGAAATAGAAATCCACTTATCAGCGAAATTAATAGCCCAACTTTTGAAATTTGTAATAAAAAAATTTTTTTTATGTCAAATATAAGTTAGTTATCTTTTTCATTCTATGGACCTCAACTGTATTAACACGAACAATATATTTTATTGTACAGAATGATATAGGTAAATTTTACTTACATTTTCTATTTATTAATGGTTTTGAGTGTGTTTTAAATTGTAATTGTCAGGTACTTTTAAAATTTTATGTTTTCAGACTATGTCAGATTTTTTATTTCAATGTGATATAAAAATACAGCTTCTAATATGCATATTTCAAAAGTTATGATATTTTGAAGTTTGCAAAAAGAAACAATTTTTTAAATCAAATATAAGATTATTAATTCTTTTATTCTTTGAACCATTATTACATGGCATAGAATTATAAAGGTAATTAATTTTATGACATAGCATGATAAGGGTAAATTTTACTTACATTTTCAATATATTAACAGTTTTAAATCTGTTTTATCATTTCATAAGTCGGATACCTTTACAGTTTTACGTTTTCAGAATAACGGTTATTTTACAACAAATTGATATAAAAATTTAGCTTCTAATTTATATACTTCAAAAGTTATCATGTGGGTAAGTGAACTTAATTTTTTTATCATTTGGTGTATATTTTTATGTTATTATAAAAAGTGTGGTGTGTGAAATAACGAATGAAAAGAATATTTTTAGAGCTAGAGAATTACTAAAAAAACCTGTTAGAAATATATCCGATAAAGAGCACAATTTTCGTGTTTTATTATGAATTGCTAAAAGACTGTTAATAATGAATGTTTTAAGTCTCGAAAGGTGCTGTGCCTCCTTAAAGGTCCATTTAAAATATCGTCATAATTACTAACCCTACGAAGAATGTGATCAAGATATCGGTAGATGTTTTTTGAAGAATTATGTGTAAAAATATGTTGTATTATTTTCATTAGTTCATATGTTCTGTTTTCTGTTGTGACCTTTTTAACGCTAAACCACCAGCTGGAGTCATTTCGACTCTAAGGCATCTATATTCTTATATAAAACCCATTAGTAATTATCTATCAATTAATCAAACAATCAATCAATCAATCAAACTCTATCGCTCTATATATGTAAACATACATATATAATTAAATACATTATTGACTCCTCAATAACCTTGGACCACTCTGTTTTCTCTTCTTAACTTACGGAACTTAATAGTGATCAAAATACAACCTTCCAGTCTAACTTCCATGTAATATTTCATTAAATTCTGTATCATTATACGTATTATATTGTTTGTTCTTGAAAGAAGTTGCAGCTTATTTATCCATGTTAAAAGAGGTTAAAGATTTTTTGAGGGATGATACAAATTTATCATCCAGATATTTATAACGGTTTATAAATAAATCACGACTTCAGCCAAAGATGGAAACTAAATCTTGAAATCTTGGATCAATATTTTAAACAATAGTCAATAGGTAACATCTATAAATACCTTAAATGATTTGTCTTGGAAATTATCGTTTAAATGTCACAATTAATAATTATTATGCCAGATTAAAAAATTAATGTTGGTGTTTTAAGGGAGCGTTTACATGGTTGGTAACCATCAATAATTATAACAAAGATCAAGATCTACATTTTTGCCATTATTTCTAAATATATGTTTTAAATGATGTCATAAACAAAATATTTTTCTTATTATGAAGCTTCCTTATAAAAAAAAATCTATATCTTTAATTAGCAACTCTAAAAATACACAGCAAAAAATGTGAAGCAATTAATATTACTTACTTTAGAAGCACACATAATCGAGATTATTATTTAAACTTCAGTTTTAATAATCTGTTATTTTTTAGCATATTTTCAAGTTAATGATACAGATTTATAAATTAACAAGACATATTAAGCAAGAGGATTTAATTTTTATATTTAGTTTTTTTTTTTTTTTTTTTTTTTTTTTTTTTTTTTTTTTTTTGAAAGGAGAGGAAAAGAGGCTAGTTACGAAGAGTTTGCACTTTTTTCCAAGAGTAGTGCTCAAAAACCGATAAAAGTACAGAAAAATTTCATTTAATTTCAAAGTCGACGTGGATGGAAATAATCCCTTCAATTTTTATAAGTATATTCTAAAGAGATTTGGAGTTAATAGGTAAGTCAGTTTAGAAAATAAATTAAATGTGTAAAAAACGGAAAAGGTACTAATTGTCTTCCAAAAAGGTGATGGCAAAATAGGTATATAGAAAAATGTCTTACTGTGATGACAAATATTAATTTCAAACGAAAACGATATGCAAAATATTTTATTTGTCATATTTTAGACACCTCTCAACTCTTGATTGTTTTAGTGTTGTTAATAATTGAAGATCTTGGGTTAAAAAAGTGATAACCCACATTGTTATAGTTTAGAGATAAACAAATTTATATTTTCATAAAATATTTACTATAACATATTTTCGATTGAAAAATATATTTTATATAATTCTCTCTTTACAAATACTAGAAATTAAAAGTAATAAAATCAATAACACTTGAAATTTTGACACACTGCAAATTTAATGTGACTTGGCAGTTTTTACTCTCTTAGATTTTAATTATTATAAAGAATTAAAAACGATTTAGAAAGCATTTTCATGCTTAATAACAATTATTAATTATAACAATAATCTATTTAATTAAATATCTATATTTTTGTTATTACATATAAACGGATACAACAAATGATTTTTTAAACGAAGCATTCTTTCAAAAGAAAAATTTGTAGTGTTGATTAGCAGCTGTAAAAATACATAACCAAAAATTTAAATAATATACAAATTTTTATTACATATTACCCTCTTTACAAATACCAGAAATTAAAAGTAATAAAATCAATATCAGTTGAAATTTTGACACAATGCAAATCTAATATGACTTGCCATTTTTTTATTCCCGGGATTTTTATTTATTATAAAGAATTAAAAACAATTTAGAAAGCATTTTCATGCTTAATAACAATTATTAATTATAACAATGTTCTATTCAAAGATCTATATTTTTGTCCTTATATATAAACGGATCCATCAAATGATGTTTTAAACGAAGAATTCTTTCAAAAGAAAAATTTGTAGGTTTAATTAGCAGCTGTAAAAATGCATAACAAAAAATTTATATAATGTATAAATTTTTATTATATATTACTCTCCTTAGAAATACCAGAAATTAAAAGTAATAACATCAACATGAGGGGAAATTTTGACACACTGCGAATTTAATGTGATTTGCCATTTTTTATTCCTGGAGTTTTTAATTATTATGAAAAATTAAAAACAAGTTAGAAAGTATTTTCATGCTTAATAGCAATTATTAATTATAACAATGAGCTATTTAAAGATCTATATATTTGTCCTTATACATAAACGAATCCAACAAATGATTCTGCCATTTTTTATTCCAGGGGTTTTTAATTATTATAAAGATATAAAAACAATTTCGAAAGAATTTCCATGCTTAATAACAATTATTAATTATAACAATGATCTATTTAAAGATATATATTTTTGTCATTATACATAAACGAATCCAACAAATGTTTTTTTAAACGAAGAATCTTTTCAAAAATAAAATTTGAAGGTTTAATTAGCAGCTGTAAAAATACACGACAAAAATTTAAATCAATAAATAATAACTGTATTAACACAGCACGAAAATCTTATTTAAATTTCAATTTTTAATAATGTGTTATATTTTGTCTTATTTTCAAGTTAATAATACAAATTTATAAATTAACAAGACGTATTAAGCAAAAGGATTTAACTTTTAATACTTAGCTTTTTTAAGGAGGGGAGAGGAAGCTAGTTAGTAAAATTTTGCATTTTTTTTTCTAAGCATGCTGCTCAAAAAATCGAAGAAGATTGCTTTTACTTTAAAAGTTGACTTAAATAGAAATAAGCTGTTAAATTTTTAAAATTACATTCTAAGGAGAGATTTAACGCTTAATAGAAAAATCACCTTTGGAAAAAAGTGAAAGGAATGAAAAATAAAAAGGAAATAATTGTTTTTTAAAAAGTGGTGGAGCAACAGGGATGTAGAAAAATTTCTTACTGTGACTACGAAAAACAGTTACAAACGAAACCGATGAGTAAAATATTTTATTTATCTAGTTTTTGACATTTTTTAATTCTTGATTTTTTTAGAATCGATTATAAACTAGAATTAATTAACTTCAATTATAAGATATATAACATCGATGATCCTATTTCAATTTCAAATTAAACAATGTGATATATTTTGTCATATTTAAAAGATTATGAAGTGGATTTATAAATTAACACGATATGTTAAACAAGATAATTTAATTTTTATCTTTAATATTTTCGTAGAAGAAAAGGGGAGGAGATTAGTTACTAAATTTTTGCACTTTTCAAGCATACTTCTCAAAAATCTACAAACAGAAGAAGAAAAACTGCATTTCCTTTGAAAGTCAGTAAATAGGAATAAGTTCTTCAGTTTTTATTAATATATTATAACGAGAAACTACATAAATTAGATGAGAAAATAAATGACAATAATAAAGAGACCGAAAAATAAAAAGAACTAAAAGGTTTTGAAATCATGGTGGATAACACGGATATAGTAAAACTTCTTATTGTGACAAGGAAAAAACTTCTTAAGCCAATATGTAAAATATTTTATTTCTCATAGAGATTTTTCCACTTTTGATTGCTTTAGTAATGGTTAAAAACTAAGAGCTATTAATATTATTTATTTTTACATCGTTTGTAATTCAGAATCTTAATTTAATTTCAGTTTAAGGAATCTGTTATATTTTTTCATACTTAGAAGTTTATGATACATATTTATAAATTAACAGGACATATTAAACACAATGATTTCGTTTTTATTTTAAACTTTCTTAGAGGGGGGGGGGTGAGAGGCTAATTACCCAGTTTTCCACTTTTTTTCTAATCGTATTTCTGAAGAATCTACAATAAAAAATATATAAATAAATAAATAAAGAGTGGGCAATTGTATTTACCTTGAAAATCGAAGTAAAAAGAAATAATCTCTTCAATTTTTATAAGTACATTTTAACAAAAGATTTTGACCTAAATACATAAATTAGCTGAGAAAATAAAAATGAATTGAATGGAAAACAAAATAAGAATTAATTATTTTGGAAAGTGTGCGGTGTAACAGTGAAATAGATAAATCTACTATTGTGACCACTAGAAACAATTCTTTTCGAAATAGGTAGGTAAAATATTTTATTTCGTATCTCCAGACTTTTCAATTCTTGACTGTTTTGGTACCCATTAAAAAGTAGAAAAAATTAAGAGCAATTACATTTGCAGTGCACAAAATCCAAATGATTTAAATTTCATTTTTAACTATGCGTTATATTAATATTTTCAAGTTAAAGATATAGATTTAAGAGGTCTTCTGCTATTGCTCAAGGTAGACCATGGACTTCCTGAGAACCTTCCTACATTTTAAACTCTTATTAGCGATTGTACTTCAGATGGTGATCTAAAAAAAGTTTGAAATCCTCCTGTATACAGGCAGTTCATCTAAACTTGGGCTTACTCCTATCTCTAGTTTCAAATGGTTTATAGTATATTACAATTGGTGGTATATTCTGATTGGTTGGCGATATTGGATTTCAGTGAAGAAGGTCTATTCGACAGATATGGCCTGCAACTTTCAAGCCACTTATTTTGATAAAATTAGGGATATCTGCTTCCTTAAATAACCTATACAATTCAAAGATGTGTCGTTTTTTCTGCAAGCCATTTTAAATTATATCAATAAAAACTTCTCGAAGAAACTTTCATTTTAAATTAACTAGCTAGTTCGTCTGCTTTAAATCAAGTGCCAGGTCTCAAAACTATACATGAGAACTATTTACAAAAAGGAGACATAGTAAAGAAAGGCATTTCGTTTTTACTTTTATCAGTTATCTGAGGAAGGGAAATGACTAGATACTACTAAGATTTTGCAGCTTTTTTAAGCTTATTAATAAAAAATCTGCAAAAAGGGAGTGAGAGAGAGAGAGGGCAGACAGACACTTTGCTTTTACTCTGAAACCTGGAATAAATAGGAATAGGTTCTTCAATATTTAAGTACATTCCCTTTAAAGAGATATTGACAGCGAAGTAGATAACTCAGGTGAGAAAATATAATAAATAAAGAATATATAAAAAAGGAATTAATAGTTTTTGAAGGTGTAGTGGGACAACAAGGAAGTAAAGAAATCATTTATTGTGTTGCTTTTTCTTATGCCACGAGGACGAACTAAATTCGTGACTCGGAGGTTACACAATTTAAGGCAAAGGACTGCATCTTTGGTTTTGAAGAGCAACGTTAGGGTAAAAAAACAACTATTATCTTAAAGCCCTCGTAATTTGTAAACAAGGACCAAGAAAGCCAACTGACTTGGCCTACCGACTCGGGTAATATTGATTGAAATTGGAGGGCATTTACCATGAACCTGTTTTATATTTCTCTTACGTCTTTAGTTAAGAATACGAAATTCACAGTTTCAATGTTTTCGTGTCTATTAAAATATATTAAATGTCTATTAAGAGTAGAAATTTAAACCAACTGCTGACACTGATTTTAATCTAACAAAATTTAGTTACTTTCATAAATTACTTTAAGAAATTAATTGCTAATGCCTCACTCAAGAAGTATAAGCGTCCAAACTTAAAGAGATAAAACTGAATACGAGAAAAGAGCTTGTTACTCTTGCATGTATATATTACCTGTAATTTTTCAAAATTACTAATGCTGACTTTTAATGAATGCTTTTTCCACTAGTACTCATAAATAAAAGCAATGTTAAATCCATTTACTTTTAAATTCGCGACTTTTTTATATATTTTTGTGATAAAAGGGTTACCACAGAGAGAGATTAATAAAAATTAATAATACGATCTCCATTTAAATGAGCATATTATTGCATTTTATATATATTCCTTTTTCCTTCTATCACAATTGTACATTTGATTATCATCTGATAATTGTTACGTACGCATTTTTTAAGTCAATGATGGCTACGATATACTTCATAAAATATCTCAGAAATGAATTAATATGGAAATGTATATGATAAAATCGTTTTATTGATAAAAATTTTCCATTTGGTTAAGCTTTCATACCAAATATTGGCTTTCAGCGTTATGTAATGCAAGTATTTCTCTCTCTGGTTATATATGTTTTTCAATTTAATTCCTTAGATTTGATATTGGGGTTATTTAAATACGTTAAACATTTTTAAAAGTAAGATGAAATGATTATATCCTCTTTCTCCGCATCCATAATGCATTCTTTTGAATATTTTTATTCAACTTCCTTTAGCCTCAGCGTATTCCCGAAATACACTTGAGTGGATCATATTATGAATAGATTTTCATAAAATAGCTAGAAGCAGCAAATTCATCTTTTTTCCCTAACGTCACAACTATTTTATTTCTTTGGCATTTTAATAAAAAAAATAGCCTCAACCATACTATTTTTGATCTTACCGTTACATGCATGTAAAGAATAAATTTAAGGCCAAAGATTTGAGTTGTTGTCAGCTCTGTGTTCAATTTTTTTTTCTTTCTTGTACAAAGTAAAACTGTAATCCCGAAACATGAAGTTTTATCATATTTGGTTATTGATTTACTGTTGGGTCAAATGACTGCAATTCTCCTGTCCCTGTCTTGTTCGATCTCGAACTCTTGTTAGTTGGATCGCATTACATTTGTCTTTGAAAAGAACGCTTTATTTCTAATTTATCTTTCAAAAATAAAGATTTTAATTCTAGAGGGCTTTCTTCTCAGTGCAAAAAGCTGAACAGTGAGACAGAGTAATAAAAAAGATGCAGTACGTCAGGGTAACGTCAAATATAACAACCGAAGGAAGGCGAGAAGTAGCTCTCTTATGGTTTAAAATTATTAGAGGAATAGCTTTGAGCCTCGGAAGGTATTGATCTCCGAATAGCGACAGATTTATTACTTCCAGATGCAGACATATAGAGATACTTATGATATAACAAGTCTTCTAGGCTCATTGAAGAGAAGTGTTCTCTTCTCAGTGGGAAAATTTGGACAGTGAGGCAGAGTTGTAACGAATATACAGCCCATCAGTCCAAAGTCAAATCAAACAACCGACTGAGAGCAGGAAGAAGCTTGCTTATGGGATAAACATGTTAGAGGATTGGCTTTGAGCCTTGGAAGATATTGATATTTTGAATAGTGACAGATTTAATACTTCCAGATGCAGACATATAGAGATACTTATGATATAACAAGTCTTCTAGGCTCATTGAAGAGAAGTGTTCTCTTCTCAGTGGGAAAAGTTGGACAGTGAGGCAGAGTTGTAACGAATATACAGCCCATCAGTCCAAAGTCAAATCAAACAACCGACTGAGAGCAGGAAGAAGCTTGCTTATGGGATAAACATGTTAGAGGATTGGCTTTGAGCCTTGGAAGATATTGATATTTTGAATAGTGACAGATTTAATACTTCCAGATGCAGACATATAGAGATACTTATGATATAACAAGTCTTCTAGGCTCATTGAAGAGAAGTGTTCTCTTCTCAGTGGGAAAAGTTGGACAGTGAGGCAGAGTTGTAACGAATATACAGCCCATCAGTCCAAAGTCAAATCAAACAACCGACTGAGAGCAGGGAGAAGCTTGCTTATGGGATAAACATGTTAGAGGATTGGCTTTGAGCCTTGGAAAATATTGATATTTTGAATAGTGACAGATTTAATACTTCCAGAAACAGACCGCCGCGGGATGGAGGGCTATTTAAGATCAGGGCTTCGAACCGGAACTGAACCGAAAACCGAAAACCGAAAACCGGAAAAAACCGTTATTTTGGTCGGAGCGAACACCGGAACTGAACCGAAAAAAATATCAGTTTATTTCGGTTCGATATATCTTTCAGTCATTTTGTTACTGTTACCAACTTATCAATATTTTCTAATTTAACGTCAACTTTATAATTACATATCCGCACTTGTATAAGATTGCAATGGTGGTTTTGGCAGCTCCAGCTACACAAGTTAGTGTTGAAAGAGCGTTTTCAGGTTTGAAATTTATTCTCCGAGACAACAGAAGTAATCTCAGTGAAACCACGTTAGAAGATATATTAATAATTAGAGGCAATTTTCATATGTTAAATAAATAATATATTTTTTACATAATTATTGCAAGCCCAAGTACACGATGTGAGAGTCAAACGACGAATGTGGGTAATCATGAACCTAGTTGTCAAATGCGATTTTTATAATGGTTAACAATGCCAATGCTCGCCGCTTTTATCGTACCTGCTGTTTGTATCAATTCACATAGTGTACCAATTAAAAAAAGAATAAAATATTCTAAATTTTGATAGAATTACATTTTTTGTTTATGATAGAATTATATTTTTAGTACAAATAAGAATATACATAAAATGAAATTATTCATTTGAACTGAAACGAAAACAGTTATTTTTGGCGGAGCGAAAACCGGAACTGAACCGAAAACCGTTATTTTTGGCGGAGCAAAAACCGGAACTGAACCGATATTAATTTTTTAGTTGAACCGGAACGAAAACCGGAACAAAAAAAATTACGGTTCGAAGCCCTGTTTAAGATATAACGAACCTTCTAGACTCGCTGAAGAGAAGCTGTTATCTGCATTGCTAAAACGAAACGAAATCAACAAATATTTTTTTGATTCATCTCCTGTTTCCGTCCTGGTAAAAATCATGTATTTTAAATATATATATATATACTCACAGGGCCAGAAGAATACTCTTTTAGTACATGCCCTAATACAGAATAGATATATCTAGGGGCTCAAAATCATCAGACTAAAACGAGGAAAAAATCACAATGAAATTTGTCACCTAATTAGAAAATTTTCTGAATTGTAACAGATAAAAATCATCAGATTGAAACGGACAGGAACTTTGGGATGAAATACCAATGGTGTGCTATGTAATGGAAAAGGTTTTACCACCTTTGAGAGTTTTGAAATTGATAACAAAGAAAACATTTTGTTCCAAACTTGAGCATTGTTTCTAATTCCTCAGCGGAGCATAGTTTTTCCAAACTATAAGTAATCAAGGGTTGTTTAAGAATAACAACATTCCAAACAGACCGCATAATACTAGGAACTGAGAATAAACCCAGTAACAGTTTAGATGTTTCTGATTGTTTAGTGAATTCTCTGAAATAAAAGTTCGTAAAAACATTCATGTGAGATATTCTTGATAGCTGTTTTTTTAAATGAGAAGTTTTTAGTTACTGAGTTACTCTGTTGTCTTTTGAATCTTTACCAAAATATGTAAAGACAACTATATATATATATATATTTTTACAAAGCTTGCACTGTAGTTTTATAAAGAAACAACTTGTTACTTTTTCACAGAAGCCGTTCAAAGGTTTATTCCGGCTTTGCGTACTCATTTAGTTTTATTAAAATTTATAGGTTTGAATATGCCAGCGTTTGAGCATGCAAAGTATAAATCTCTCATATACAAAAACACAAAAAAGAACCTGCAAATTGATAGACTGTTCGAAAGAAAATTTTAGTAATGAATAATTCACAATAAATATTCTTAGGTATAAACTAATATGGAGAAATATTTTATTATATTATGAGTAATAAGAACCAAAGAAGTTATTTGATTTTAATGAATATAATTTCTAATAAGCGTAATAATAAATTTTCCAACAATAACGAAGGCATATGATATAAAATTGACAAAATGTAAATTTCAATGCAATAGATATTCAATAAAATGGCTTACATTTCACGATCCTGTATAAAATCCATGGAGAAACTACTGTAATTCTCAAATAATTTGATTTTCAAAGTTTGATGAATAATAACTCTTATAACCTCCTTAAAAACGTTTTTGTGATTATATTTGTTTTGTCTATCCATGCAAGAGTAATAATCATAGTCCATAAGTGGAACAAATTAGACGATGAAATTTAACATGCTATTTGGCACCAGAATTGTATTACTATATCATCTTTTGGACCATATATGTCAATAGTGAGAAGTACTGAAACCACCACTAGACAAATTTCTTTTTAATACGTTACAGGATTTTATCGGTACTATTCGAAACCATTTGGCTGAATAAAACCTTATTTTTTACCATTCTTATATAAGGTATAATATTTTGCAGCAGAACAAGAGAAAAGTTCAAAAGAGAGAACATTTCTGTTTTTTTTTTAAATGTAGCTGTAAGTCAAAAAGTTGTAAGGTCATGAATCTCTTTTTTATTCCCATTTTATTTCATTTGAAGTATAATATAAATTAATAGTAATTGTGAACTCTGGGGGAAAATAGATTCACAAAGGATGTATAGTAAAAATTAAAAATAAAACTAAGCTATCGGTCAGCTTATCTTCTTAGTATTTATCTTGCAGTAAAAAGAATTATTTTCCGTTAAGCACATAAGCATTTGTGTAATAATTGAAATATGTTGCACATTTATAAAAACATAATATAAAAATGCCGCAAACGAGATCTTAGATTTATTTATTTAATATCCAAGAATACATACCTTATCACAGAAACGTAAAATGTGATTTATACCCTCTAAAAATTCTACCTTAGGAAAAAAATAGAACAATACTTCATTATCGACACTCACTGCAAGACTAAAATTTTAAATTATTTATTACTCTGAAATATATCAACAAATCATTGAAGTATTACTAATCCTAATATTTGTTTCTCTTTAAACTAATATAATATGAAATATTAAAAAAAAAGAAATACAATTGCTCTCAATCTACAACATTTCCCAAGATAAAAGCATACCCGACATATTAATGCATCTTTTGAAACCGACTGCTGCTGTCTAATTTCATTTTCACCCGGGAATTTATAAATTATTTGTACTGCAGCTCTCTCTCAATTAATTGTCGTGTTATTGCTGAATAATCCAATAGATATAATTCTATAATAATAATATTCCTTAAAGCAGAAGTTCTCTTGGGGTTGTTGTTTACAAAAATCAGACGAATCCTCGGTATAAACAAGATTATTAGTAATGAAAGATTTATTTTTGAAAACATAGAAGGTATTAGGTATAACTGAAAACATATTTAGTAAAATTTATATGAAAAGGGTTCGTAGGAATATATCAGTGGTTTAACAATTGAACATTAAATTCAGACCTGCAAAAAATTATCAACGCAAAAGGATAATAAATTTACTAAACTACATACGTTGTTCATGAGCGTTATTGACATTAAGCATTAATTTATTAGCTTCGAAGTGGAAATTTGGAGATTTATGATGGTTTATAAGTAAAAAACAATTTTATGCGTAATTATAAAACTTAGGGTTTAAATTTTGTGTTTTTTCAAACATTACGTAATTAACTGAACGCATTTATATTTAAAGTTTTGTTTATAAGTACATGAAATTTTGATTCATAAAAGAGCCATGAAATATTGGGATTTCTCGTTTTGGTTAGGAAAAGTTTTACCAAGAAGTGGCACTGTTCAAGTACAATAATTATTATTAAAAGGAATTTTAATATTCATGGCAAAGGTATAATTTAATAAAAGAGTAAGATTTTCCCGAAATAAATCGAGATAATGAAAATATTATAAAATTAGTTCCTGTCAAGTGAAAGTTACAGAATTTCCATTTAGTGCACTAAAGTAAAATTAGGTAGACTGGTAAGGTATTTTTCACCAGTAACTTCTGGCTTTAACCCATATTGGACTGCTGTCCTATAAACAGGACAGCAAATAAAATTCCATTTAATAATAAAGTTATAAATATTTTCTGGGTGGATTTTATTTTAACACCTTTAAAATAGACACACTTTATCATAGTAACAAAAAAAGAAAAAAAATTTAAAAATCAAATTATATTGTATTGTAAAATTTATTTTCAGCAACCTCTTAAAAATTGTCATTTTTTAATCTTTAATTTTATATTTATTATTATTTTTTTCAAACATTGTGGAGGTTGCTTTTATTTAAAAAACAGAGATAATAATGTAGCTCAAAGTTTTTGTTGAAAAATATTTTTTTCACGTGTATTTTGTAAGTATACAAAAGGTGCCCTAAAATTAAGACGACAGTTCAATCCCGATTATTTTTCTATGAATTCGATATTGCATTGATAGCGCACATTCTTTTCTTATATTTCAATGAAAACCAGTTCAAACACCTGTTCACACACCTGGACACAACAAGGGGTAAATAGATGTCTATTCTATTCAGAAAAACTGGAGATTGCAAGATAAACTTACTCTCTTACTGCCAGTTCAATAACTGCAAGGGGAAAACAACAACAGTATGCTTAAAATGTAATATTGCACTTTGTTTTAACTGTTTCCCCAAATTTGATCTATGAATCAGCCTAATGCAATGTAAGTGATATTTGTTAAGCTTTAGTAGTGTATTGGACCGTTGTCCTATTTATAAGACAGCCAATTACATAAAAAATTAAAAATAATTTTTCAAATTTTTGGTTTTATATACTTAGTTACACCATATTAATGATATAGATTAAGTTTTAATAACTTACATAAATATTTAGTTGGTGTGGTACAATATGGGTTAAATGAAAAACAAGTTGTAGATAGGAATTATAAAATGTTTCAACATATATTTATACATTACATTATAATATGAAGTTGCAAAGATCAGATAAATAAATTATTCACAAAACTTTAAATATCAATGAATATCAAAAGGCTACTAGAAGTTACTTTCAAGTTAGGATCTGCGGTAGCTCAGTCGGCAAAGGCAACACTCTCGTAAGTAAAGGGTTGAGGGTTCGAAGTCCAAGCCGGCCTAAGATCCGTGTTCGTTAAAGGTGATTGAGGCATTTTAAATATGTTCGTGGTCACAATGTCTTCCAAGCTGTCAATCAATACCTCTGAGGTAGCACACCAAGCCTATGGGATTTCTGTTTGGTCCCTGCTTCAAAATTGCGAGGACCCACTTGAGCATAAGTCGTACTTTCACCCCTGAGGTGTCCGTTAAAACGAAAAGCGCATCCCTTTATCTTAATACGAGTAGCCTCCAGCTCAATCGTGATTGGTTTGACTCCAAGTGGTATAATACAATAGCAACAACTTTCAATTTATAGAAGAAAGCAATGTTTGCAAGTATTTATAATAAAAAATCTTAAGGCTTAGTATTCTGAGAACTTTTAACATTTTAACCTGAATTCAAGTGTGATGAGGCGATTTAGATATGTTTTATAATTGATTCATTCATAAAGGAAGTAAAACGTTTGGGATCTAAATCTGACCTCATCACATCGTTGTAGATAGAGGACCATAAATTTCGATAAAACGGATATTGTAGTCTTGTACGGTTGTCTCGGGCGGGGTTCTGATTCCAGTCCCAGATTAGAATCCCGTCTCCGTACTTGACATTAAATAAGAATGTACCTTTGTGGAGTATTTATGAGTCCCTAAGGGACAGTGCCCAATTAGAAGGGATAATGTAGTTCATGTTGGTGGTCTCAGAGAGGGGTTTGGTCAGACCAATGAAATTCTGGTAACTATGCCGATTGGAAGACAAGAAGGAGGAGGGGACAAAGTTTGAGATAATAAAATATGAAAAATCTAAAAAATGAAGAGATTGGTTCGGAGGTCCAAAAAGAAGGTGCTCGATAGTCCAGCCAAGTCCGCCAGGAAGTGTTCCTGCACAAAGTAGTATGGCCGCACCCCAAAGTCTCAGGAGAAAGCCCCTGACGATGTCTGTAACAGATCAACGGATGATGTATAGATTCCCTCTCCTGATCAGCCATTGATACCCTTCAACCAGAAGTGTTTCGGGCCCAACATTTTAGACCCACAAAGGTACCCATTTTGCATTACATTTTGAAATCGAGATTAGCTCCTCTCTCTACTTACAATATTTGCTTAAGTGTATAAAAAAATGTCAGAACTAATTTTGAATATATTGACTAAGCTTACTTATGAAAATTAGCATGATTTTGGTTTTATAAATAGATGTATAAATATTTTATAATAAATTTACTTTTTTTATTATATTAAGCTAGTGTCGGTTGCTATCATTTTAGCGGTTAGTTTATTCTTCATATTTATGTCTGTAGTTTCTCAGAACCTGTGGTTAAATTTTAGTACAAAAATATTTAACACAACGCAATTAAAAATAAATCCCACTATACATTTGATCACAGGTTTTTACTCAAATATATAACGAGGACTACACGACATCAAGTAGTATTAATTCTCATCCTACTTAAATTATTTTTTAAACAATCCTACACTTTTCTGAATGATTTAATGATGATCAACTAATAATTTCTAAAACTAAAAGAAGAAATCTTTTGGGAAAGCATTGGTTTCTTTTCTTCCCTACACAACTTTTAGAAAATTTTCTGCACCGAATGTTTGGTTGGATGAGAATGGTAGGACCAAATAAAATATCAATGATGTAGTTTTACCTCATTTGGTAAACCTCATACAAATCCTAAAATAATCTCCCAGCAATTATAAATAGAAAATTCGCACTTTTAGATAATATGAAAATAATAATTCAATACTCTCTTATCAATAGATTAAAGTGATTTTATTTGTTGATGTCTTCCTAAAAAAACGTTTAGATATTTATAATGATATACCGAATAAAGAATGAGTACAAACGGTAAAAATATGAGCAAGTTCAAATCATTTCTTATAAATCTGTAGATGAATATTTCACAAATATACTTGTGTTATAATGAAACAGGATTAATACATTTAAATTAATATGTAATTAAAAACTTCAAGAAATATCCAACCTTATGAAAATATGACCAGTGAGTAATTCCAGATATAGATATGTAATTTCTAAAAAAAGTATGAGAAGTTATATGTGATGATTATCAGTTCTTGAGAAGGTATGGAAAAAGTAGCATTTTACAAAGCTAAAAGTATTTAAATAATTCTTACGAATAGATTTAATACGATTTGATAATAGATATGTTTAAAATCATTAGACCACCAAAATTTTCCTTCTCCTTTAGGAGGTAAAGACATAAGTTATTTATAGTCATATATATTGAATATAATTTATTTATAATTTTATTAGTGTAAAAAAATAATAACTATATGGAGTGCATTTTACAGCAGTTGAAAGATTTCAAATGATATAAAATTCTTTGTCCTTTATTCATCACAAATAAACCAAACTATATCTATATTAAATTAGGAATAATTTTACATGGTTTAAATGATTATGAGAACAACTATTTTAATGAAAGTAAGAGGTAACTGTCTAAAAGTTTTCTATAATAAATCGCTAAACAAAAAGAGATATAATAAGATTTTAAGAAAAAAATCAAATATATAATGTTTTTTTATTAGTAGTATCACATACATTTTTATGGGCATTTTTGTTTTGTTTTATCGTGTCTTGTATATTTAACATATACATGTCTTAGTGCCTAGAAATAAGTTGTAACTATACGAAATTACAATTTTTGTAGAAAAACACATTTATGTAATCATTTGTAATATTTAATTTAAATTTCAAGTTAGAGTTACAGATATAAATCGGGGTATTTAAGACACATTTAAGCTGTAAAAATGTTGTTCTAAACTATTAATATTTTTCGCAAATTTTGTAGATTTTTTAATCAATGAATCAAGGTGTGAGATTTAAACTCATAAGTAAAATTAACAAAGCAAAATGTAGTCATGTATAATGTAAACTCAAATTTTGAAAGATTAAAAATCTCTAAGTTACAAAATATTTCTTTAATTTCAGACCACGATTTTTTATAAATAGAAAAATAGGGCATTAAGGTTTACATTTAAAATTTTCTTAACAGTGATGAACATAATGTTCCTTCAAATTATACTTTATTAAATATCTTGGAAATAAATAACTGAAAAATAATAATTTCCACAAATTTCTGCTACAACTTTCAAAAATAATAGTTTTGTTAAAATAATGTTAAAATTTTCCATATTGGTGAGTCTTAAAAATTATGTTTGTGAAAAATGTTTTCTAACTTAACTGCACGACGTTCACATTCCCTAAAACCGTTCTGAAGATATAAAAGCAGTAACTTACAACAGCTTATGAAACTGTTCAAAATTAAAGATAGCAATTTAAAGTAAATATCGAATGGTTACTGAACAAATGAAAAATTTACTTTCTGTAAGAAAACAAAATTGCAAGTACACATTTTAACAGAAGATTAACATTTAAAAAATCAATATTTCTTATTCTAGAAATATTTTTGATCTTAGAAATATTTTAACTATTGAGCAACATAAAATGGTTTCCTAGGAAAAGAATCCGTGCATTTGTGTAAGCCTTTTAATGAATTTCGAACAAACTTGTGTTATGAAACAAAATGTCTCAAAAGAGGCAGGTGTGTTTTCTGCAAGGCTTAGTCTTTTCAATAGGGCGTGTTGTATCTATGACAACAGCTTACTGTTTATTTTCTAGATATTTATTGTATCCATTAAATACAAAATTGTTTGTGTACCTATATGTATGTATGTATATGAGGAGCAATTTGTTTTGTTTTAAATCATCTGCCGTTTGATTCTTATTTCTGTGATTAAATAGTGCAAATAAAACATTAGGCGCATGTTTTTATTCAAAAAATAAAAATATATTATTGCTTGATTTTAAAACAGAAATTTTATTAGATATTATGTGACTTATACATAAGTTTTTTCAGTTTCAAATAAAGCTAGAAATATTCAATACAATAGTAAAATATTTTTGAATGCATATGAATGCAATGGGTTTTTAAATTGTCAAAATAATTTACGTCAATGCCAGAATGCTTCTCTCTTCAATGCGTGTTCTTTATTTTATTCTTTATATCTTTTATAAATCGAGAGACTTTTCTTTTAAAGTATGTCTAAATACATAGCTCAATATTTTCTCCAGTTTCTAAGCCTAGATATGAACTTAGGCAGCATTAGCTGTGAAATATTACTTAACTTTTCGTATCACTGTGTACCAGTGGGTTTTATCAAATTGTCATACTACATTATGTCAATACTAGCTCTTAATTTTTTTATTTTATTTTTCATACATTTTATAAAAATAAATAATATTTTTAAAGGACGTCTATATTCATTGCTCAAGGTTTTCTTCTAAAGACTGAGCTTATACATTAGTAGGTAAAATATTTAAGCCTTTGTATCTGCAACATGCATAAAAACTAATGCCATTTCAAAGGCAAGCTTGAGAAGATTGTTTTCTTAATTGTTTGTATCATACAACGGTGTAATTAAGGGAAAATCACGTATAAATCTTCAAAAATTCTAATTCGTTTTTATTATTTAATCTGATAGTATTAAAAACTGAGAAAGTTTTTAAAAATAAGGAAGTGAGTATCATATTAATGGTTAAAAATATACAGCAAATGCATAGCAAACGTATAAAATTTTTTAACTACTCTTTTTTCAAAATTATTATTTCGATTTTGTGTGAAACATTACTAACAATATAGAATTTTAGAATTTTTGATACATGGGTGTATGATAATGCGGCAAAGTTGCAACCCATTTTTAAGTAATGGTTTTAATGTTTTAGAAAGATTATCAATATTTTTCAATATTATTTATATTCTTTATATTTTCAGTATTTTTTTAATACTTTTAACGCATTTTTAAAGTTTCATCCCAAATTCTCTATTTTTCAGTACATAAGGCTGAAAAAAATATTTTTATGAAAATTACACTAAATATTTTAGGTTTAGATTATAGAGTAAACTTTTGCAAAGACATATTTTAAAATATATTTATGCAATTGTTGTTATAAAATTCATGAACAGTGCATTCCTATTAAAATGACAATTTAAAAAATTAAAACACCATATGGCAATACATTATATATTTATTATTTTTGTAAATAAAAAAAAATTCTACTACATTTTCACTTGTTTCTATTTATATGTAATGATTAAAAAGTTAGGTATAATCTATACAGACTAAATTGCTTAAATTAATAAACTACAAAAAAAAATGTAACAAACGATTGAAATTGGTTAATATTATGGCAGGAATGGTAAATAAAAGAATAAAATCACAATCACAACATAGCATATGCAAAATAATGATTTGACTTGGAGCGCTACGGTCTATTGTTTTGCACACTAGGGCTAATGAGACTGGGACCTACTGCTTAAAGACGATTCCGAACTGCTTCGAGCATCCATGTCATAGTGTGATTCGAACCCACGAACTCCGGTATCGACGATCAGCGCCCTAACCAATCGGCAAGAGTTCGGCATGCAAAACAATGAACTAGGTCTGCTGAGAAAATGTAGATGGTTAAGTAAAATAGACGCAGGAAGATATAAATGAGAGAAATCTTACTATGGATGATAGTTTATTTTAGAGCTTATCGTTTGAACATCATTACAGATCTATTTCAATATTTTGTTAGTTTGGCCAAGACTACACAATCTTAGTTCATGATTAAGGGCTGTCTCACCAAAGTCGTTTAATGGCTAACTGCGATTAACCCATATCGCCAACCAATGATGAGAAGCAAGTCTCCGTTTAAACAGAGATTAATCACGTTTAGCAGTTAAACGACTTTGGTAAGACTGGCCCTTAGTGCTGCAAATCTAGTGTAATGATACCAGTGAAGATGGAGTCGATCGACCACTAAAAATTGTGCAATCAGTCTCTGATTACGATGTTTCCTATGCCTTCCTTGTCTGTATTATCAGGTTAATTGCGCTGAGGGGACAAACACTCCTTCGATCTCATTCACTCATCAGGGTTGGAGGTGGCAAACACGATCTATTCATCCAGGGTCGAAGCTAGAGAGGACTCTGGAAATACCGTAGATAGCTCACTGATAGCAGTGAGGAAGTCTACTGATGTAATTCTTTGTAACAGTTGAAAACACATTATTCTACAGTCTTTTTAATGTGACTTTCTCACCTTAACATAATGTGCTTACAGAATCTCTGACAAATGGCAATACAAAGCTTACTTTTCTTATCATTTTCATTTACCACTCGACCAGATGCACATTACTTTGGATTTTAATATATAAAAAATCTGATATGGACACTACATGACTTGCTTATTAATTATATTGTACACCTTTTTATCATTTTGTATGAGTCTTCAGAATTATCATTTGTTCATACTCTTCAAGATTCAAAGTAAGTTTCGTTTCTACGTCTTGCAGTTTTGTTTGAGTAGGACTAAAGTTCTGTCATTTAGCGGATACCTGTAGTGTTAATAATCGTTATTTTGAAACTTTACGTACATATTTCTTTCTAAATCGAAATTTATCGCGATCCCAATGCTTTATTTATTCTGTGCCAGGAAATAATAAATAGTAAAGACTTTAATCATTTTTACTTATATAAAAATAATTAAATTTTAGCATTAAAAGAAAATTTATTGAAAGTAAGAAAATAGTTTGCAGCACAGTTATAAGGAATCTGGGATGTTAAAAGTTCCTTTAAAATATTTTGTTAGTTGGAAATATTACATAAGCCTTTAATAACAAAAATGAAAGAAAGGCATAAATGAGATTGATTTGTAAATAAATTTATGAATAGTTCAAAAAATAAAAAGTCAGTTACGCAGTATCATTGCAACATATCGCTTTTGAATAATCTAATGTACGGAGACTCAATTTAAAATTTGTCGTATGTTTTATTTGTGTTGTTGGAGAAAGCTACTTTAAAATGATTATTAAAATCTGATTTAAAATGAATGGAGAATATAAATGTAAGAAAACAAACATAAGTCAATGTATTTAATAAATTCCTAGTATCTTTAATTTGTTGAATTTGTTTGAATTAACTTCTCTAGTTCTTATTTGCACAATAATATTGTGTTGGTGATGTGCAGCTGTATAAAAAATTTGTTCTCATTCCTTGTTTTATATTGAATTACTGAAATATAATCATAGACTTATTTTGGAACAGAGAAAGAATTTTTCGCGAGTGTTAGTCTACTCAACATTCACTAAGAACTTTTCCTTAATAGTGCTTTATAAAATTAGAGCTGAATTAAATTCCTCATGCATATTTTAATATTCTCTTTACTGGATTGTTTCTCGTTTAATCCAGTTGATTCTTTAAAATTCCCTTATGTCTTTTAACAATCACTGTTGATTAATCCTGTTAATGTCTAATGACTTTCTGAGGCAATTTTAAGATTTCAATCAGCTGGAAACGTAGGAATGTTGTTCTGCAGATAAGATAGAGGTATGACACATTTATATTTTGGTTAATAGCTTATAAAGGGAATGATTAAGGGAGAATTATTTTCGTAACCAGAATTTATTTGGAGATAAGAAATAAAGATTTATTATCACATTAGCTATTTTGATGGTCTGCTTTAAAAGCTTGTAAAAGATCAAAACATGCCATAACTATAGAAAATAACCTTTTGATCAAAACTGTCTGCAGTTTTAGAGCCATCCTAATTATTTGTTGTGCAATTTATAAACTTGACTGGAAATATAGGTGTACTTTGTATTGTAAATAATGCTTATAATAAGCCTTGTTAGAAAAACATTTGATGAGTATTGAGACTTATGGGTGTAAAAAGGAAAGCTTGTTAGAATATCTTAGCTGATTGAGCTGAGATATGGTCTCTTGGATGAAACGAAATCCTTTTTCTAGGAGTATGGCTAAAATTTACAAAAAATTTAAATAAAACAATTACTAAGTTATGTCACTATTCACTCTCTCTCACGTGTGCAGTTTGGTTGATTTTAAGAAGAACGATGACTGTTCTGCGGCTCTACCGATTCATACTGGACAACGCTAGGTATTCCTTTGCAATACGGGGAACCTATTTGCTTGATTATTAGTTCCATCACTGGATGAACCCCTGAGATTCAAAGCTTTTTTATTATTTCTTTCTGGTATCATGTCTATATAAGACCTCATCGTAAGAAAAGTAATCTTTTAATGTAAATGAATGGTAATGAAAATCAATTCCCTGTGGTATTACCCGATCATCGAAGTACAACGAGGTGATTCCTAAGTCTGACTACTGTCTGATAATTTAAAAAAAATACTAATATACAGCCACTGTGAGAAAAAAATAGTTTACTAATGGTGAGCGTAATAGACGATTGTAGAAGGACGAGACTCATTTATTCGAAAAGGCATTGTGAAATAATTAGTCTATTTTTTAGGATCCATTAATATTTCGTTCGCTATGGTCCACAGCACAGTACACAAACAACAACGTATACAACGCTCACACTGAGAGAGGTGACTGGTGCTCTGGAAAACAAACTAGATGGCTCTCCTACCGCCACCTATCATAAAAGGAGAGGGGTTAATTGTACCCACTACACTATAAGTTATTATTTAAATGGCATAAATACCTTTGTTACTCAAGGAACTTAGATCCACAAATGCTAGTTTCAAAACCAATGTCCGAAACGTGTGTTATGTTTATAGAAAAAATTAGAATAACTATAAATAAATTATAAACAGATATTTTACGCTATCAATTCGCAAAACTATTTATTCGTGTATTCTTTTATAAGATTTAAGTTATCTAAGCAGAATACGTTGAAATTCTATTTAACTAAGTTAATTTGTAAGTAATCACTGAATTATTTATCCCTTTAAATGACTTGTAAGAAAACATTTTATCGCTTCAGAGATGTGACAAAAATGATTGAAAAAAAAGTACTTACAATATTATACAAATATCTATGTCAAAGTTTAGAATTTATACAATATGATTAGGAGATGAGATATATTTTTTGGTTGAGGACGAAATGGGATTGCGGGTTTCAATATCTGATTGCCGTTGCGTCGTATGCACCAATGAGGGAAATGGTTGTATCCCTTTAAGTTTTCTATGGTAACGAGTTTACAATTGTACTGCATCTCACAGTGACCAGAAAAAGGATCTCATCACCAACAAGAAGGTACTTGGTCCCCGGAGACGTGAGAAGTAACCCCTTTCAAAGAGTTTTACTGGAAGTGGATGCTCCTCCCAACATCCTATTTGGGTTAACATTTGTGCTACATCTCATAAAAACTAAGAAAGACCAGTGCTGCTGATACATTTGATTTGATAGAGAATGGAGTATATGACCACATGAAAGGATCTCCCCTGTTGTAACGTAGACTTTTAACTTGTTGCACTATTGGCCCTTTACATCAAATGTAAGGCCTTATAGTTTAATCTATAAGAATGAACATTAATATATAATCAGATATTAATGAAATTTGTAAGTAATATTAAACTGCCATATACGTTAAAACATTGTTAGTTAGATGTCAGAATAACCAAAGATCAAACTGAGCCTTAGGTTTGTACTGATAGCTATAGTTAATTTTTGTGTAGCAGGAAGTGGAAATTGACAGGGATCATCTAATTAAAATCGAACCTTACTGATTGTTGGACATTCAAACCTCGATACCAATGTTTTAGTTATTCGGTCATCACCTGTGAATAAACGTGGAATTGTTTTAAAATAAGTGCTAAAACACAAACTTAGCACTGATATCAAGAGGATAACTTCAAATCTTCGTTGTACACTTCTGCTAAACAGGCTCCCGCCATCACTCAATATTCAAAGACGAATAAATTATTTTTTTAATGTTGGTTAGTTTCAAAATAAATTGGATTTTTTTTAATGTTTAGCAATTTATTTATAACTTTTAAATAATAGGGGGAAAGTCAAGTAGTAACTTTGTAACAGATCTTTATCTTATTAATCTACAGGCTTATTATTTCCTTTTGAAGTAAGCCCCAAATATTTTCATTCAAAAGAATCCTGGCTGTAGGCGGTCTTTTATTTAGGTCGAGTTACAGGGAAAAGACCTCCTATTTTCTTGTATCGTCTTGCTAAGCAATAAATTTCTTTGACAGCTTAGAACATATTTTTTAACAGACAACACAAAAAATATACTTCCGTCAATAGATATATAATCTTTTGTTTTAAAATATATAATATTTCAATGGAAATCAATATATGTTGTTATATTATAATTTTATGCAAACATTTAAACTTATAGTACTTTTCAAAATGCCTTTTCATTATTTTTTGTAAATATTTTTATTTTTCTATTTGCAAAAGCAATTTAGTATAATTTTTGCAATTTACAAACAATCCACGGTTTCTAGGAGGTAAAAATAAATGTTTCTACTAGCATTTTACATTTTCTTCTTTCATACATATTTCATATTTCCCATTTTTTCTTTACATTTTATTCTCTTACTCATAAATTATATTGCACATAACTATGCTCCAGGTATATATAAATTTTCAAGCAAAATGTATCAATTTTCAAACATTATCAGCGTTACTTCCTTTATAATTTTTAATCATTTTAAGAATAACATCTTCTGTTAACCAGAGCCTAAAATCAGTTGTAACAAACTGTTGATTTAGTTAAACTTTTGTTATAGATTTTAAGATCGAAACCTCTTACTATTATTATTAATTTTCATATGATATGCTTTATATATTTGATGAAATACACTGTATATAGTTTATTTACTTTTAACAAATAATAAATAAACTATTGATAATATGAGTTATTTATACAACCACTAAAGTAAAAACAAACAAATATTGCTTTTCATCCTAATTTTTTATAAATAAAACAAACAAACGAAATTTATTAACTATTATCCGTGCAATCTATCTAAACAGTGTCTACACATTTTAAGTGCTTCATTTTTATGATTGCATATTCTGAATTTTCCTTTATTCAGATTGTAGTTTCTATTAAGAATCATAGGATTTTATAAAAGTTGTTCATTTCAGATAAATTACCTTATTATTAATCATGAAATAATCTTTCTGTTGTGATGTTTAAAGAAATTAATAGCTATAAATTCACTGTAATTCACAATGAGTGTTTTTTGGATTACATATATATATATATATATATATATATATATATATATATATATATATATATATATATATATATATATATATATATATAATAAGGATCAGATGCAATGATGATTAGATTTGCATTTCTATGATTAATTGAAGATGGAAACTATTTATTAAATCGACGGTAAAATTTTAAATTATTCAAAATGAATTATTTTTTTATATTTTATTTACCAATATAAAAAAATATTACTAAAATCAGTGATTGAACTACTATCAAGTGATTAACTTTTGCTTCGCAATTTTACAATTAATGATCGTATAAGTGAAGTAATTTATAATTGGTATTAAAAACAAATTATGTAATCTTTAAAATTTTAATTAGTAATATAATATTTCCATATCCATTCCAAAAAAGAATCTAATTAATAACGTAAGCAAACAGCAACGGTATTATTAATCAAAAAGCTTCCAAAGATCCTACTATCATGATTGGGAGATAAAGGTTTAAGTAAAATTAAAGCCTTTTGCTTGAGAAATGAACTAAATATAAAGTAAATTTGACAAGCTAGGATTCTATTACTTTTGTTTTAAGCCAGTAACTTAGATGAGATAGAGATTTGACGTGATAATTTATTCAAACGCGAAAATAATAAAAAAAAAAACTACATTGATTTTTTCCATGTAATTAAATTAAGTGGAGACATATCCTTTATCCGTTTTTTTTTTCTTTTAGTGTTGCTCTTTATGGGGCTAGCCGGTTTAATTAATTTCCCTTTTGGAGGAGAATAGGTTTTTTTCTGTTTGCTATTAATAAATCTTGGTTTTGCAGCAGCGTTTAATGTAATTCAGAACATTTAAAAAGTAAAATTATTATTTGTTTGTTTAGTAATTTTATAAAGAAATTAATAAAAAAAATTATTTCTCAGTTTTGTTAGACATAAATAAAGTATGTCATCAATTTTAATTAGCTATATTTATTTTTACTATAAATATTTGTATGAAAAACTACTTTTGTGTCATTTAATATTTATTAAATAATTTCGCTTCTATATTTAGCTGAATCAGGTACAATACAAAAGATGTTTTACATGTCAATAAAAAAAAGAACTGAAATTCACATCTAATTTATAGTTATAATCTATATTAATAATAAAGGTAATATTATTGTAAAGATTATTAAAGTAAATTATATATGTGAAATGCTGATAACTTTTCAGCACTTATGTTCTCTTCATCTCGATTATTTCATTTTAAAGAGATGTCTAAATGTTTTTAAAACCCTTCTAAATCCCTTGCTTTTTAAATCTAGATTTCAGGTACAGTTCATTCTTCCTCACGGTAATCTCTTTGCACAGTTTTTTGATACTTTTTCCTTTAACCCATATTGTACCACACCAACTAAATATTTCTGAAAATTTTTAAAACTTTATCGATAATATTAATATGGTGTAACCAAGCATATAAAACCAAAATTTTAAAAATAAATTTTAGTTTTTAAGTAATTAGCTGTCCTAAAATTAGGCCAACGGTCCAATACACTACTAAAATTTAACAAATATCACTTCCTTTGCATTAGGCTGATTCATAGGTGAAATTTGGGAAAACATTCAAAGCAAAGTCCAACATTACATTTTAAACACACTGTTGTTGCTTCTCTTTTGCAGTTCTTGAACTGGCATTTTTGGTAAGGGGTAATAGAAAAAGTATATTCGTTGTAGGATGCTAATACCCAAAATTTATATCCAAATTTTACAGGTTTATTTTTCATCAACATCTTGCAACTGTGCCTTCCAAAATATTTTACCATTTTTTCATCGATGATGAGATTTTCAGAAAATATACCAAATTGCTTTAAGGTTATGCTGATTTTGTCATAAAAAGGTCGAATTTTATAATAACGATCTTGTGGATCAATTGAATTATCGTTAAAATGGATAAAATGTTTGGTGTCATAATACCGTTTTCTGGACCTAGCGTTACTCACTAATATAGTGCCAATGTCTGGAGTACTACAAGTACTCCAGACATACTCCCAATTAGCCAAATCACTATGTTTGAAAAAAAAATAATAATAAATATAAAATTAATGATTAAAAAATGACAATTTTTAAGGGGTTACTAAAAATAAATTTTCCAGTACAATATATTTTAATTTATTAGTTTTTTTTATTACTATGATAAAGTGTGTCTATTTTAAAGGTCCTAAAATAAAATCCACTCAGAAAATATTTATAACTTTATTATTAAATGGAATTCTATTTACTGTCCTGTTTATAGGACAGCGGTCCAATATGGGTTAAGTAAGTATTCGGGCTTTAATAGTCATATCACATATCCGAAATTCCTGTTAGTACCAAGTTATACAATTTAAAAATTTTATCTTCGAAATTGTAAAATATTCCTACTGATATGCATAAAGAATCTGATAATGTTAAATTCAGTATAAATTTTCGCATCATAATAGGATGTAATACATAATCAAATGTTATTCAAAATATAAGATTTCTTTAGATATATTTAGCCAATATGAAACTACATGTTCCTTTAAATCGTAAATGAATTATTAAGTTATTAATTTTGGTGAACATTTACGACTAGTGTTCATAAAGATTAGAATTGGCCAAAACATCAACCATGAATCTTATATAAACATTCAGAAACTATAATTATGCTCAGAGCAGATTTAAATATAATGAAATAGAAAAATGAAAATAATTCTCTACAAATAATAGAATTTTACTTAGAATTGCTTTTAAGGATTAAAGTTTTTATTAGCCAAATCACTAAAACATTTAACGAAACTATGTAATGCCAGTTGACTTCAAAAGAAAAATTATTTTCTTTATTTTTCCTTTGCAATTTTCCTGCAACATTTTGCATCTAAAATTTTCCAGTACAATTCATCAGCAATAATTTTAGTTTTAGTCCTGCAATTTGTATAACTGTTTAAATTTCTTCACCAATTTTAAGAAACATTTATATTTATAGGTATTTTAGAGTTACACTAAGTAGCCATCAATGTCTTAATTAGTGTTTTATAGGAAAATACAATTATAAAAACCCAACTCATTAGTGTTTTATGAATGCATATAAAAGCTTGCAAAAAACACCAATTTGTAAGTAAATACCAAAAATAACGACGTCGAATGAAATAACAATTTTACTGAAAATGCAGGTAAAATTTACTACCCCCCCCCAAAGCATGAAAGATTAAGCTTCCCTAATACAGATGAAATAGTTTATAATTTATATAAGAAATCATTTATACAATTTTTAGGATTTTTCATTAGCTATATAATGCTTTACCGTGCACTCGACGAATGAATCTAATTAAACTAATGGCATTAGCAGACATCAATGATGTTATTAATCGAAAACTTTTAAAGATTCAAGAGTCATGATTGAGAGATAAAGGTTTCAGCAAAATTAAATCCTTTTGCTTCAAAAATGAACTAAATGAAAAACAATTATGACAAGTTATGATTATATGAGTTTCTTAGAAGCCAGTAGCTTAGATGAGATATAGTTTTGATGCGATAATTTATCCAAATGAGAAAAATGAATTAAAAGAAAACTATAATGATTTTTTTTCTTGAGATTAAATTAAGTGGAGATGCATCCGTTATCGCAGTCCCACTTTCTGTGTTACTCTTTATGGTGCTAGTCGGTTTAATTTACTTCACTTTTCTTTAACCCTTTAACGGACAGTGGTTTCGTAGCAAAACCACCTATTAAACATCTTTTTTTTTTACAACTTTACTTTTTCGATTACTTTACTTTATCTTTTTATAATTATTTACGGCTCCAATCTCATACATCTGTGATATATGGAAGCCAATGATATAGAATCAAGAGCTTTTGCAATTAAAAATCTTTTTGGAGGCATGGATAAGTTTTTGATTATATATATATATATATATATATATATATATATATATATATATATATATATATATATATATATATATATATATATATATATATATATAAATATATATATAAATATATATATATATATATATAAATATATATATATATATATATATAATATATATATATATATATATATATATATACATATATATAAATATATATATATATATATAAATAAATATATATATATATATATAAATATATAAATATATATATATATATATATATATATATATATATATATATATATATATATATATATAAATATATATATATATATATATATATATATGTGTGTGTGTATATATATATATATATATATATGTATATATATGTATATGGATATATATATATAATATATATGTATATATATATATGTATATGTATATATGTATATAATATATATGTATATATATATGTATATGTATACATGTATATTTAAATACACACATTATACATTTTATACATTTTATACATATTATATTTTTGATATTTTAAATATATAACAGATGATAGTTCTACGTTTAACTTATTTATTTCTTTTTCTATTGAAATATATGTATTTAAACTTTCTGTACTTGAGAAGTCAGATTCAATTTATCTTACTTATGACCTCAAATAAAAGTATCTGTACAAACAACACTTTTAAGTTGTTAAGCTGTTTATTTATTATACCAGTTTAAGGATTATAATTTATTGTTCTTCCAGTATAGTTCAACTTTTAAAAAGGCATAATGTTCAAGCTGTACAAGGGTAGGGGTTATTCAACTAAACCACTTCTCAAACCCTAATTTGGTATCCTCTAAGGCAAACCCTTCTAAGGAATGTAAAGAAAATTTATATATTTTACATATACAAGGCTTATAGATAACATTTATAAACAAATTACATTAAATTCCCATGAATTTATTTTGGTGACCTTTAAAGGGTTAAGAAAGATGGATTTTTTTGTTCTTTATTTATAAATCTTGGTTTCGTCGCAATGTTTACATAGGTTCATAGCATTTAAAAGGTAGTATTTCATATTTGTTTATTTAGTTAATTCTGTAAATAAATAATACACAAAATGAGACAATTTATCCAAAGGGAAAAGATAGTTTAAAAGAAAGCTGCATTATTTTTTTCTTATGATTAAATTATGTGTTGGCATATCCTATATCATCATTTCCCTTTAGTGTGGCTTTTTATGGTGATAGTCGGTTTAATTAATTTCCTTGAACAGAATAGGCATTTATTTGTTCATTATTAATAAATCTTGATTTCGTAGTAGTGTTTATATAAATTCAGAATGTTGAAATATATAATATTTAAAATTTGCTTGTTTAGTAATTTTCAATAAAAACGAAACATACAAATATATGCGGTTGATACGAACTAACGACAAAATAATATAAAAGGGATATACATTATTTTTTTTCCTTCGGATTAAATTAATTTGACTTATAATTTTTATCGCTATTTCCGTGTAGTGTTACTCTTTATGGTACTATAGTACTGACTAAATAATTAAACTGACTATAGTCAGTTTAATTAATTTTCATTTAGAAGGAGAATAGTAATTTTTTGTTCTTCAATAATAAATGTTCGTTTCACAGCAGTATTTACATCAATTCATATTATTTAAAAAGAAAAAAGTTCGTATTTGTTTAGTAATTTAGTAAATAAATAAATCACAGAAAAATAACCTGATTGTGGTAAAGAAATCTAATTCAAGCATTTCATTAAATTTAATTAATATTCTTGATTATTTATATAAATTTTTCTATGAAATAGTGTTTTTAAAAATAATATTATATTGGTATAAATTATAAGGAAGTAAATTCCTTGCGGATTACGTATACCTCTATATTGCAGTTACTAATTACCACATTCCAAGAAATCTCTAATTGAAATCTCTTTATACACTTCTCCAGTTCCTTTTTCTCCATAGAAAAATGCGATCTTTTGCGAAAACTGTCAGATTACGTATACAAAAATTATCGCACTGCTTAAGATGTTATATTCTTCTAAACTTTCAGTGTGGTAAATAATGCTTCGTATTTTTATAGTTTAATATTATAGAATTTATTTATATTATATTACTATATAATATCATATAATAATTATTATTATATAATGTTATATTTGTTTAATATTTTCTATTTTTAAATATATACTAAATGACCCGACAGACGTCCTGTTTTAATGCTGTAAATCTAAAAATTGTAAAATGTTTTTAAATAAATTATAAATTGAACCGTTTTGATGAAAAATCAAGGAAAAAAATATTTTAAAAATACTTGATGCCACCACGCGTACAGTCATCACAAACGTAATTAGATTAAATTAAAATTCCCACATCGTCCTTTCGGGAATTCAATCCTGGGACTTTTCTATTTAAGCCCGTTGCGTTGACCACTGCGCCACAGAAACATTGGCAGTAAAGGGTTTCAAGCAGCATTATAATAATCTGAATAAGAGCGCAATTCTGGATTTTTAATTAAAAAAACATTTTCTATTGGATCAAATTGTGAATCTAAACCATTCTCGAATCAACTTAATTACATACACAAAATTTCATAAAAATCAGTCCAGCCGTTTAGTAGTAGTTCTATTACTAACACACGGACCGAAGAATTTTAGATATAAAGATGAGGTGTAAGTATTCATAAGCCATAACAAACATTCTGTATAGAATCTAATACCATTGAAATGTAAGTATGTGATAAAATATGCGCGAATAAGAACTTTCATTTTTTAATTTTAACAAAATGGTAAGATGAAACAAATCTTTTTGTATATTAAAAGAATATATTTATTATTGGCATTAATTCTTACAAATGCAATTTTTTACAAAAGAAAAATATTTTAAAGTTATATAAAATTTTCCCCCTTTTTTATTTCATCTATTATTTTCGTTTATTAATAGTAGTACTCAATTTGCAATCTTATCCTTTAAAATTATAATTTTTGCTGCTAATAGTTTGAATATGATAAGAACTTAAGTATTACAATCTCTGTAAAACATATATATTTGCAATGAAAAATAACATCTACGTTGGGAACAAATGTCCCCCCTTTTTCATAAATAATACAATAATCGTTTACTTGAAAATTCATGGTTTGTAATAATTTAAATTCTAAACTTTTCGAATTGGGTTTTGTGTAATCATGATACAATACAGTAGATGGTACTTTTACAATGCAGGAAACTCAGGTTATTATTACACAGAAGTTTAAAAATCCAGGATAATGTTTTAGTTATTTCTCGTAAGGTGAAGGCACGAACGATGGTCAGGTGTGTGGACTGCTTATCTCTGACACTGGAGCCCGTGGGCTCGAATCCCTGTACTGGCATGGATGATTGTAACCATTTTGAATAAGCTTAAAGCAATGTATTCCAATACTAGTGTGATGAGGCGATTATATATAATTGTTTCATTCATAAAAGGAGTAAAATGTTCGGGATCTAAATATGACCTCATCACATCTTTGTAGGTAGATCAAGGGCCATAAATTTCGATAAAACGGATATTTGTAGTCAAGTTACGGTTGTCTCGGGCGGGGTTCTGATTCCAGTCCCAGATTAGAATCCCGTCTCCGTACTTGACATTAAATAAGAATGTACCTTTGTGGAGTATTTATGAGTCCCTAAGGGACAGGGCCCAATTAGTAGGGATAAGGTTGTTCACGTTGGTGGTCTCAGGGCGGGGTTTGCTGAGACCAATGACTTTCTGGCAACTATCCGATTGGAAGTCAAGAAGAAGGAGGGGACTAAGTTTGAGATGGATTAGAAGGCCCCAGAGAGTTTGGTTCGAAGGTCCCAGAAGAGAGTTTGGTTCGAGGGTCCCAGAAGAGAAGTTCGTTTCGGAGGTCCCAAAGGGAAGTTGCTCGATACTCCAGCCAAGTCCGCGAGAAAGTTTCCTGCACAAAGTAGTACGGCCGCACCCCAGAGACTCAGGAGAAAGCCCCTGACGATGTCTATAACAGATCAACGGAGGATGTAAAGATTCCCTCTCATACCCTTCAACCAGAAGTGTTTCGGGACCAACACTTAAGACCCACAAAAGGTACCCATTTTTTTGCATTACATTTTGAAATCGAGATTAGGTCCTCTCTCTGCTTACAAAGATTTTTCTAAGTGTATAAAAAATTTGTCAGAAGTAATTTGAATAGAATGACTAAGCTTACTTATTTACTTATTACTGTTTTTTTGTAAATAGATGTATAAACATTTTATAATAAATTTACTTTTTTTTACATTAAGCTTGTCCCAATTGCCATCATTTTAGCGGTTAGTTTTTTTTATATTAATGTCTGTAGTTTCTCAGAACCTGTGGTTAAATTTTAGTAAAACAAATATTTAAGACAACGCAATTTAAAATAAATCCCACTATACATTTGATCACAGGTTGATACTTAAATATATAACGAGGACTACACGATAACTAGTTACTTACAAAGGGATGACGTTGCAGAATTTTCTTTAAACATAAATCAGGTCTTTTACCGTTTAAGGAATTACGCCATCTTAAGTATTATATATATTTAGTTTCTTTAAACGCCGAAAACGTTTTTAAATCAAAAATTTTGCGGATACTTTTGTTTATACTCCCTTTAAGTAACGTGAAAAATAATATGAAATTTGAAAGAAATCATTGCATGAAGTAAAAAATAATAGTTATTTAATACATTTCGTGTGAGAGAATGCACGCTGATAGATGTACATATTTCCAAACATATAAAGTCCAACACCTCACATTAGAGGTTTTTTTTTATACAAAATTATATGAAGACCTCTATTTGTTATGATCCACTAGATGTAATAAATGTATCAGTGGAGATGTCGTAGAGTTAGTTTTGATACTTAAAATCTACCAAGAAATATCAATTTTAAAAGAAATATCACACTTCTTAAGCTGTTATATTCTTCTAAACTTTGCGTGTGGAAGATAATGCTTTGAATTTTCTTTGTTTAATGTAACTGTTTAGTATTATATAATTTATTTACATTGTATTATTATATAATATTATATAATTATTATCATTATTATGCAATATTATAGTTGTATAATGAATTGCTTAATAAATTGAACCCATATACAAAACTGTATAGTTAGTTTTGATACTTAAAATCTACAAAGAAATATCAATTTATAAACAAAATTATCGCACTTCTTAAGCTGTTATATTCTTCTAAACTTGCCGTATGGTACATAACGCTTTGAATTTTCTATGTTTAATATAACTGTTTAATATTATATAATTTATTTACATTATATTATTATAAAATATTATATAGTTATTATTATTATTATTCAATATTATATTTGTATAATGAATTGCTTAATAAATTAAACCCATATGCAAAACTGAAAAAATATTCAACTGAACCAAACTGAAAAAAAATTTGTATTTAAATTTTAAAACGGACTCTCCAATTGTTTAAATTATTTATTTTAGAAAAGAGTTTTCTTGGGAGAGCCCAAAAATCAATTAGAAAGTCGACAGTTACAGCATAGGGAAAAAATAGAGAATTAATGGTGTTCATTTTGAATAATAACTTTAAAAATACCATGCTATTTATTGAATCCTACTTAAATTTTGAAAATACAATAAAGAAGTCTAATTTTCGTGATTTGCATTTATGTAAAAACATTGAGTGAAAGTTATTTTTCTTAATGCAGTCACTATTTTGCCATTTCTGTCGCCACGGCTTTCCCTTGCTCGAAACGCTTTTTGACATTCTGAAAGAAAGCTCTCCTCCTTCTCTCAAGTGCTTTACTGACAGACAGCATCAAAAAACATCATTATCACCGCTTTGTTTAGAAACAGATTTATCTTTCTTATCCTGATCATCAACACTACTTGCGGACTACAGTTTTGATGACAGAATGCAAAAATTCGGCCTCATTTCAAAAACATATGAAAACCATCTACTCTTATGTTGCTTTTACACATTTGCTCTTATTCATATTAACTGTATATTTTTTTACCAATATAGAATACCACATAATTACAGTTGTATATTAGAATTCAATCCTTCATAATTTTATACGCATCGTATTAACATACGTGGATACTAACTTCCCCATTCACTTTATATAGAAGTATGTATGTATATTATATATATATATATATATATATATATATATATATATATATATATATATATATATATATATATATATATATATATATATATATATATATATATATATATATATATATATATATATATATACATATATATATATATATACATATATATATATATATATACATACATATATATATATATATATATATATATATATATATATATATATATATATATATACATAAATATATATATATATATATATATATTTATATGTATATATAATATATATATATACATATATATATATATATAATATAATATATATATATATATATATATATATATATATATATATATATATATATATATAATATATATATATATATATATATATATATATATATATATATACAGAGAGAGAGAGAGAGATAGATAGATAGATAGATACATGCCTACAGGAATGGTTCTGAAGTATGAGTCACCTACCTGCAAGATAGTGTTTGGTCGTCTACTATCACTATTTGGCCACCCCCTATCAATATAGATTTCTAGTACATTCATATATTAGAACAATGCATAGAATCTTACTATTATGTTTTCAATGACTGTTCCTTGCAATTGACTAGGGATAAAAACTTTTAGACAAGATATGCATCGTATATCACAGTCTTCTTGCTTCAAACAGAAAACACATACTCCATACAATGTTGCACACACACACACATATACATATATATGAGGCTGGTTCCGGGCTATTAGCTTCTTGCGGGCACGATAGTATTTGACCACTCCCTACCAATAAGTATTCAATTAGATTTATAATTTAGAATAATAGTAGAAGTTTACCGCTATATGTTTTGACTGATCCATCTTATCTCTAGGGGACAATTTTTAAAAAATGTAAGCATCACATATTTATTTAAAACCTTTTTAAAAAGGATACCCTTACAAAATCGTAACAAAATATATCTATGAACTACAATCTTTTTATTTTTTCTTATTTATCAGTTTATCATTAATATGTGGTAATCTCAGTTTTAAAATAATTTATTTTTAACTGCTAACAATACCATCAAAAGCGGTAAAGAGGTAGTATATTTGGTATTAAATTTAAACATTATAACTTACATTTTACCTCTTATTACAAATAGGCTTACTTGGATTTTTATTGTTTTCATCTCTGGGAACTTTTCAAGTTCGAATTCCTTTTAAAAGTACGTAATATAGTCCAAATCAATCTTTTTTAAATAATCATATATATGAAAAATAATTATTCAAAATTAACCCAGGTTAATAACAACAACTATTTCTAGATGCACAGATAAAATTGAAATAGTTCTTCACACTAAATATTTTCATTTAAATCTTCTTATCCTAAAAAAATGCTTCCGTTATGATATTTTAATGTTATTCATCCCTAAGTTGCACTATAGTTAGGCAGGTAGCTAGTTGGGCCGCTTGCGTGCATGAACACAATCCATACGTTTTAGCCTCAGCCATTTATATATTGTAACGTACTGGAAAATAGGTAGGCGAGGCCTTCAATGAAACAGCTAGAAATTTAGGTATTCTTGACTAAATATTTTATTCACTAGAATAAACTATGTACAGATATGTACAAATTCAATAAACGATAACATTCAGGGATCTCGTACAGAGATAATATGCACATACAAGGATGCGTGGGATACCGGAACAGTATGGCTAGGGCTTTAAAACACAATAGCTGGAAACTACTTAGTGCCGGGATTAATGTTGACTCGATCACTCCGTCAGTCGATTAGCGCGGTTGGCTTTCACAGCAGGTTCGGAGGTTCCGAGTGCGTATCACGCTGGGATTCGTGAAGAAAACACAGGATGCAAGTCGATCCAAAATTAGAGTGCAAAGTCACTCTAGGCTGACTACTTCTATGCAAGAAGTTAACTATCAATCAGCAATAACGGGGAAGGAATTCCCAAGTCGAATGTTCGACTATCTAGCAACGGAGACGCTGGCGGTCTCAAAAAAAACAAACTCCAGACACGGAGATAAGAGCGGTCCTCGATCGACCAGGCTCTAGCAGGTAGAAGCCTCGAGAGAAGAAACAAAGCAAAAGCCCCCGTTCTAGTCCGGTCCTTTCCATTTATACTAAGCACTCCTTCCGCTTCTCGGTTCTTCGAGAAACTTCCCGAGCCAGGGTGACGCAATCTTGCGGTCACTCCCAAGTCTTAGATCAGCTGTCCTGGTTCCAGATGCAGCAATTCTCAGATTCATTAACTTAACCAACTTAATGCCCTTTTTGTAACCGCTAATGGGCGGCAAGGTGCACTCAATTATGTACACAGTAAAGGTCCATTCAACAGGTTACAATGTTCAGACAGTTCGGAGCCGTCAATGCACCGTTTTTCAATTACGGGTTTTTAGACCACCTGGTCCTATTATCGGCTACTCGTGAGTCCACGACGAAAGGTCACCTTTTGGGCTCCTTGTTCGTTTTGGGGTCATGTAACGGATCGTTACACCCCCCCTCGCATAAGAATTTTCCACAGGGTGGATCTCGATTATGCCGACAATTCTCGTGGAGAACTGCAACTCTGATCTTCATCGTAAGGAACCAACAGTCACTCAGATACTTAATATACATTATACTACAAAATAACACTAACTATATCTAAATTATAATATTAAATAATTACAACACAAAAGACAATATGCAAGTATATACAAGTACATTTCTTACTACATTTTACGTGATGCAGCGGCTTAATGCATCTGCATTAGTATTATCTGTGCCGGGTTTGTGAACCACACAGTAGCTATCAGTTGCAGCACCAGCTGTCATTTCAAACCGTTTGAAAAATTCCGTTGTGAGGTGGCTTGTAAACGAAAAGCCATTATCACATTGAACTTCGCGCGGAAAACCTAGATGCCTGAAAATCTGTAAAAACGCATCAGTGACCGCTACAGATCCTATATTTGGCACTGGCACCGCTTCCGGGTATTTAAAAACCAGACCTATCGCGGTAATTATATACCGGTTCCCATTTTCAGATTCGGGTAACGGCCCACAAGCATCTATATTAATTTTAGTGAAAGGTTCACTAATTATCGGAGTTAATCGCATAGGCGCCTTCTTTGTATCAATAGCATTCCCTACTAGTTGACAAGGATGGCACGACTTAACATGCGTTTCCATATCTTGATAACACTTCGGCCAATAAAACAATTTAGCGAGGCGTTGTTTCGATTTAGTTACGCCTGCGTGAGTTCCCGCATCTTCTTGACAGAGAGCCAAAATTCTCTCCCGCAACCTTTTCCGGTACCACCAAATCACAATTTTCCTCTCCTAAATGGTTTACCTGAATTTTGCATAACAATTCATGTTTTTGTACGAAACTTTTATGCGCAACTCCATCGGTTACATTAACTAACAGTTCTCTCACTTCCCTAGTCTCAGAGCAATTGTCCTGGCTGACCGCAAATTCCTCTGGGGTTATATTCACAAGACCCCGTTCTGCGTCGGTCAAGTTGACAATTGGAAGCTCATATTCAGTTTCTCCGCTCGTGTCGTGTAACAATGCGGGTCCCTCCTCTGCGCTTAGGGGGTTGTTAAAATTCGTCCGTATTAGAGTTCCCGCTTACCTCGAGGGCTTCCGACTGCAACCTAGTAATCGCATTTTTACCTAATAGTCTCTTTGATATCGACTGTTGGTCAGTAGTTAGACGAGATATTACTTCATTCTCGCGCACTACTTCATTATAGTCAGAATCAGAGGATCCTTTTCCAAGCGCGGGAATTTCGAAACCCTCAGTTTGTTTTTCCCCGGTTCGCGCTTCATCTCTCTGACGTAAAACCGGAGTGTCCGTTACGCGAAAACCTCTCCCTATTGTACTTTTGTCCGTATTTCCGTCCGCACTTACTCCCAGACTGGTTTTGGTTGCAACGAGGGGAGGGGGGCGATTCGTGGAAATGGTCTTTTGTTCCCAGGTATGTTTATTTACCTTCTCCCCACCTGCACTGGATTTTTCATTTGTCGGACTGGAATTCCCGTTCCCTAGAGTAGTTCGGGTTTGTAACTTCGCTTGAGCGTTAATTTGCTCAGTTACCTGTATTTTTCGGTTTTGTTCTTCTAATAATGCAGCCGTCAAATTTCCCAGAATATATCGTTGTTGATTCGAAAAATCAGAAATGACGCAAGCCTTCGTATCGATATTCCCATATGTAGTACATAGCGAAACTCTTGCTACAGGTAATTTTATAGCGTGAGTATCTAAGGGCTGAGTTACCCATACCGTGTCGCCTGTAAAATCTTGCGGCCTAACATATCGCCTACAGATGAAGTCATAGCTAGCTCCACTGTCTCTTAAAATTTCAGACGGTTTATTGTTTACAGTGCCCAAACTAACGTACGGTGCTAGCAGATCTACTACCTCACTTTCCGTATGGATAGCATTTAATTCCTCCTTACGTTTTAATTCCGGGCAATCAGGTCTAATGTGCCCAGAGACTCCACACTGGAAACAAATAATGTCTCTGTGCCTTTTCCTTTCAAACTCCCGATCATTTCGCCAATCCCGATGTTTAAGTTCATTTACACTCGGCGTTTTTGGCCTTTCATTCTTAACTTCAACCTTTTCCCGGGGAGGGGGTCTGATATTTTCTGCCTTGAATGGTACTGAATATTTGTGAAAATCAGGGGTGCGAGAATCCGGAAATTTTTTTCCTTGCGTTTGGGACCTCCCGGGTCTCCTAAGTAATTCATACTTGTCTCCTAAGTAATTCATACTTGTCTCCTAAGTCCGCTACGATATCGGGTGATACAAAACTTTCCCATTCTTTGAGATGGAATTCCTTGAATTCGCTCCCCATTTTCCGTTTAAGCTGGTCTACTAGCATTAAATCCAGTAGACCTTCATATGTTGTAACTCCTAAGCTGGATACCCAACCTTCTAAATAGGTGCGTATCTCAAAAAGGTAATCCTTCCATAGATTTCCTGATTTCCGTACATGTTGTACAAATTTTTGCCTCAGGGCTTCCGCCGATAATTTATAGCGTTCTAAGAGGAGTTTCTTTACAAATTTATAATCCCGCGTTTCTTCTGCCTTTTCCCTTAAAATAATATTTGACACTGAAAGCGGTAATAATGAAATAAGTTCCCCTGCCATCTCAATTTCAGGTACTTTCAAGTATTCAGCTTGTCTTTCGAATAGACAAAGGTACAAATTTATGTCCGTCTCATCCGGATTAAATTGTGGCATCCGGTTCCGCAAAGATGCCCCTGAGGGTCTTGGCACCTCTATCCGTTCATCAGTGCTCCTACGTTCCTGGGTTAATCTTAATTTTTCTAATTCGAACGCTCTCTCATTATCCCTCTCTTGTCTCTCTAATTCTATCTTCCTGTCTTCTCTTTCCCTCTCTTTCTCTTCTATTTCTATTTGCCTGTTCTCTCTTTCTCTCTCTCTATCGCGATCCGCCCTTTCTAGGCGCTCTTTCTCTAACCGGGCCTCAATAATAGTATCTAGACATCCTTCTACAAAAGCTGGATCGTAATCCTCCGATGTCTCAATTAATTTCCGTATTTGATTCATAGTTAAGGTTTCGTCTATTTCACCTATAATTTCCTTGGCTAACTCGACGAGATCTGCCTTACGCCCTTTACTTAAATAACTCATGATGAGATAATATCCTTAATAACTTACTACTCAATTTTCACAATAATAACTTACGCCTACTCAACCAATTCGTGAAATACAATACTAACACAATACAAATACTACTCGATATTAGAACGTTTAACCCAATTTCCAAAATTTCAAATTAATACAACAATAATCACTTGAAAACCAAAACAATAAACAATATGAATTTTCCTAGCACAAATGCACACAATACAAAATAAATACTTGCAATATTCTCTTATAATGTGCTAACAGTTTTCTTAAGTTCAAATTATGATAATTAAATAACTAATATATTTAATTTAAGCAATGTTCTCAACACACTAATTTTCCTTATCTTATTAACAATTTAAATCAAACACCATCATACACAATTTAAATTTTCAATTTATGCAATTTCAAATTTCCAAATTATATTCATTATATAATATTCTGATTTATACACAGTTTTAAAAATCTTATTTATGAACAGTTAAATTCCAATTAATATTCAATTACAATTATAATTTATACACACTTTTAAAATTCAAATTTATGCACAATACTATTACACAAAATTCCTTAATTCAACTTTACTCTTAATTCAAAACTTTAATATACCTTAGTCAATAATTCTTATCTTTGAAATTATTTTCTATCACTCTACAAAATATTTGCATACCAATTTAAGATTTCTTTCAATTGATATACATCTAATTTAAACACAATGCAACACAATTTACTATACTCTGATCTATCTAAATTCCTAGCACAACCTATACTCAATGTACTGTTGGTTCGATACAAGAGAACAGAATTGGTTACTCACGATTTTTGATGCTTGTTTCATCAGTCTCTAGCGTCGTCTTACGGTTGAACACCAAATCTCACTGTTGACTCTCAAATCACAGGGTCACACAAAAAGTCTCACAGTTGACTCTCAATATCGCAGGATCACACAAAAAGTCTCACAGTTGACTCTCAATATCACAGGACTTCAACACAACAAAAAAATTTCACTAATGCAGGTTCAGATTCGGAACGCAAAATTTCTCATCTGATGTCTGGCTGCACAATTTCACCCGCGAAAATTTCTTCACCTAGCCTTCACTGTTTACCGTAACAGCGCTGCCACCAATATTTAGAATACCACTAGCCTGTAACGTACTGGAAAATAGGTAGGCGAGGCCTTCAATGACACAGGCTAGAAATTAAGGTATTCTTGACTAAATATTTTATTCACTAGAATAAACTATGTACAGATATGTACAAATTCAATAAACGATAACATTCAGGGATCTCGTACAGAGATAATATGCACATACAAGGATGCGTGGGATACCGGAACAGTATGGCTAGGGCTTTAAAACACAACAGCTGGAAACTGATTAGTGCCTGGGACTAATGTTGACTCGATCACTCTCTGTCGATTAGCGCGGTTGGCTTTCACAGCAGGTTCGGAGGTTCCGAGTGCGTATCACGCTGGGATTCGTGAAGAAAACACAGGATGCAAGTCGATCCAAAATTAGAGTGCAAAGTCACTCTAGGCTGACTACTTCTATGCAAGAAGTTAACTATCAATCAGCAATAACGGGGAAGGAATTCCCAAGTCGAATGTTCGACTATCTAGCAACGGAGACGCTGGCGGTCTCAAAAAAAAAACAAACTCCAGACACGGAGATAAGAGCGGTCCTCGATCGACCAGGCTCTAGCAGGTAGAAGCCTCGAGAGAAGAAACAAAGCAAAAGCCCCCGTTCTAGTCCGGTCCTTTCCATTTATACTAAGCACTCCTTCCGCTTCTCGGTTCTTCGAGAAACTTCCCGAGCCAGGGTGACGCAATCTTGCGGTCACTCCCAAGTCTTAGATCAGCTGTCCTGGTTCCAGATGCAGCAATTCTCAGATTCATTAACTTAACCAACTTAATGCCCTTTTTGTAACCGCTAATGGGCGGCAAGGTGCACTCAATTATGTACACAGTAAAGGTCCATTCAACAGGTAACAATGTTCAGACAGTTCGGAGCCGTCAATGCACCGTTTTTCAATTACGGGTTTTTAGACCACCTGTGGTCCTATTATCGGCTAACTCGTGAGTCCACGACGAAAGGTCACCTTTTGGGCTCCTTGTTCGTTTTGGGGTCATGTAACGGATCGTTACAATATATATATATATATATATATATATATATATATATATATATATATATATATATATATATAATATATATTATATATATATATATATATAAATATATATATTTATATGTATATATATATTAATATATATAATTTAAATTGTATGATATTTTAAATATATATATTTCTAAATAAACATACAAACAATAAAAATTTTTAGATTTAAACAATATTAGATAAGAAGAAAAAATAATAGAATATAAACATTATTAAACTTGAAATCAGCAACATTCTATTTATCTTTAAAAACGATAATATACATATTACTTTCATATGTATTTAGAAATATGTTAACAGAAAACTAACTGATTGATATTAAAATATTTATAATAATAAAATTTATAAAGAATGTTATGTTTTATGTTCTTCATTGTGCTTTTATAACAAAATATGAACAAAAACATGTACTATTGTCTTTTATTTATGTTTTGTAAGCGCTAGGAAATTGATTAGAGATATTTTAAAAACAATTAGCTCCTGTTTCTACAACAGAATTTTTGATGGTCTTAATATATGCTTAAAGTATCTAAACACAGAAACACCAATCGGGAAGCATAATTAAAATATCCTATATAAATCATTATGATATATCACAAATTGATACTAAATGAAATATGAATCTATGCTAAATAATATAAAAGTTCTTTGTATAATTTCATCATGTTAATTTAATAAATTTTGTATACAGAATAATGTACAAATGTATTTAGTTTTTGTTCTGTTTTTTCTGGTTCGAGTTTTCGTAAAATTAAATATATATATATATATATATATATAAATTTTTAGCAATCGAGTAATTTTCTTTTATATTAATAAAAACTTTTTTCATATTACCAATATTTTTAATTTCTATGTGAATCGAAATATATTAGAAAAAAATGTAAAATTGAATAATTTTAAATAATACAAAGTATCCTCATATCAAGAAATGGCAAATTAAAACTCATAAATTCATTTTTGAAATCAAAATTTTCCGACAGTTTGCTTTTGATATTAGACTTCAACACGGTTTAAAGGACATTCTATAAAATTTAATTAAAGTCATTCACGTTATTCATTCTTCATAAATGGAACTTATTATAGCTATCATTTTAGATTTTTATTTTCCACGGAAGGTTTTTTTTAAAGAGGGATATTTTTTAAGATATTCTCGTTTATACTTTATTGAAAACTACAGTTTAATATATTTTTTTATAGTTTAATAAAGAAAAATAATTTTATTGGTTCTGTCTAGAAAATTTCCATATATATTTTCTATTTATACATATTAAATATATATATAATATATATATATATATATATTATATATATAAAATATATATATATATATATATTATATGTGTATATGTATATGTAATATAAATATTATATATATATATATATATTTTATATATACAATATATTATATATATATATATGATATTTTATATGTATACATTATTTACATTATATATATGTATATATATGTAAATATATATAAAATATATATGTATAAAAAATATATTAATATATATATATTTATATATATATGTATGTAATATATAATATATATACTATAATATATATACATAATATATATATACATTATAAATACATAAATAATATATATATTTATAATATATATATATATCTATATATATATTATATATATATATATACATATATTTAATATATATATATGAAAAATATATATATTTATATATATATATATATATATATATATATATATAAATATATATATATAATATAAAATATATATATCTATTTTATATATATATATATATATAATATATACAGAGAGAGAGAAAAAGAATTACATATTTTCATTCTTTATTCAAGTCTCAAAATTCACTACTCATGTATCATTTCAATGGCGTCTTACATTGGAGCCCAACTTTTAACATAGGCATTAGCTGTTCGGGAACCAAGTCCGTAATGTGCACACTGCTCTCTTACCGATCCTAATAGCAGAAATTTAGTAAACATCACGCCGGTCACTTAATGAATAAATTTTTCTTTTAAATTAATCTACAGTTTAAATCCTGACATAAAATTCTTAAACCAGTCGAGGTATATGTAATCGACTGAAAAATAATCCTGTTGAAAAAAATGGTAGTTAACAACCTACGTACACATAGAATAATTTCTGACTATAAATAAAATGCAGCAGTAAGCAATTTTCTCTGGATATTTGTTATTCAGCGATTCGTAAGAAATTGCGTCCAGCGTACTATAGAAAAATGGCAATAATTTTTAAAAATTTCAAATTCAACAAATATTTATACACTTAATTTTATACATTTTTTCATGTTTTTTTACAAGTAACAGCCCTCAAAACTAATAAAAATGTTACATATTTCATCTACTGTAAGAACAATTGACAATAAAATTAAAAATTTAAGATGGGCAACACATAAATATTTTTACACGTTAATTTATATACAATTATTTCATGTTTTTTTCTGTCAGTAACGTACTCAAAACTATTTTAAAAATATGTTACCTATTCATTCTGTTGTAAGAATCATAACAATATATGGAAAAATTTAATAAAACACGTAACTCTGTACACAATGATTATATATTTTTTCATGTTGTTAATAAGTTATATCAAAACTAATTTAAAAAATATTACATATATTCTACTGTCAATAAAATAGAAAAAATTTAAAAATAATATAGTACATGACTATCTTATGCACTATTTTATATCAAATTTTACTAAAATTTTTAATAAAAAAACACTAGCTAATTTATATATTTTTTCATGTTTTTCCTGTGCAATAACAACACTCAAAACTAATTTTAAAAATATGTTACATATATCATTCTACTCTAAGAATCAAAATGGGCAATAATTTTAAAAATTCAAATGGTCAACACGTGACTGTTATACACTAGTAATTTATACATTTTTTCATGTTTTTCATGTGCAAGTAACAGTCCTCAAAACTAAACTTAAAAATATGTTACATATTTCATTCTACTGTAAGAATCATAATTGACAATAAATTAAAATTTAAGATAACACATAAATATTTTATCAGTTAATTTATATACAATTTTTCATGTTTTTCATGTGCAAGTAACATACTCAAAACTAATTTTAAAAAATATGTTACCTATTTCATTCTGTTGTAAGAATCATAACAGACAATAAATGTAAAAATTTAATATGGGCAACACGTACTATCTTGTACACTAGCTGATTTATATATTTTTCATGTTGTTCAAGTGCAAGTTATAACCCTCAAACTAATTTTAAAATTATTACATATTCATTCTACTGTCAGAATCATAATAGACAAAAATTTAAAAATTTAATAAATAACACATGACTATCTTAATATTTTAATATCAAATTTTACTAAAATTTTTAATAAAAAACACTAGCTAATTTATATATTTTTTTTCATGTTTTTCCTGTGCAAGTAACAGCACACAAAACAATTTTAAAATATGTTAAATATATCATTCTACTCTAAGAATCAAAATGGCAATAATTTTTAAAAATTTCAAATGGTCAAACGTGACTGTTTTATACACTAGTTAATTTAATATACATTTTTTCATGTTTTTCATGTGCAAGTAACAGTCCTCAAAACTAAACTTAAAAATATGTTACATATTTCATTCTACTGTAAGAATCATAATTGACAATAAAATTAAAATTTAAATTGCAACACATAAATATTTTTATTCATAGTTAATTTATATACAATTTTTTCATGTTTTTCATGTGCAAGTAACAGTCTCAAAACTAATTAAAAATATGTTACCTATTCATTCTGTTTAAGAATCATAACAACAATAAATTAAAATTTAATACAACACGTAACTATCTTGTACTAGCTGATTATATATTTTTTAATGTTGTTCACGTCAATTATCCCTCCTATTTAAAAAATATAAATTACATATTCATTCTACTGTCAGAATCATAATAGACAAAAAATTTAAAAATTTAAATGAGACACATGACTTTATGCACTTTTTATATATCAAATACTAAAATTTTTAATAAAAAACACTAGCTAATTTATATATTTTCATGTTTTTCCTGTGCGTAAAACTCAAAATATTTTAAAAAATATGTTACATATTCATTTAAGAATAAAAATAATAATTTTTTAAAAATTTCAAATGGTCAAATCGTGATGTTTTATACATGTTAATTTATATAACATTTTTTATGTTTTATGTGCAAATAAGTAAATAAACTTAAAAAATATGTTACATATTTTCATTCACTGTAAGAATCAAGAATTGACAATAAAATTAAAAATTTTAATATAAAAATAAATATTTTATTCATTAGTAATTTATATACAATTTTTTCATATTTTTCATGTGCAAGTAGCATAAATATTTAAAAATATGTTACCTAATTTCATTCTATTGTTAAAATATAAGACAATAAATTTAAAAATTTTAATTTAACAAGTGACTATTATAGTAGTTAATTTATATACAATATATAGAATGCGTCATCAGAAATATTATTTCATTTAATGGATCAAATTAGTTCTGAGAAGTAATGAAAAATCTCGACTATAGCGCACTTAATGGTTGTTATATTAATTTTAGATGTATAGTGTTTCATAAACTGTAATTTTATATATTCTACACTTTCTTGATCCATAGTAGGTAGTCACAAACAGTAAAACACATAATGTTTATTTTTTGCACATAATATATTTTACTTATAAATTAATTTATCATTGATTCATCTGTTAAACCATTATTAAAATGTATATAGATATGTTTATATTAGTGATATATATTTTAGAATGTTTGTGCTATAGCTGTTATATTGAGATTTTATATCACAGAGCATCAATAAAGAATGTACAAATAATGTTATAAAATATATAACATATTTTATTTTTTAAAATTTTGTTTAGTTTTCCAAAATCACTGACATAGTAAAGTCAGGGCAAAAACAAAATCAGATTAACTTAATAGCCAGTGAATATTTAAATTTTCAAAATAAAAGTTTTCATTTAGTTAAAGTTGACGTAACACTAAATTGTCGAAATGAATTGAATTTGGTCAAAGTGAACATTATGATATCCAAAGACTGATATTTTAGAATTACAGTACTTTCTTTAATTCAAACAAGAAGGTAAAAATTAAATAGCAAGTCATTAATCAGATTTTTTTCTCATAATATATCATATCATATATAACAGACCCAATAAATGTAAAAAACATATAATCTTAACAGTAAATCCGTTTTTAAAATAATATTTACACTATCATGTATTGGTGTATAATTATATCAAAAATTTTGCTCCAAACTCTAAAAAAATTTATTCTGTTAATGAAATACTGTTACTAATTACTTCAATTATCACTTTCCGAAGTCCGTCGTTCAGCATAACTAGAATACCACTGCTGATAATTTTTGATACTAGAGTCTATTTATTCAAGGTCACACTTTAGACAGATATTTGTTCTAATCATAATTTATAGAGATAGTTTAATCTTTATTCAAGCACATGCGCATGATCGCAGATTTCCTAATTAGGCATATTCCAATAGAACCAATATATTTTTAATTTTAAAGTTTTTAGGAGCATAAAAATTCAAGTTTTATTTATTAATCTGCAAGCATTTTGTACAGATCGGTAACATACTTTTTCTTATTCAAATCTAAAGAGCTATTATGAAATAAGGAGACGCAGTGTATTTCAAGCTGTAAAGTCTTCAATATATTAGTGTATTTTTAATTTAATATCTAGTAAAAGGTTCATTTGTTTAGAATAATTTTTCGCAAATCATTTAAAAAGAGCTAACTGTATAAAATATTAGTTTTGTAACATAAAGTAATACATTCAAAAACATAGACATGTACATAAATGAAAGAAATACATCTAAATAATAATACTTTTGAAATATATAAGTTAGAAATCATTTTATATAAAATAGTAGATTTTTTATTATTTTTATTTTGTGAACTAAATCTATATTAAAGGAGCAATATATTTCATTTATAGCTTTATATGAACTAATTTTATATTTTCAATTCTTAATAGTTTTTAATTTTTTAAGATATGTTAAAAGATACATCTATACAGTTTTAGTTACATATATATATATATAATATATAAATATATATATATATTTATATTATATATATATTATGCATATATATATATTATAATATATATATTATATATATATATATGTATAATTATATAATATATATTATATATATATATATATATATATATATATAAATATATATATATAATATATATATATATAATATATATATATATGTATATATATATGTATATATATAATATATATATATATGTATATATATTTATATATATACGTATATATATATATATATATATATATGTATGTGTATATAATTATATATATATAATTATATATATTAGTATATTTATATATATATGTTTATATATATATATATGTATATATATGTATATATATGTATATATATGTATGTATATGTATATATGTATATAATAATTATAATATATATATTTTATATATATATATATGTATATATACATATATATACAAATATATATATATTTATATATATATATATATATATATATACTATATATATATATATATATATATATATATATATATATATATATATATATTTATATATATATATATATTATTTTAATGGAATATTTTTACTATACGCATATTTCAAAATGTAACATGTTAATTAGAAATTTGTTTGCATTAAGTGCAACAGTTATGTTTGAATTAAAATTCAAAACTTTTTTCTTAAATTTTTGCACAGAGATTGCCAAATAAATATTAAAATTTTCAAAATAACAGCTTCTTAATGAGGACGTGTTGACGTAACACAAAATTAATATTTCCTTCGAAATCTAAACACCGATATTTTAGGATTATAGTACTTACTCTAATTCAAACAATAAGGTAAATATTAAATAGAAGATCATTAATTATCATTTTTTTTTTGCTCCTAATATATCATTTTACAGACGCAAGTCAAATGCAAAAATAAATAATCTTAACAGTAGATCCGTTTTTTAAAATAATATTTACCCTAACAATATATTGAGTTTATAATAATATCAAAATTTTATGCTCCAAACTCTAAATTTAAAATTTATTCTGTTACTAAAGTACAGTTACTAATAACGTAAATTATCACTTTCCGAAGTCCATCGTGTCGCAGCATAACTACCGAATACCACTGCTGATAAATTTTGATACTAGAGTCTATTTATTCAAGGTTCACACTTTGGAGACAGATATTTGCGGCTGTTCTAATCAACTCGAATTTATAGTGATAGTTTATTCAGTATTCAAGTACATGTGCATTGATCGCAGATTTCCTAATTAGACAATTCCAATAGAACCATTTTTTTATAATTTTAAATTTCTCGAGAGCATTAAAACTTGAAAAAATACAATTTTTATTATTAATCTGCAAGCATTTTATACAGATTGCTACCACTACTTTTTTATTTCAGATATAACATTTATTAGTGAAATAAGGAGACGCAATGTACTTCAATCTGTAAAGTCTTCGATATATTAGTGTATTTTTAATTCAATATCTAGTAAAAGTTTCTACTTTGTTTAATATAAAATTTTTCTTACATCATTTAAAAGGGAGCTAACTGTATAAAATATTTAGTTTTGTAACATAAAATAATACATTAAAAATCATCCAGATATGTACACTAAATGAAACAACATACATTAAATAACTGGAAATAACTTTTGAAATAAATAAGTTAGAAATCAATTTTTATGTAAAAAAGCAGTTTATTTGTTATTTTTATTTTGCAAAATAAATCTATATAAATGAGAACAATATATTTCATTTTAAAGCTTTATAAGTCAATTTCAATTCTTTAATAGTGTTTAATTTTTAAGAAATATTAAAAGATCCCACATCTATACAGTTTTAGCGTGCATATTTAAACATATTAAATATATATATATACATATATATATATATATATAGATATATATATATATATATATATATATATAAATATATATATATATATATATATATATATATATATATATATATATATATATATATATATATATATATATATATATATATACATATATACATATATATATATATATATATATATGTATATATATATATATATAATATGTATATATATATATATATATATATGTATATATATATATATACATATATATATATATTTATATATATATATATATAATATATATATATATATATATATATATATATATATATATATATATATATATATGTGTGTGTGTATATATATATATACTTATATATATATATATATATATATATATATATATATATATACTTATATATATATATATATATATATTATAATATATATACATATATTATAATTTGATGGAAAATTTGTTCCTCATACGCATATTTCAAAATTTAACATGTTAATTAGAAATTTGTTTGCATTAAGTGCAACAGTTATGTTTGAATTAAAATTCAAAACTTTTGTCTTAAGCTTTTGCACAGAGTTTGCCAAATTTTAATATTAGAATTTTCAAAATGTCAGCTTCTTTGTGAGTACGTGTTGAAGTAACACAAAATTAATATTTCTTTCGAAATCTAAACACCGATATTTTAGGATTACAGTACTTCCTGTAATTCAAACAAGAAGTAAAAATTAAATAGAAGATCATTATCATATTTTTTTTTCTCATAATATATCATTTTACAGACCCAAATCAAATCTAAAAATTAATAATCTTAACAGTAAATCCTTTTTAAAATAATATTTGCACTAACAATGTATTGAGTTTATAATTATCTCAAAATATTATGCTCCAAACTCTAAATTTAAAATTTATTCTGTTACTAAAGTACTGTTACTAATTACGTATATTATCACTTTGCGAAGTCCATCGTGTCGCAGCATAACTACCGAATACCACTGCTGATAAATTTTGATACTAGAGTCTATTTATTCAAGGTTCACACTTTGGAGACATATATTTGCGGCTGTTTTAATCAACTCGAGTTTATAGTGATAGCTTAATCATTATTCAAGTACTTGCGCATTGATCGCAGATTTCTAATTAGGTACATTCGAATAGAACCATTTTTTATAATTTTAAAGTTCTCGGAAGCATTAAGACTTGAAAACATTCAAATTTTTATTTATTAATCTGCAAGCACTTTCTACAGATTGTTGCCACTACTTTTTCTTTATTTCAAATCTAACAGCTATTAGTGAAATAAGAAGACGCAGTGTACTTCAAGCTGTAAAGTCTTCAATATATTAATGTATTTTTTAATTCAATATCTAGTAAAAAAGTTCAGCTTTGTTTACAATAAAATTTTTTGTAGACCATTTATAAGGAAGTTAACTGTA